>CM034148.1:937492379-938092379 GCA_019776745.2 Taxus chinensis | reverse complement strand
CTACGAGTGGTCAGTGATGTTTGTTGGCCTCACCAATGCACCTGCCACATTCATGCACATCATCAACGATGTTTTCCAACTCCATCTTAGCACATTTGACAACATCTACCTTACTAATATCTTGTTTTATAGAAAGTCTTGGGACAGCCACTTGGTCAAGGTGCAAATAATTTTAGATATTTTTCACCAACATCATCTCCAAGCAAAGATGACAAAGTCCTTTGGTCAAAACCTCAGTTAAGTACTTGAGGTTCCTCATTGACAAATATAGAGTGCATGTGGATCCAAATAAAGTAAGGTCCTCCAGGAGTAGCCTCTTCAACCAACATTTCAGATCTGTCAAATTTTCTAGGGGAAATGAACTATAGAAATTTCACTCATAACTACTCACATGTGGCCCAACCTCTTCATTGGTCAGTAGCCCAAAGGGTCTTAATTGGTGCACAGGCTGCTCCAAAAAAAATTTGTTTGAAAGAGACACTTTGCTCTAGTCCAATGCTTGCTCTCCCCAACTTGCAACAACCAATTGAGCTTAAGACTAACACTTCCCAATATGCCATATACACAAAACTTAAGAAGGGAGGACACTATGTGGCATATCACAATGAAGCTTTGTCACAAACCAAGCTCAATTATGACACCTATGACAAGGAATTATATGCCTTGGTCCGAGAGCCCAAGTAGCAGCGCCAGTATCTTCTCAATATGGAGGTACTTTTACATATTGATCACCAACTACTTCAATTCTTGAACTCTAAATCTAAGATTCAAAAACATTGACATTTAAAGTGGGGTTATTATATTCAACAATTTCATTTGGAAATAAAATATAAGAGGGGCATCACCAACAAAGTGGCAAATCTGCTTAGTCATCCTCCTCTGGTACTTGGCATTTTGAATACTCAATGTGCAACATATGTTGAGTGGAAATCTCTCTGCTCCACGGATACTCGGTTTGGCCCGATTGCTCAAGCTTTACAACATCCAAGAGTGATGAGCAAAACACCTTTCCTTGACCATAGTTTTTGAGATTTGTTGTATAAGTTCACTCAACTTCGTGTTACCACGAGTCCTCACCAACTATTGCCAAAGGAAGCTCACTCATCCTCCTATGGTAGACATTTTGGCATCCAGAAGACCTTGCAACACCTTCAACGTCACTTTTATTGGCCTTCTATGCAAAAGCAAGTTGAGGATTACATTTGTCAATGCTCTCTTTAGAGTTAGTATGAGCCTTCCAACCGAAAGATTGGATTATATCAACCATTACCAGTACCTTCTCGACTATGGGAATTCATTTCCATGGACTTCATTAGTGGTATGCCCAACCCTCAGCAACAACATGATAGTATATTAGTGGTTGTCTTAAAAAATCCAGATGGTCTATCTTTATCCCATGCTCCAAAGGCATTAATGCTCAGCAAGTTGCATACTCGTTATTCAAGCATGTTTGGAAGAAAAATTGGATTGTCATTTGCTTTCACTCCAAATCGTGACTCTTGCTTCTCAAGTCACGATTGGTGATCACTATGGAATTTTTAGGGTTGTCAGTTGTGCTTCCTTACTTCCTTTCATTTGTAGGTTGATGGTCAAATTAAGATGGTTCATCACAATTAGGCCATGCTCATTGCATTTCTCATCAAAAGAATGGGAAATGGGACACCTATATGTGTGTCATTCAACATAACTACAACTAAGCTACTTATGTTTCTACAAAGTGATCCCCCATTGAAGTTTGTTACAACTTCCAACCTTTGGCGTCTTATGAGATTCATGTTGCTGAGACAACTCCGCATACATCCCACCAATAAAAGAGCAAGACAAAGCTTCTACCTTTATGCAAAATTTGGCCAAACTAAACACAAGAATTCAAGGCATTCTTTAGTGAACTCAAGCCAAATACAATGCACTTTATAGCCAACATCAAATTCCTTTCTTTTCAAGTTAGTGATCGTGTTTGGCTTCGCTTGGATAAACGAAGGTTTCATAACAAACATCACAAGTTGAAGGCCCATCGGATACAAACCTTATGCCATTCTCCAAGCAATTGAACCTGATAGCTTTCAACTTGATCTTCCAACTCAACTTGGCATCCATAATGTTGTCAATGTGAGCAAGGCCAAGTAGTATGAGCCATCTCACTTGGAAAAGGAGCTTTCATCACTCATCCTAAGGCTACCATTCCCAATTTTCAACAATCATTGGCTGAAGATACTTTGTTTGATGTTCGGTCTCACACCAATCGCAAAGGAACAATCACTACATACCACGTTGGCTAGAAATAAATTAAAACCGATGCAGGCCAAACGGTTCTTTAAGTCAACATTTCCAAAGAAGTTCTTGAATCTCATGTAGAAATTGGGGATAAATACCTCTAAGTGGGGGGGGAATGATGAGGCATCTAATATACTTAGTAATTTAACTATTGTTATTTATGATGTACAAGGGTAGATAGAAATAAATCAAAAAGGTGGATAGCTGGAAAGTTAGGTAGACAACTAGAATAACTAGAAAGGTAAGGTAGACAGATATAAGCATCATTGTCATTGTAAAAGACTTTAGCCATAGTTCGCATGATCGTCTGGCAAATACTCAGCATACCCAAAAAAATGACTCGGAAAAAACTCAACAAGACTCGGTGAATATTTGGCAACTTAAAAAATACGTGAGTTTCTTTTAAAAATAAATTTTATGCAAAATGTATCGAATGAGTCTCAAAAATGTTGGGGAAGTATTTTCTATTAGATTTGAATACGAATAGGGTACAAAATCACATCATCATGCGAATACAACAATTAGTTGATAAGTCTTATAAAGTTATGATGATTGTCATTAAAAATATCATCATAAATTGCATATCTATGCAAGTTACAATTTACACTAATTTACCTAGTCCCCACACTCGATTGTGACTACTCGCTCCTCCTAAAAGGTCAGGACTGTGGCTACACCCTAGTAGTAGATTAAAAGTCTTACCAATCACTGTGACACCTACAAACAAATTAACCTAAAGTTACAAACTTACAAATGAAATAAATAACAATACATTTAAAAAATGAAAAATAAAAGAATCAACTTAAAATTTAAATTGAAGTTTGAAGTTACCTTGATGATTTCTACAACTTTCTTCTCAAAGACATCATCAAAAACTATCTTTGTATTTCTCCTCTCCATCCGCTTTCTTTGAATATTGTGAGTCTAGCCATGTTTGTCTCACAAACATTTGCTTCAAAGATGTCAACAAACTAGAAATACTTTGCAATGTTAGAAAATTAGTTGCAAACCTCGTAACACCAATTCGCATAAACTCTTTCCCCTTGGTGGGTTCTCTATCAAGCTAAGAACCCAAGAGTTATTATATATGTACTTGGTTATATTTCTTGCATCTTCTACAAATGGTCTCACCCAATCAATTTTGTTTGTCCTCCAAAAGAAAGTCAAGGCAATAGGCCACACAAGGGGTCCAAAAGAGTGATGGATGTCTCTCCTATAGTAGTCTCCCAACCGCCACACATGTTGCATTGTCAGTGACAACTTACACAACATTCTAGATACCCACCTCTAAGACATCCTCCTCCAACATATGGCTCAAATTTTCTATATTTTTTACTGTTAGAGGCATCAATTCACTTCAAAAAACTATCTCACCATTTGAAGACGCTAAAAAATTGATGGTGTGGTTTCTTTCATTTATCCACCCATCTAAAAGAATGACACATTTGTATTCCTCCCACTGCTTCTTTTGATCTTTCAGTATAGACATTACATCTGCAACCGCACCCTGGAGCCATTTCTCACTTAAGTACAAAAAAAATATGTATCCTATTGCTTGAATTCGATGAACTAGAAGTGTCTATTCCATTGTGTATCTGTGGACCACGAGTAAAGCCCCTAATCAAGGCCGCATCGTCCTTTGATTTCTTTGTCATTTCGAATCTAATGGTTGTTTACACCCTTGCCCTGTCTAGTTTTTTTCTCTTCCAACTCTGCCTTCATCTCTCATTTTGCTTCTTCCATAACATTAAAATATGCCATTGTGTCGTGGCAAACAATAGATGCAAGATGATACTTTAAGTCATTGATGCCTCCAGAAAATGTTTTCCTACAAAAATTGCAAACAACCCCCAAAACAATTCCACGTATAGCATACTTCTAAGCCGTAGTGTGACCGTCAGCAGAAATGGTTCCTGCTAGTGATTTTGTGATTGATGCCAAACCTGATGTTAACCCAGATGCCATTGTATGTTAAGTTTTAATCTGCAACACAATGCACGTTTCAAAAATAAAATAAAAAATAAAAAAATGTATATTTAATTTAAAAACAAGATTATAAATCATTTTTAAAATACAAAAACATTAAAACCCTATATAGCCATAATTACAAATTTGTAATTGCAAACCCTACAAACAAGAACAAATTCCAAAAAAAAATTAAAATAGCATTTAAAACAACACCTTCCGGCAATTTTATTCATTAAAATTCAACGATGATAAATAGGCATAAATAACAACTAAAATCATTTGGAATCGAATAGAATGCACTCAAACTTAAAAATCATATTTGGATACAATATATAAACAATATAGAAAGAATTTACATTCTTGAAAAGAAGGGTGGAAAAAAGGAACTTACCTTGAAATGAAATTCTTCAAATTTGTTCTTTGAATTTGGTATAAAATCTCTTCAACTCATGAAAAGAATGCTCAATACTTGTGTGATTACAAGTGAGGGTGTGTGAAGCAATTATAACACATAAAACCGTGTTTTTCAGCATAAAACCGTGTTTTTGCAATGTTTTGCATCCTAGCCACATCTAGCAAATAAGCAAGATAAACTCCTCAAGTTTTGGCGAGTTTTTGGGAATATTTGAGGCGATTTTTCATAGAAAACTCGTTGAGTCATTCTAACGAGATTTTGGGGCAAGTATTTACCCAAGGCGAAAAGTGGCAAGTACTCGTCGCCTATGTATATGAATTTAGCCTATCCGTGTAAGCTCCTCATATGTAAATATATACTCAAAAATAAAGATATATTGGTTCATATCATTAGTTTGCATCCTACATAGAGTAGGGTTTACTTTTGTTGTTTTACTTTCCTTAATTACTTTTATTGCGAGGAAACACAGCAGAAATCTCTTTTGATTAGGAAGCATTTCCTTCTAAAGGCCAAGGGTCCTTCGTACACCAAAACCTAAACCCTCTCTTCTGGAAACAAACCCTAGCTTCGCTTTCTTTTTTTGTTCATCTGTTAATCCTAAGTTGATTATCTGTTTTGACTAAGGGCTCATCTGTCACATGGTTTTGCTTCATCATGTTAGTGAGTTCTTACTTTATTTTCACACCATTCCTTTTAGGATTAGGCCTTGTTTAGATCTATACACTACACTTTGAGTTTACGATTTTTGCAGGTGTTAGAGTAAACTTACAGAAGCCACCAAGCACCTGTTGAGAGTAAGTTTGGTAATTTAGAGAGAGTTTCATTGTGTCACGACTTCGATTCCTGAAGGTTGTGGGACTTAATTTCTACTGTTCGAGTGCCCATGGCATTTGTTGTTGGTAGATATATGCGACGAAGGGATGATGGCCGTTATTTTCACTATGCCTCCAGATCAATGAAGATTACCTCAAGGAAATATCCAGGTAATTTACTCAGGGAATTATGCAGGGAAAAGAGTCGCAAGGAAAAAACTTCAACAATTAAACCTGTAGGTTTTTAGGGGGTAAGCTTAAGAGAAGCATTGCAGCCACTTTTCTAGATGTTGAGGCTGGGCAACACTCGGCAGAACAGTGAGGAATCCAAGATGGACGTTTTTGACACTGGCTAGAAGAATCTATTGACTTGGGCAAGAAGCTACATAACTTGAGGGATACCAACTTTGAGAAGGTCATTCAAATATTGATACGCAATCTAGGCAATACCAAAACCATGCAAAATAGTCGGGTCCTTGCTGAAGACCTAGCTACAAAAGTCCTGAGGGCAAGAATTTGGCTCTACTTTCCAGCTTTATCTGGACATCGATGACAAGAAGGAATATAAGAAGGCCCATTCGGCTATGTCTTTGGGCCTCTTAGAGAAAATCAATAACAGGATTGGGTGCATATAGAAGGTGCAAAATATTGTGGTTTCTGATCTGGCTTTGACTTTCCACTTTCTAGATTTATTGAAGATGCCAACCTCTTCTAAAGCTTGGAAATGAGTATATTTCTTATGTTAATAATTCTTGATTTCTTCTCTAGTAGTTGTTTCTCATACTGCAGTTTTATATAACTAGTCTTGAGTTTTTATATACGCAGATGTCACATATTTTAGTTTCGGCAAGCTTTGTTTCTACTATCTCAATCCTGGTATATACTGGTTTTTCATCTAGTCTTTTAGATTTTCAACAAGTGTCACAATCGTAGTTACATTATACATAAAGCCATGGGGGTATGGGAACAAGTACTAGTATGGGAACAAGAACAGGGGCACCATTAAAATTAGGGTACATGAGAAAATAAATAGGGATACAGCTAAAATAAATACAGTTAGCAGAAACAATGGGTAGGGGGGCAAGGGCATCGTCTTTGTCCCGATTTTGAAGTCTCCCAGAAAGTATGGTCACAATAAAATTCACGATGCCCATCGTCAAAATCAATTTAAAAAATAGCCTTGCCGTTGATTCGTTGAATTGTCTGAGTGAAAAAAAAACGGGTCACTGAAACATGCAAAGAATTGCCATCTTGGAGTTAATCAAACAACTAAAAGTTGAGCTTCTTATGCCAATAAGGCAATAACTTCTTGCAAACTCGTGGATGACCTGAAATTGGTCTATGAGAACTTTCAGGCCTTGTTATTTGTCACATCTCGCAATTTCAGTTTGTTTTGTTGAAAGGATAAGTCATAAAATGTTGCATTGTTTACGAAGGTTGGGGAATAAGCCTTGTCGCATAACTGAGTATGCAGTTGCACGCGCGTATGTATATCTTGAAAAGGATATACACATGTACGCGTAGTTGCATGCGCAACCGCGCAACAACACTTGTTGCTCAACGTTTGTAAAACACTTAGCATTTATAACTTATTCTTGTTTTGCTTTAATGTTAAATGTGCTTACTTTGCTGGGTATGATGATGCAGTGCATGGTTGGACTGTTTAGTTGTTGTAAATGGAATAAATATTGTGGTGCACCATTCTATGTTGTGTGTTATGAGTGACTTACTCTGCTGAATGTGATGGTTGAATTGCATTGGTATATTCCTTGATTGCAGCACCTGTCATTGATATTATTAATTTACCCGTCTTGCTGGAAGTAATGACTTGCAAAGGACTGAATTTATACATAGCTGCAATACATTATTCATTAATGATTGTATATTATGAGGAATCTTTACATAGTTGCAGAAGTATAGTTTTAATATGGAAACATAGATTGATTTCATAATGCTAACCTCATTTTTGATAGCACGACGGTAAAAAACCGTGAAGCACAATGGTGATCCTCAGCAAGGGGTAGGTAAAAAGTTTAAGTTGGTTACATAACACTCGTGTCTATGAGAAAATAAGTATTTTTTTTGCAGAGAAGTGCTAATACAGTTTATTTGATTTTGATTATTAACGAAACTATTTTATAACTTCATCATAGTACATATGATGTGCTATTAGTTAATTGGTGATTTCATTATGATGAGTTACTAGTTGATTTGTTAATGTTGGTCCTAGACAATAAAGGCAAGGTTAAAAGAAAGGACATAATTTTTGATGGTTTAAGACCATGGCCTATGGCATTTGGTTGTTTGCATCTATGAGATCAACTCCTTGGCATTGGTTAATTACTATAAAGGAAGGTTAATCATTCGTTTTAAAATGATATGGTCGTCGACCATACTCTTTGATATTTGATTGTTTGATAAATTGATTAAGTTGGATTAATCGACACATACAACTTAGGCATTGATAGAACTATGGTCTATTACCATATTCATTTACAATTGATTATTTAATTAAAAGTAGTCGATCGACCCCATGTTGGTAAGGTTTACATTATTAAACAAAGGTTTAAGACCTTAAGTTATACGTTTTTGAATGTATTCTAAGGATTGATATTAAAAAGGAATTTTGATTAATTGATTGATTGGCCATGCAAAGTTAGTAGTAAATTGTTTTGAATGATGAAGTTTAAACTGTTCAAAAACCCGCCAAATTTGGAGGGCGGCGATGGTGTTAAATTAATGCCACTGTGTGGCTACAGGAACTAATGGGGCATTTAATCCCCCTCAAAAGTTGTGAAGCTTCTTCACAAAGCTATCTTTGCATGGAATGTTGAGTCCATTTTTGTTGGTTCTAGTTTTGGTTAAGTTATTTTTGACAAGCCATGCATAGAGTTGGAACAATATGTTTCAGTTAAATCTAGAGCTTCCCCATTTATGGGGCTATGCATGCAGGTTTCAATGTGAAATTTTGTCGATCCAAATTGGTTTAGCTAAAAATAATGTTGTAATTTTAGTTCAATTGTCTGAGATTCAATAAATTTGTGATTAAGTTAGGAAAGTTGGGTTGATTCGACTTGTTGGAAGCTTAAGAAGGAATTAGCAAAGAGGAAAGTTGTTGGAATCTCCTTAACCATAGAGGATGAGTAGTTTCCTTTCTTCTGTTATTACGCTTTGAACTAGATAAAATTAATGGGCTCTCTGTTTTAGTTGAATCAGTTTAATATTGTATTTATTTCATGCGTTGTGATGAACTTATTGGGTAAATTTGGATTTTGGTGCTAAGATAAAAGAGATCTCGTTTTCTCCCATTAGGGAGGCATTCTGTGTTGACCGTGAAATGATTTCTTTATTTAGGGTAATCTGTTGAGTTTGTTTATTCACACTACTGGTCGGTCGAGTGCAAGGGTATTACCTGGTTATATTTGAAATTTGCAATGTCGTGTTTTAGTAATACCTGTTGTTTTTACTATTCTGGTTTACCTCCATGGTGTCCTTGATTGAAATTGTTGTCATATTATGAAATCGGTAGGATAAGAATATAGGAACCTAGGTGCTTAAAGCTTGAAATCTCCTTCCACTGTAACGGTGGTTCTAGTGAAGGGTTTCTTTATTGTTTGTGTGGGTCATTATTCGTAAATTGTTTAACAAAATACTTGTAGGGTTTTCTGGACCTCTCGGAATTTTTGGTTTATAAATGTCATCTTAAGATGAGCTCTTGTAAGGGTATACCTTGCACCTAGAATATATGTGGTCTTTCAGTCTACATGATAGAGATGATGATTTCTGGGAACGAACCCATGACTTAGGAGTCACTATGCTTGAATAGAATTGGGCTCAACTTGAACCCAGTCACCTATTGGCAGTCGCATTTTGGGTTAATACAACGGGATACGATACGTTTGGGTAATCTGATTCGGTTGATTTTGTGTAAGTCAAGATTATTTGGGCTCATTCCATCAAAGTCTTCTATGGATATTAGAATTGATTAAATGGCTTAGACGTGTTTACTAATGTCTACAACATCCTTCTGTGATTTCTAATAAGGTTCATGAGTGTATAGAAATGTGATTTCTAAATAAAACTCTGACAGACTGTTTGATTATTTTAAAGGTGTTGGATTTTACATAAAGATAGAAGGTTGTAATTAAACTTTTGCTTGGGCTATCAACGCATTATAGTGTAAATATCTTTGAGCGATTTGGTTGGTTAAATGATACTTGTATAATTATAACTGTGATCTTATTTGGGTATGATAAGGCTGAGTTTTATGAAATGAATGACTGCAATACCTCTTGAGTTAGTAGTTAAGTTAGGTATGTGTTGAAGTTGGTTTCATGAAAAATTTACATATTTTGGTTCAGGCATTTGTTCATATAATCTCACTAAAGGAGCCATTTTCATGGTCATAGTTCCAACTGTTATAAGGAAGGTCGGCTTGTCTAGGACTAGATCTTGGTACCAAACCGTAATGATCAAAGTCGAATCATGAACCTATTAATGAAGTAAATTCGATAAAACAACACTTCATGTTACGCCAATTTGAACTTGCTCGATCTGTACAATTGCAACCTTATAATGCAATTGCATTCTCTGCTCTGATTGTTGTTTTTGTTTCTGTATTCTTGATCTATCCATTAGGCAAGTCTGGTTGGTTTTCTGCACCTAGTTTTGGTGTAGCGGCTATTTTCCGATTTATCCTCTTTTTTCAAGAAAGTGTAAATTTATTGAATCCATTGAAAAAGTGAAGGCTTGGTTTTATAAATAGATGTAGTGGAATAATCATTTATTTGCGTGCATCTCACTTTAACTTAGACCCTTGATAATTTAGCAAGAAATCCTTTAGTTAGGAGAGCAATATGAGATAGTGAATAGGTGATTCGAGTTTCTCTAAATTAATTGACTGTTTGGCTTGTACTGTTTGTTAGTATGTTAGCATGGTTAATTTCATCTAAAGAAATATTCAATTGTACTTATTAGGAAATGAGATGATCAATTAATATTTAGTTCATAACATAACAACTTGAATGAAAGAGAATTATTCATGCCAGTTCTTGCGAACTAACCATGCACATTGTTGTACTTTATCATTTTTAGATTGCAGGTTTCATAAAGTATGTCGAAATGGATAAAGGACCGGTTTACGACACATTATGATTATTGTTGTACTATTTCATGTAAATGTTATAAATCAGTTTATATGATACAAACAAGTTGTTGTCTTACAACAGCAGCGACATATAATCACATGATTAAGAATCCTCGTCGCATGAACAAATCACAACGATATGGAACGAAGTACAAAGGTACCTTGTGATCACTAAAATAGTACAGATGTTCATATCGGCATGATTAAGCTAAATCAAAACTAGTACCTTTTAATGGGCATTAAGGAAGTTAAATTAATGCTTTGAAATAGTTGATGGGTTTATCCTAGTGTGAACCTATTCAATTACCGTAGAACCGTATAGTTGATGATCACGCGGAAGTAGGTACATATTTATGCAATGACTCGTGGGGATCATTGCATACCTCTAACGTGATTTGGTTGTCATCATGAAACATAGTTAATCTATCCATAGGATGAAGGCATTCACGATGTTAACAAATAAATTAAAATGAATAACTGTAACTTAATAAGTAAACAACGGAAAAGAATCCTGATACTATGAATGAGATGGTTGTGCGGTGAATGTTGGACAAGTTTCAAGTGGCTTATGTGCAGCCATGACACCAGGCTTGCTAGCACAATGCCAAAACTATGCACATAGTATTGCAAATAACTGATTGCATTGTCTGTCACCATTTCTTCTTTTAAACTATGTCGTAAGCGGGAAGTTGACACTAAGAAGACACACATGGTTCTCTATACCTTTAAAAGGTCAAACCAAATGATATACTGGGTATATTGGCTTGTGTAGAGCATTCAAGGGGGATCGAGTAGGATCTGAAACCCTTACAGTTGCACATAGTTATCATTGGTTGTCAAGATGGATTATGAACATTAATAAATGTTGGATTTTAATCGCTGCGTGTTAAAATCATTGAAGACATTAAGATAATTAAATGGGTAAAAGAAAAAAAAATCCTAAGTTTGAAGAAGCGTAATATACTGGGTATATTGGCTTGTGTAGAGCATTCAAGGGGGTGATCGAGTAGGATCTGAAACCCTTACAGTTGCACATAGTTATCATTGGTTGTCAAGATGGATTATGAACATTAATAAATGTTGGATTTTAATCGCTGCGTGTTAAAATCATTGAAGACATCAAGATAATTAAATGGGTAAAAGAAAAAAAAATCCTAAGTTTGAAGAAGCGTAATATGGGTGTTACATTATTTAAGTCTTTGCATTGTCCTTGGTGCAGTCGCTATGTAACAGAGAACATGGTTCTTGTAGAAACTGCCATGAAAACGCTCATAACTGCAGGCAGTGTTGTTACAATAATTACAAGAATCTTGATTCATATCTTTGTAACAAATGTGATGACAGTACGGATGGTTGTTTTTAGTTCACTTTCACAGAAAAGCAAAGCTTTTCTTTTGGTAACATGTAATATGATGAGTAACTGAAAAAGGGATTGGCAGCTATTGAGTAGAAATGGAAAATGGTTACCCTACTATCAGCAGCTTTTGAGATGGACTGCCAGCAAAAGGATTACATTCAACAGTTCACAAGGGAGAACCTTGCTCATGATTTTGCTATAAGCAACACAAGCTGCAGGTGGAAGTGCTGCAGAATTGTTTGAACCTTGGGTTACACCTCGAAATGGTAGAATTGAAAGATGCACATCTGGATTTGAAAGTAAGGGATTTCCTTAAGTATGATATGCATGGTAATAACTGAATAGGTGGTCAGAATAAAGGCATGGGACAAAGGTTCGATATGGACATCTTAAGTTTTATGGCAAAATTGCTTGAGGTGCTTAACATACGTTCAAGATGGACTCCCATCTCAAGTAATAATGAATTTTGATTTCACACAAAACCTGGCAGCTATTGCTGGCTTTTCCTATCTGCTATACAATGTGTTTGATCTGGCACTGCAGCCGGTTATACAACTATCAACGCTACATAAGATATGGTTGAGGTTTGGCTAGACGTCATGGATGTCGAGTACCCAATCCTTCTCATAGATACTCCTAGCTAGTGGCGTCTAAGCCAAAGGTTACTCCAAATAGGGAATTGAGTAATTTACCACCAAATAGCCCACAAAAACCTGCGACTGTTACCAATTTTCAACATAATCATCTCAAACCCCAATCAATTCTTCGATACCTTACCAAATGAAATATAACTTGGGGCTAAACTGAAAGCTGATAATTTGCTTATTAATTTGCTTATTCAGAATTTCTAATAAATGAAATCCAAGAAAATCAATACAAAATAACTAGTCACGGGGTGCAAGCAGTCTTACCTGATAGAATTCATAATTATGATATTACGCCAAAAAATGGTACTACTCCAAATTGATGTCTGCTAATATTTTAAGCAGATAAACCGGGCAGAGTGATGATTTTGCCGTCCCTTTCCAACAGACATGACCCGATTGAGCAAACTGCCCTGTCACGTGAACAATTTCAAGTCCCACTTGAGCCAATGGTATGAAAAATCGAGTACCAACTCAAAAAAAATCAATACAAATGCCCTAAGATTCTGCTCCCCATAGGTAATACATTTTTTTGAGTGTCTCGAGTTTTTTTTTATGCCGATAGGCGTTTCCCTAGGTAGTCGGCGCTCCTCACGGACACGCGACGGAGATCGGATGGCCGAAATCGCGTTGAGGCATCATAATTGACATGCAGATGAATCCTTACCGTCCACGTGTCCCGCGCACACAAACCCGGATTGGTAGCTGAAACCTTAATCGCTATAAATGCCCTTCACCGTAATGAATTGGGATTTCATCCTACAAAACCCGCGGCTTCTTCAATGAGCGCTACTGTACCATTTACACCAATGCTCCCTGAATGCCTGTTGCAGAGGTGGGTTTTTCGTGTTTGCTGTTTTTGGAAGGGATGGGCGAACTTATAATGTCGTGCAGGTGAAACGCAAGTGATTAGCCGCGGGGAAGACACCGAGAATGGTACTGTGTATCGAGCGCGGCTATGGATTTAATAGGGACCAGGCAGACGATACATCTCAACCGGTCCCATGAAATTCATCTCAAGATCCCTCTTAAAAACTAACTCTATAATTGTACTATTGGAAGTGCCCTTATATTAATATTAATAAAGAGAGTTACATTTGCAAGGACAACTGGTAAAACTCACAGTTCCACAAAACATCACGCAAGCTACAAAAAAACGTCTAAAGGGCAACTAGAGAGAACGAGAATTACAACAAAACAGAAGGTACTAGGCACATGCCACCACTCTGGGAGGAGGAGGAGGGTCATCCCGGGGAGGGATAAACACTTTGCTGGGCGGCTCAGTCGAGGGAGGATCCACCTGCCAACCATCATGGTCGGGTATCTACATCTACAAGGGAACTATAATCCCCCGACTAGGGGACAGAGAGCCAGCAAGAGTCTGCAGGGCAGGCGGAGGAGAGCCCCACCGCAGAGAATTAACAATGCCCTACCCCTTTGGAGGAGGGCCCCAGCCCGATCCAGAGGAGGACAAACTTGAAGGGCGACCCCGAGGAGAGGTGGAGTGATGGCTGTGAGAGCAGCTTCTACGACACAGACATAGTGGTGACGGTTGTCGAGGCGGAGATGGCCGAGGTGGCGGTGGCAAGGGATTCAGAGGGACCCAACTAATCGTGCATGGCACATTCCCCCAGTGTGCAAGCAACCCCTGTAAATGAGCGAACTCCAAGGCAACCTTTTCAACTTGAGCTTGAATCTCGTTGTAGACTTTCAGTACAAACTTCCGCACGCGCTTGGGAGCTATTTTCACCACCAGTTGCAACCTTTAACACTTTTTCAAAATCTTGGTGAATGCAATGAATTGAAAGGAAATGTTGTCGTCTGGTATCAATTGTCGGATGGTAGCATTAGGCTATCGACCAGTAGAAAATTTCTCTTTTATGCATGCGGTAAAGGTAATTTGGATTACTGTAAACGTTAGGTGAATCAACCCAAAAAATTATTTTGTACCCAGAAAATTTAGGCGAAGTATTAAGCAACCTAACCCCTAAAAATTAGCCAAATCCAAATTTCAAAAACTCAAATATTTGTGAATTAACGAAAAATTAGCCACTAAAATTTACATTGTTGTCTATAGGTGTATATTCACCTTGCCACATCTGCTTATCTTTAAAAAATTCAAATTCCCCACTTTATATTACATATTTTACCTTAAGCAAACTGTCGACTTAACATCTATTTGCATTTTGTAGGGTCCCGCTATTAAATATAGTGAAATGGATGTGGCAAATGAGAAAAAAAATAGTAATTGTAATAAATGATGTTTTTAGTATACAGGGTAAAACAATAGTCTTTATATTAAAGAAAAGAACTTGTGATTTTTCATTATGTTTCCTTAATTTTTTAAAAATCAAACATTATAGCATCAAAAGTAAATTAATAAACATTCAACATATAAAAATGACATAAATTAAATAAATTACCTTTTTTACACCTATTTAATCTTCTATACAAATGTTTTGTATAAAATATTTACACAATTATAACAAATCATTCTATGAAAATTTAGAAAAGGCACTCTACAAAAGATAGAACAATAAAATAAAAATCAAAAATCAAAAAGCTTGTGTTTTCTAGTTCTTAAAATGTAAAGTTTGTTTTGACATTTTATTTATAAGGTTCATATTTCAATATTGGATAGTTTTGATTGATGAAGGTAAAATAAGAAAGTTTTTAATTAATGAAAAATAAATGTGCTCCATGAAAAATAAATCTCTAGACAATAGAATTAAAGAAAAAAGTCTTTAAAAAAGTAAAAACCAATTCAGACTTTAGTTAAAAATCATTAAATTACAAATAACATATTTTGATTGGCTGTTGTAAAAGTGATTAATTGTTTTGGTGAAGCCTGCCTTCGATAGGATAATAAATTGTATCTTTGATCTAGGGAAATAGAGAATTCACTTTTACACATCTAGATATAATGCAAAATAAATAAATATTTTATTTTTTACAAAAAAAATGTGTTAAAAGCGGGAAATTCAACTTACACACAAATCATTTAATTGTGAAATCATAAATTGATCTTTACACATTCAATTGGGACTATATTTCTATGTCATAACAATAGTCTCAAAGGTTGATTATGTTGATAGGCATTTTCATGACAAAAGCAAGGCACTCCCCACAAACTCACGATAGAGATCAAGCACTTGAAATCACGTTTGAGGCGTTTTTGACACACAAATGAATCCTTACCATCCACATCTCCCGCACATAGAAACCCTAATCGATAGCTGGAAACTCTCGTCACTAAAAACGAAAAACAACAAACAGTTAGTTTTCAAGCTTTGACGGATTGTTTTGTGAGCTAGTCATTCTACGACGACTACCTCTATGTCTCGATGGCATTTATGCACATGTCACGCTGGAATTTATGTCACACATTGGGTCATTTGTGAAATGATAGGATAAGGTGGACGTTGAGGGCATGATCTTTGTTCTCTATGTACAACACATCATTTATCTCTTTGATTTTCTACTTTCATTGTTCTTGGTTGGGAATTCATTCATGTTCATAGTTGTTTTAATTGTTAATGTTACGCATGAAATAATATTTTGAGGAACCGATATGACACATCGACCACGCCAATAGGGCTCATTACCATCAAAAAATGCTTTTAAAAGTGGGAATTTTGTCTTACACGCACAACATTTAATTGCAATAACCTACATTGATCTCTATGCATTTAATGGGCATTATATTTCTATTTCATAATAGGAATTTGTTTACACCCTAAAAATATATGGTGAAGATTTTATTATGTGAGGATGTAGGGTATGTTACAGGTTGAATTTTCTAAATAAATTAATAAACATTAATCACGCAATCCATATTAAAGCTTTCAATACTTTACACTATGATAAAATGATATAACGATTGCTTAAAATACAAGAGAGGACAAAGACTTAGTTGTGAAAGTAATACAAAGGTAATTTGGGTCTCCAGACTGTGTGAAGATGCTACTCTGAATCTAAAAATGCTTCATCTTTGGATCTGGAACTAGAAAATTCTCATTTGCAGGATCATACAACTTGGTATGGGGTACAGTACGACATCAAACTACTCTATACAATTTTGGACATGTGCACATTGGGGTTTTATAACTTTGTTTGCACTTCATTGGCATGGAAATGAGTGTTGATGTCCTTCATTAGGGATCACATAACTTTGACATCACCTATAATAACCTGCAATAAATAGAAACCATAGACACCTTTAACAAACTTCATAAAACCATTCGATAACAAAAGGTGAAATTTGTGTGGGTGAGGTTGGACTACCCTAGGGAGTCAACCCTTATTGAACCAATCTAGATGTTACATTGCATCCTCTTGAATGGGAGAAAGCCTCATGTAGTTCTCTTAGTGTAGGTGCAAGTAGTGTATGTAATCTCAGCCACCCCTTATGTGTGTCCTCGTGTCTCTTGACATAAGATAGTAGGCTAACAATATGGTAGAAAATGTACCCATAGCGATAGTAGTGCGATGTGTTTTTCTTCGCGTGTTAAGACTAATTCCTTATGTCCATTGAAGACCTTTAACAATGCTTGGAATGACTTGTTCTTGCTAATACATGGCTCTATGACCTTTATATGCTTGGAAATAAAGGAAACTGAACTCTTGAACCTAGTTTGAGTGCTTCAGACATGTGTGGTGGTTGCTATAAATGATTTACAATTGCTTTAGAAATATTTATGAGATCCTTTAGTGTTTAAGTGTTGATATTTGCAATGTATGCTTATGAGAATGTCAGGTGAGTTATAAAGTGCAATTGACTTGCTTCTATAGGCGACCATTGGGTAGACATCCTCATTATGGCCGACCTAACGAAAATGAAAAAACGTACATAAGATTTTCTAATTAAGAAAAGAGTTATTAGGAGAAGAGGTGTCAGACCATACAAGTCGACCTAGACCATAATATGACATTGCCATGTTTTGTATGCTCTGTGACAAACAAATAATGATGACTAAGTGAAAGTCTAAGAAAGATACTTAGGGATAGCTTATTGCTCTAGATTATTAATATTGCATGGATGAATAATATAGCACTATGTAGAGATCATAAAGTCACGTGTGTGAGAGAATGATATGTCAATGTAGCTTGGAATGTGAGAATTTGTCTTAACATAGGGATAGAACCAAACTTTTCGTTGTCAATGGATAAATTACCAAATTTGAGTGTCTACAAAATCTTAAAGGTTGATTACCTTGACAGGGATTTCCCTAGTGGAAGAAGGGAGCTACCCTAACACGTGACAAAGATTGGATGGTTGAAATTACATCTAAGATGTCATTAACACATGGAAAAATCCTTACTTCCCACATGTCCTACACATATAAACCTTAATTGGTAGTTAGAAACCCTAATTTCTTAAAATGAAAAAGGAACTCGTTTTTTTCTAGGCTTTGGCGGTGTGTTGTTTGACCCAATCATTTATTGTAACTACCTCTCTTTGTGTTGGCCTATATACCACATAATGGGTTCTCTATGAAATGGAGAGGATAAGGTGATCGTCGAGGGCTTGATATTTGTTCTTTGGGTACAACACAACAATTTTCTCTAATTTTCTACTTTCATTGTTTTAAGTCAAAAATACATTCTTATTTATGGTTATTTTATGTGTTCATGGTATGTAGAAATGATATTTCAAGGAATCAACATGATGCATCGACCACATCGATAGGGTTCATTTATTCGGTGCAATCTTGCATGGGGGTTGTTTATCACCATCGCCATGGGTGCAAACATTTTTGGCAACCACGTCAACCCAACAATCATGCTCAACAACTTTACAGGTGATAATTGTTTTGCGTCGCCATGGCCTACGAGTTGTTTGAGTTTATCACTAACGACCTAGTTGGCATACACTTTGGATTTTGATGTATTTTTTTAATAAGATTTTTTCAATGCAGAGTACTTCGACATAATCATTTAAGATTCTTACACACTTTAGAATATGCATGGAGTGTTGCAATTCTTACAAGTTTTTTTGGTTGTTATAACATATCATTCCTTCTTGCTAATACATATGACATCTACCTGAGTAGTTTTGAGCAAAGAGGTTTGTTTCCTCTTAGGGAGAGAAGAATGTGGATGTTAGGGATAACGAATTGAGGCTTGCACCCTTTGGTGCATGTCATCGAGTTGCACCAGGAAGGCTCTCAACCTCTCCACTGTTCACTTTTGAGCGTCGAAACTACTACATCATTTCTATTTCCTTCCGCCTATGCAACATCTCGTGGATTTGTCCAAAGTCCTCTAGCTATCTTGTGTGGTGACATCTAAGCTTTGTATGCACCTGTAGACACAAAATCACACACTTTAGGCATTATTTAGTCTCATACTCATACTACTATTTATATGGTTTTTGAGTGAAGAAAGTACTAATTAACCCATGTCCTTTGTCCATTTTACTTTGCTTGTTGTCGCCACTGTCAACTTCCCACATGTACATTTTTTTGCCATTTGGTGTTGTTTTATCTCTGAGTGGGGTGCCCTTGGTGCCCTAGTCCCATTTGGGGCACCCTGAGCCTTTTACACTCTCCCACCACTTTTTGGGCACTTTCTAGTCGTTTGAGCTTTCTATATTTTTAGTAGTCGGCCTTTTTGGGGTTAATCATGAAATTAGAACAAGAGAACAATATAAATATAAAGTTATGAGACCATAATGAGGGACCAAGCACTAAGCACTACTATCATCACCTAAGGTTGCATCCATCAAAGGCTCCATTTGCATCCATCTAGCTCCATCACAAGGCACAACGTTGGTTCATCTACATCAGATTGCATATGAGGGAAATTTATTCTATTTCATCCATTGTTTTATTACATTTCTACAATAGTTATTGCTCGCTACTTTCACAAAGTGCAATTGGCACAAGAGTGCCTAGGGCATGATTGCACACACACACATAAAGCTACATCAGGTCTGAGATGTAGTGCAGTGCTCAGTTAGTAAGTCCACCATTGTGGTCGCTGAGGACAGTCCGACCCCTTTATATACATCTTTCTTTTTTAGGGGTTTGATGCTTGTCTAGGGGTTTTACAGGTCTCATCTTCATTTCTGATTTACGGTGACATCCAACATGGTCTAACAAAGTTAGTGCGACAAGAAGAGAAGGTAGACAATTATTCAGTGACACCTCATAGGAAGGTTGTTGAGATTTTTCATAGACCAGGGCGCCCAGACCTCAGACCAGAGTGCCCCAGGCAACTCAGTACTTTTCCAGGTGCCCTATTCTAGCCTACTGCTCCAGATCTGTGTTTTATAGATCTTCCATGTGTTTGTTCCTGCATTTTTTTATCTAATCTTCATTGCAACACAGTTTTGAACAATCATCAAATCAACTAAGCTCTATCTAACCCTTCTTGCACTTTAGGGTTTTATATTTTCATAGCTTAAATTTCTTGGGTCATTTTCTTTATGCATTTATATGTTATTTACTGTTGTTCTTAATATTATATTAACTTAGAATAATTTCTTATTTCAGTTAATCATTTTGGTGAACATGACATTTGAATCCACCTTCATTCTAGGGTTTTTTCTCGTCTTTTCTATCATGGCTCCTAAAAGTCGCTAAAATTTCCTTATCTAATTTACTTCAAATGCATCCAAATTGTCAAGTTGTTCTTAATAAGGCCCTAGACACCATGTATATTCCCCGAGATATGCCTCTGCATCAAGTAAGTATTATTTTTTATCGTTTATTTGACAACCCTAGTCCTCATGATCTTCCATCTCATCAACCCATGTCAAAGTCAATTCAAGCTTTGCATTCTTTATTTCAAGACAAATTTAAGGCTATGGAATCCACGATTATATCTCTAAAATATGAAATCCAACATCACAAGGACACTTCTCAAGCTCATGTTTTTTCTCCTTCTACATCTTATGCTCATTCTATGTCTAATACATGTGCTCATATCAGTGAGCCTCAAGTCATACCATTACCAAAGCCTCTCATCTTTGATTACAATACTAAACAACATGACCTTCTTACTGAGCTCCTTAGTCATCATTTGATCACTTTACCGCATACTCATTGTTATCCTCCTTATCAGCTCGTTAAATATCAATGTCGTCCATATTGTAATTATCATCGAATCAATAGACATAATGACAACGATTGCTACACTTTACAACGTAGAATCAAATATCTTGAGCATTAGGGCTTTGTCTCATTCACAAAAAAAAAATTTGGTTACATTCCCACCTACAAATATTGTACCCAAATGGGCTCCTAAGTCTGCTCCTTCAACACCTAATGAGCATCACACTACTGCTTCTCATGTGCCTTCTCCACTTAGTCAAGTGTTGTTTATTCAAGCCATTCCAACCAAGCAATCACCTCTCAAAGTTTGTCTTCCATCACCTCCTCCTACTAAGTCATCTACAATGTTACCTAATCAAACTAAGCAACCTCCTCTTGATGTTGGTCTAACCCCTTCTCCATTCAAGGTATCTATGACATCACTAGGTCATGCTCAGCAAACACCTCCTATAGTTAAACTTGTAATTCTTCCATCTGATATTAACCATACCTATGTCGACGAATGGGACCTGAATGAAGCTTACTATGATGATGAACCATTTGATGATCGCACACCTTTACCACCTCAACGTCCCATCACTTTTGTTAAGGCAACTACTCCTTACATTGATCCACATAGATTCTTTTGACTAAATCTCCATCACTTACATACATGGGGGACATGACATTTATCATCCCCCTCCCTCTTCTAAACAAAAAAAACATGTATATTATATCTTCTTTACATAGCAATCCAACATCCGTTCTTTACACATGCATTCTAACATATGCATTTACATCGACCGTTTCTTGATGACACACTCTTGTGCTTCGATTCACACTTGATTGTTAAGGGCATACTACACATGAACCCTACACATTGTACCATAGGTATTACACATTACGTTGCTTCACACATCTTGCATCATATGTCTTACATCTTACACTCTACATTTAGTCTATATCATTATGAAATTTACAAATCTACACATAATCGATCATATTAGTCGTCATCATACACATATCACACTCTTATGGTCTACAAGTCTAACATTACATAATCACCATCTTACATACTACATAGCACACACCTTACACTATTAGGCTATCTATACATCTTGCATTACATTATATACAACACATATTACACATTTTGACACATCACATGGTCGTCTCTCATCATCGCATATATATATATATATATATATATATTTGCACTCACCACCCTATGATGCACTCTAGTTCCTTTGCCTATACTTGACTGCCAATGGTTTACCAATCAAATGGACTTTATCATACACACACGTTCATCATTCGACTTTTTATCATGCAACATTACTTGGTTGGTGACATACGTTATAGGCTAAATGGTCACCTATTCCTTCATCTTGTGGTGGTACACACTTTAGGCTACATCACCACTTCCTCTAATTATCTCATTGTTTTATACGCTTTCAGATACATCATTTCACATTCATCTTAAGGTCGCATATCATCAACACACATACACACTCATCACAATGCGTTATACACCACGCACTATTCAACCATTTCTCGATGATGCACTCTCGTTTTTGGTTCATTCTTGATTGTTGAGGGGGTATACTAAGTGAACCTCATTGCATACACTTCCATACACTTGGGGGGCACACGGCTCCTATCATCCATCTTGCATTCCATTCCATCCATCCACAACATGTTCAATATCTTGGTTGCTTTTACTCTTGCTTACATTTGTTTGTTTATGTTTTCTTATTACACATGCTAGCTAGATCTCTTGTATGTCATTATCTTTACCATACTCACATGCGCGTTCACACCCTTTTCTTGGTGTGGTTGCAGATACAAGTCTCCTACATGCAACATGGATGTTCGCCTCCTACCACTCTTACAACAGTCACTGGGGGCATCCACATTCATCGCTTACATGTATTATTGTTTCATTCTGTACTTAGCACTCTACATTACTTGCTTATACACACTTTTGACATATGGGTTATCTTTCTAACATGTTAATGGGTGTTTCATGTGCAACATTTGTTTGTAGGGTTATTTTATTCCATGGCTATCTATTTTTTTATTTGTTTTTATTGTATGTGGGCCTCACCCTATGTTTGGTGTGCACACTTGTTTGTTGTATGCGACCATTATGGCCTCGAGTGTCTTGCGACATTGTGAGTGGTGTCCCATGTTTGCAACCTAATTTGGCAGTCTATGATCATCTTCTTGCATGTTTACTTACTTTCTAGCTTATACATTGTTTGTGTAGGGTACACTTGTCTTTTACGATGCATGCATGTTTGTACTAACACTTGTTTTTTAGCCACTTTTTTGTGTGTGCCTTGGTTTCTACCAAGTGCATTCCCTTTCCCCCTACAGGACATTATTTAAGTAGTCGGTCCTCGTTAAGGGTCGCATCCTCCTATCCACAATGTCGCGTGTGCCCACAAAGAGGGGGGCATCATTTGGGGTTTTACACACTATTCAACGCTTTATACAAGTACAGTTCAATTCAATTTCCATCCTTGACATTGTGGGTTATACAACAGGTGGGTTCTACAACAAGTGGGTTCAAACCAGTCTACAAACCTTGTACACAATGGATTTTACAGGGTAGATTATCCTTAGCATTTTGGGGAGTAGTTACAAGTTGGAGGATACAACGGATTTACACCCTACACTACTTCTGCTAGTGGCGTCAGATTGCCCAAAAAGCTAGGTAGTATAGAGATCTCTTCACACATCTTCAGGGAAGCAATTACATATTAAAGAATAATACAACTTTCTCCCTACACTTCTTCAACCAAGGTGGTGTGAGATATACTAAAAAACTCGCAGTACAGGATATCCTTTTCTACACCCTTTTCTCTCATCACGGATCAGGTGCACATGTTCCTTTTACTTTTTCATACTTCCATTTATAGTCTTTTTACTATATACATGTGATTTTTTACATGCATATTTGACTACTTTATCATATTCTCCTTTTGCAGGTCTGTCTCTATGAGAGGCAGGTAGTCAATAACAACAAAGGAGTCAAAAAGCAAAAACAACTTTGTCATTTGGTAGTTTGTACCTCATACTAACATGTAGGTACATTACACACATCAACAACTACACACACGTTTCCGCCCTAGGTTCACTCTCATCATTTTTTTTCTCCTTTGCATCTTTAGTTTCCATACACCATCTTTTTGTTATTCCACGCTTTGTCTAGTCCTTCGACATGCTTTCTACATCACTCTACATGGACATTGGGTACACATCTCTATCTACTTTATCTTACCAAGAGTTCCACTCTTCAACATAAAGTGGGGGCAAATGTAGACACAAAATCACACACTTTAGGCATTATTTAATCCTGGTCTCATACTACTATTTATATGGTTTTTGAGTGAAGAACGTACTAATTAACCCATGTCCTTTGGCCATTTTACTTTGCTTCTTGTAGTCACTGTTGACTTCCCACATGTACTCGCCCAGTCAGTTTTTCCATTTGGCATCATTTTATCTCTGATTGGGGTGCCCAGCCCAGTATTGGGGCACCCCAGGGGCCCTGGTCCCATTTGGGGTGACCTGAGGCTTTTTACACTTTCCCACAACTTTTTGGGTACTTTTTAGTTGTTTCAGCTTTCTATTTTTTTAGTGGTCGGCCTTTTTGGGGTTAATTACGAAATTAGAACAAGAGAACCATATAAATATAAAGTTATAAGACCATAATGAGGGATGAAGCACTAAGCACTACCATCATCACCTAAGGTTGCATCCATCAAAGTCTCCATTTGCATACATCTAGCTCCATCAAAAGGCACAAGGTTGGTTCATATGCATCACACTGCATAGGAGGGAAGTTTATTCTCTTCCATCCACCATTTTATTACATTTCTACACATAATTATTGCTTGCTACTTTCACAAAGTGTGACTGACACAAGAGCACCTAGGGCATGATTACACACACACACATAGAACTACATCGGGTCTGAGATGTAGTGCAACACTCAGTTAGTAAGTCCACCATTGTTGTGACTGAGGACAGTCCGACCCTTCATATGCATCTTTCTTTTTTTAGCGGTTTGATGCTTGTCTTAGAGTTTTACAAGTCTCATCTTCATTTTTGATTTACAACAACATCCAACGCGGTCTAGTGAAGTTAGTGTGATAGGAAGCGAAGGAAAACAATCATACAATGACACCTCAGAGGAAGGTTGTGTTGGTCTGAATATCTGTCGGGTGGGCAGATCTATGGATAGACGAGTCAACAGTGTGCATGGCGTAGCCCCTCTTTGAGACAGCAAAGTGAAACTGGTTTATTGCTATTCTACCAGTAGGAATTTGTGCAAGTCTTACAGTATTCTACCTTCAGGGGTTTTGGGATCTCATCCCAGTAGGGGTATTTCCGACTGTGAACAGAAAGGAACAAAGGGAGGAGAGGAGATAGGATAGATCCGAAGGGAGAAAAGAAATGAATTCCAAAGCAGAAAGGTCAGAGGGTTTATGTTTTGGGCTGGTAGTAAACAGAGCCAAACCTACTTGCATAAACGAACAAAGCAATACTGATGAGCAAATGACAAAAAAGTAGAGATAGATCTAACAGAAAAGTAACACAGATCTAACTTAAGAAAGATCTAATGCACATAACACATCCATTGAGCACAAAGTCTTAATTTCTGTATTAATATTTTCTGTTACAAAAAGTACAAAGCCTTTTCCTTCTCACTTCTATTTTTCATCTAAAAATGTCCACCCCTTTGAATACAACAAGTATCCAAGTATATATAGAAGGAGAAGGAGAAAGAAGGCAAAAAGGAACCAACAACTATTTACAAAATATCTAAAAAATATCTAAAAGTCAACTGTTGACTTTGGGGCAATTTGTGGATGACAACATCTCATGGTGCAACATGGATGATGTCATCATTTGTGCCAACATACTTTTAAATACTTTACAAAAATGGGAACAATCCAAAGAGGAAGGAGCCTATTCGTCGTCATCCCGCGGCTGGAAAGGAGTATCCTGTTTCTTCTCAGGAGAGGAAATGTGAAATTGAGCTCGGTACTCCATGAACTTGCTAATCATCAGTTGAAGTTGATCCTGAGTGGGACCTTTGGTGTGATCGCCGATGACCTCGCAAGTCTCCCGTTCATCTCTAAGTCTCTCTGGGAGCTTGAAGTATTCATTACCTACCTCCATCAGGTATCCAACAAAATCGTGACAGGCCAGAAGGTTGTTGATAGATTCTACGTCAAAAGTGGCTTCTGACCCTAAACCTTGTGACGCAATCTCCTTGAAGATCTGAATAGTGTCATCTGCCTTCCTCAAGGCGTATGATGGGGTGAGCAAGCCCGAAGACATCCTTAGGATGATCTGTTCCATTTGATGCATTGCATCCAAGGCTTCCTCCTTGATTTTATCAATTTTCTCCAAGACAAATTCCATCTGGTCAACCTGATAGTCCAAAGCAGTAAGGACTTTGTTGGGTGCTCTTGGGTGATCGAAGACACCGAATTTTACTAAGTCATTGACTGGGCAGTCGAGCATCTTCTGGAATGTCTCATGTTGTAACCTGGCATGGTCCAACTCTTCAGAGATAGGTCCTGCAATCACCTGGAGTTCCTTGTTAGCCTGATCAATATTCTGATACAGCTCTGTGAACTTTACAATTACTTCCTCACTATCCTTGAGGATCTGGTCTCTCCAGGCGGATACTGCCATACCTTGCTCGCCAATCTTGGCATACTCATTTATCTTTTCCTGACTAAGGGCCTCAGGAGTTTTGGTGGCAGTTACAGGAGGTGCACTGCCCATTTTCTGCAGGGCTTGGAGAAGATGTTTGTTCTGTTCTTTCAGTATCCTCTTCTCTTCCTTTGCTTCCTGAAGCTTTTTGCAAAGGGCATCCACTACAGATAGGGCCTCTCCTTGCAGGATTTCTGAGGATGTTCCCATTGTGACCTGTGTCACTGTATAATCTGTAGGAGACAGATCTTTTTTATCCTTTGTGGGATCAGGGTATGCGATCTCCATAACCCTTTCACCTGAAGCGCTCTGAGAGAAGCGGGTTATTGCTTTTGCTTCTTAGCTCCTTTTGTTGGGATGACAGAGAAGTCCATAGGTGCAATGGGGACTTTCCTCTTGTGTTGGCTCAGGTGTTTGGAGATCCATTCTGGACTTAAGGGAGTGTGACCAGAGGGAGAAGAGGGAACAGAGGTAGAAGAAGGAGCAACTACAGTGAACTGGGGAAATGTGTCGAGACACTCGGTGGTGGCATTGATAAAGAAGCCAACCCTCCAACGCTCACAGGGGTAGGAGTCACTGTAGGAGAGGAAACCATGGGGGTGGAAGGGATCTGAGAGATGAGAGAAGAAATGTTAGGGGACAGATCCGCGAGGGAAGAGAAGATGGAGGAAGAGGAAGGGGGAACAGTAGAAGACGGGGGAGAAGACACAACCAGAGGAGTGGTTGTTTGAGTGACGTGAGGAGGGGAAGGAGGAGCAGAAGATGGGATGGTGGGAACTTCACTAGTTATAGCAGTGGCAACATCCTGAGTGGATGTGCCCGTTGGAACACTAACCACTTCTTCTTCTGGGGAGACCAGGCTTACTACCTGCTCCTGGGCGGCGGAAGGAGGACTCTCAGAGTTTGTTCTTGAGAAGTGCTTGATTCTCCCTCTTTGTCTTTCCCTTTTCCCTTTGGAAAGTGCTTTGGCCTGGCCCTTTGGGTGCAGCAGGTGCATCCCCAAGGGAGACGTGGTGAAGTCTACCCCAAGGTAGATGAGGCCATTTTTCCTGCACCAATGCTCTGTGCGCTGCAGAGTGCCTTTAACCCTTTCCTCAATAGTCTGAGGTGCCTTTGTTCTATCAATCTCAGCAAATGGCCAATTGTCCCCGTCTGTATCTAGATAGACCTGATCAACTTCTTGATCAGTCACTTGGAAACCTTTCGGGACAATGGCCACACCATATTGGATGATTTCTGCCAGGGCCAGGCGGGAGTGATCCTTTCTTCTGAGCTCGACCTCATGATACAGATCGATATAGATATCCTCGATCTGTGGGATGTGGATTGGATCGAGCTTTGCCCTTGGAAGGCAATTGTGAGGATCAAAGGTTGGCCTTGCCAGGAAATTGTGTTTCAAGTTGAGCAACTCCAGCTCCGCAAACATTTCCCAGGCTTTGGTGTGAGAAGTGCAGGTGTACCTGCCCACTGTGAGGGGGAATGGAGTTCTACCCTTCTTTATTTTCAGGCACTTCTCGTGGTATGTGATAAGCTGTCTGGACAGCTCCAATAGGATCAACTTGGGTCCCGCATACCTCGGTAACTTGGTGGGCTCCCCCAAGAAGTTGGCAGGCTCTGAGATAAGTGAAAGTGGGGAATTGCATAAATAACACCCCCACTTCTCTGTGGTAGTAACCACACTCTTGGTCATCTGACCGTGAGTCATATTGGGCCTCAAGAGGCAGATGATGCCGTAGAAGAAGGCATCATTGATCTTGCTGAATTGTGCGATGTTGTTTTCCAGTCTCAACTCTGGATAATACTCATATATTTTTACTTGGGGCCACACCCCGCATCGACTTAGTGCTGGGTAGTCTCTTTCAGAGGCAGCAGCGTATACCACGTAGGAGTTCATGTAGAACCTCCCTAGTTGTCGAGAGTTGTTGAAGCTGCTCAGAGATAGTGCTGCTGATGATCTCTGCCCATTCAAAACATTGATCAGGAACATTTTTGCTCATTGTTTCCAGGTATCTGAGCATCCATTTGTGAAAGTAATGGGCATCAGGAAGCCCAAACACCCTACTCAGGAAGGTGATGGTGTCGCTCAGCTCCTCTGAGAAGTCACTGCGATGAATAACTTGCGGCCACCTGGTTATCACCTTCTTGTTCTTTAGATATACTTCATTCATCAACTGCATGCATTTGTCTTCATTTTCATCCCATGCCTTTATGCAGTCTTCTTGGCTTATTGCCACAAAATGCCGGTGGTGGGGGATACCCAACATAATCTCAAAGTGCCAGGCAGTGAGGTTGATTATTACCTCGCCCTTCTCATTCTCAACACATCTTGTGTCCTTATTGTAACAGCAGCCCACCACCATCATGAACTCGTTGTTTACTGCGCTCATGGGAATTCCTGCAGCGAAATGTAAACCACTGCCGACCAATTTGTCCATCCATGGACTACCTGTGACCTTCCTGGTTCTGGCCCAGAAGTCCTCCATATCAATATGACCAAGTTCTGAATCCCTGATGTCCAGGTCACACTCTGCAAGGGATTCAGGCATCCTAACCCTTTGGTATTTGTACTTCATTTCTTCTTCTGTGAGTTTGGCCTTACCCTTAGACTTGGTTGGCTTCTTACTTGATGAAGACATGTGCGAATCTGAGTTCAGCTGCTGATCTGCAAGAAGAAGCAGGGAAGTCCATCACAGAAGAGCCATGTTAGCTGTTAAATCATCCATCAAAGCTTTACAGAATGAAAAGTTATCAATTTACAAGCCTCTGGGCGCAAGGCGCAATTCTATTGCAGGCTGCAGGGTCAGAAAAGCAAGGTGCACTGCTGGAGAGTGTTGCATGGAAGAAAACAACAAAAGGGGTGCAGGGCAGAAATACTACACACAACATTCAGATGTTGGTGTCATAGGATGTGCACCTGCGCCATATGAAGGGTTTTGAACTAGGGCACAAATTATTTTGGTGTTGCAAGGCTTCAGGATGCACCATTGGTAGCATATGGTACATGTTGCAGAACATTATGATGCGCCAAAGGGCACAGGTTCAAAGGGTGCATCATTGAGTTAAGGTGTGCCAGTGTTTTAGCTTTTGGCATGGCGCAAAAGGTCTGCATGACATTCAAATGTTGGTGTAGGCTAGAGTTGCGCTTGCACCTGTGTTAGGTTTTTAGAAATTTTTATAAGGCGCGGAAAGATGCATGTTGCAGGCGGGGACAGTGCGCCCCTTTGGCGCGACTGTGTTTTGTGTAACAACGATGGCGTTTGTGCCAAAGAAAAAGCCATGGGTTTGATAACTTTTAGAATTTTCCCTCTTTTGATAGGTTTTTGTGGCTTTTTTGCCTCTTTCAACATAGATTTTGACAGTGAGGGGAAAAGAGGAAAAGAGGGTCAGGATTCATTTTTGAGACAAGGCCCTCCAGGCCAGCAGATCTGGAAGGAGGGTAAAACCAGGTTTGGAGGTGGGTTGATTTGCAAAATAGGCTGGGGTTGTATTACTTCTTAGGTTCATTTTCTTTGTTTTTAATAACAACCCTCTCAAAAACAACACAAAAACCCCACAACAACAACACAAGAAAGCAAGGACCACTTACCAGGAATATATAAGATGGAGGAAATGATGTGGGGTCCATGAATACGTGATGAAAGTGACACACGGGGCTGACAGGAGCGCTGACAAATGCAGAGGAATAACCTTTTTCACATTTTTTCAATCGTGAAAATGACAGGTCGGATGCGCCTATTTATAGCAAAAGGTGTAATAAATGTGCCACCAACTTTTTTGTAAGGCGCACCAAAATAGATGCCAACATGAAAATATTTGTGCCCTTGGCACGGATTTGGGACTGTCGACATTACCTTTTTCAGCGCTTTGGTGCACCATTCAGGGGTGCAACATTTTTAATGTCGACAAGATGGCGCATGCGCCTTGGCGCAGGCTTGAAAGGTGCATCATGGGAAGGCGCAACATTTGGAATGTCGACACTCCAAAGGATGCGCCAAAGGAATAGAAGGGGGCACAAATTCATTTGATGTTGCATGAATAAAAATTGCGCCCAACCAAAAAAGGACCAAATGACTAAGTTCGAAAAACTAGATTTTTCGGAAAGGGATTTTATGCCATTCCGAACGTTAAGGGACCTCAACGGGGAACCAAAACAAAAATTTTGGTATGGTTACCTGTAAAATTTCCCTTGTCAATTTTACAGGATAACAGCTGGCTCTTTCTGGGGACTATCTTTGAGCGAAGCTTAAGGGTAGAGAATCCCAGATCTACATGTGCCTATCCATTGGGTTACAGAGTCAAAAACAAGGGTGACGAAAAAGGAAAACACACAACCAACAAAAGCAAACACATGACCAAAAACAAACACACAACCAAAGCAAACTGTACAAAGAAGAGAGCAAGCTCTACTTCCTGAATATTTTGAGATGTTGCCCGCTATAGGGAAGCGGGAGCTCAGTTCCGTCTAGATATGAGAGATAGAAGCTATTCTCTCCATTGAGCTTTTTGATCTTGAAAGGCCCTTTCCAAAGGGAGTCGAATTTTCCATGCATGCCCTTTGGCTCTCTTCGCTTGTCCCATAAAAGGATGAGATCTCCCACCTGGAAATCCCTCTGCTTAGCCTTTTTATCGAACAGTCTCTTGACTTGATTCTGATGTTCGGTGATCCTGTCGACCACCCTTACTCTCTTTTCTTCAAGTTCTGTTAGATACATGACCCTCTTTTCAAGAGAATTCTGGAAAGTCTCATCTTCAATCGCTCGTGCCAAGCGCAGGGCAGGAAGTTCCGCAGAAATGGGGAGCTCAGCGTCGATTCCATATAATACTTGAAAAGGTGACATACCGAGAGACCTCTTTGGAGTAATACGGTCTGCCCACAAAGCATCATACAATGACTTGTGCCAGGACCATTGATTCTCATCGACTAGCTTCCGTATGATGGTTACTAAGTTCTTATTACTGGATTCTACCTGACCATTTCCCTTGGGGGTAATAATCTGAGGCATGGGCCAAGGTTATCTCGTATTCATAGCAAAAACTGATAACTTCCCATGAGGAGAAGTTGGAAGCATTATCAGCAACGATCTTGTGTGGGATGCCAAACCTCACGATGATATTTTCTTTGATGAAGTTGTAAACAACTTCAGAGGTGGCATTCTTAACAGGTATGGCCTCCACCCATTTGGTGAAGTAATCTATTGTTGTTAGGACATAACTATGTCTGACACTTGATTGGGGATGTAGTGCTCCAATAAAGTCAATTCCCCATTGCCTGAATGGTTCATCAATAATGACGGGCCTGAGGGGAAAAGTAGCCAATTTTGGTTTGCCAACAAACTGTTGGCAGAGCTCACATTTTGCTACCCAGGTGGCTGTATCCTGAAATAGCGTTGGCCAGTAGTACCTGGCCCGGATGATCTTATGTGCTTGTCACAGATGAGGAGAAGTGACCGCCGCAGGCTGAGTCATGAAAAATTTCAAGCAATTTGATCTGCTGCGGTTTGTCAACACATCGCAAGAAGACGCCATCAATACCACGTTTGTATAAACCATCATCCCATATGACATATCTGGCTGCCCTGAGCTTTACAGTACGCTTCTCCTTTGAAGTTAGATGAGCTGGACACTCACCGTAAGTGAGAAAGAAAGTGATATCGGAATACCACTCGTCACTGGTCGCAAACAAATAGAACCATAGGCAGAGAATCAACTTTCTCCAGCTTACCTTGCGCTCCATCGATGCAATCAACTTCCTCTTTAGGGACCTCTGAATCTTTGTTTTCAGCCATAAGCTGACATAGGCCCTTGCCTCTTACCAGCTTGGTTGGTTTTATGTCTAGATCATACTCTTGGACCTTTGCGATCCAATTCCCTCGTAAGCTTCCTAACTCTTGTTGAGTTAAGATAGACTTGACTGCCGTGTCAGGAACCAGCACTACCGTATGAGAGTTTAGGATGTAATACTAGAAGTTCTTGACTGCTTTGACAATGGTGAATGCATGCTTTTCTAACTGAGACATCTTCAATTCATGAGGCTTGAGAGGAGAGCTCATGAACGTGATTGGAGATTCAACATCCTCAGAATTCTTTTGCATTAAGATGGCTGATACAGTATGCTCAGATGCATAACTGTACATGATAAAATCCTTGGAGAAGTCAAGACATACCAGGATGGGTGCATGAGCAACAGAGGCTTTTATATCCTCGAATGACATCTTTCCTTCTTCGCTCCACTGGAAAGTTTGTGACCCTTTCATCATATTTGATATGTGACGAGTCTTTTCAGCAAAGTCAGGAACAAAGCGTCTGAGAAAATTCACTTTTCCGAAGAAAGAGTGAACACCGGTCTTGCTTGTGGGTAAGGTAAGGTTCTGAATAGCCTTAACCCTTTCGACATCTATCTTTGTTCCTTCCTTGCTGACAACGTGTCCCAACAACTTTCCTTCAGTGACCCCGAAAATAGACTTTTTTGGATTTAGGGAGATCCCGTGTTCTCGGCATCTAATCAATACTTGCTCCAAATGATCACAATGATCATTTCACTTTTTAGAGAACACAGTTAAGTCATCTAAATAAACTACGATGACCTTTCCCATCATACCTTTGAATGCGAAGTCCATTGCTCACTGAAAGGTGGCACCAGCGTTGGTCAAGCCAAAAGGCATCCTGCTATAGGAAAATGTGCCCCAGGGAGTAGTGAATGTTGTTTTGAATTGGTCTTCAGGTGAGACCTCAATCTGATTATAGCCTGAGAAGCCATCAAGCATGGACAACATCTCTGAACCAGTTACTGCCTGCAGAACTTGATCCATTATAGGCAGCGGGTAGTTGTCCTTCAAGGACGCCTGATTCAGGTTGCGAAAATCTACGCATATGTGTATCTCACCATTCTTCTTTCGTACTAGCACGATATTTGCGACCCAGGTACTGTGATGGATAGGAAAGATAATCCTTGCATCCAACATCTTCTGTATTTCCACCTGGATGGTACCTGAGATCTTGGGATTATAGTGCCTCTGTTTCTGGTGAAAAGGTTTGACATCATCTTTTAACGGGATGTCATGTTGAACGTCCTTTGGCTTGAAAGACTTTAGATCGGCATAAGACCATGCCAATACATCCATATATTTCTTCAGCAATTTGACAAACTTCCACTTTTCTTCGGGTGTGCAACATTTCCCGATGTTCACAAACTGCGGATGTTCCATAGTACCCAAGTTGACCGGTTCAGTTTCTGGAGAGGAGTTAGGGTCATCTTGTCGCTTCTTCTTGACAAAACGATCATGTTTGTCAAACAAATCGTTCCAGAGAGACTAAACCTTTTGGGATTTTATTTCCCTTGAGCTGACATATGCCATCACCTTCTTTTGATTCATTTGCTTGATCAATAATAGATTCACGGCATGCAGAAGTAGATCCTTCAAAATGAAGCTCACTGAAATTTTCTGCTTTCTCTAGAAAGGCAATAAGCTGATTGTCATCGTTGAATACCTGCCAGTGCTGAGAATTGTCTGGCACGCTTGGGTGGAAGACTACCTCAATGGTATATGTGTCCATTTTCAACCCTGGGTGAGGGAGCATGAGAGATGCTGAGACGGCCAGTGAATCGGCCATGTCATTCTGAGCTCTTGGAATGACTTTTATTGAGAAAGCATCAAATTCCTCAATGTTGTCCCATACCGCGTTGCGGTAATGTCTGAGCCTTTCATTCTTTACTTGGTATATTCTTTTCACTTGATTAACGATCAGCTCGGCATCACCCTGTACTTTTAGGTTCTTAATTCCCCTTTCTTTTGTAGCTTGCATGCCAAGTAGCAAAGATTCATATTCAGCAGTATTATTTGTATTGAAAAACTACAACTTGAAAGAGAGAGGAAAAATCTCCTCTTCAGGAGATATTAGCACAGCCCCAGCACCGCATCCGCTAGTTGCACAACTGCCATCAAACTGCAGTGTCCATATCTTGTTAAGGTCCTCCTCTTGGATGAGAACATCCATTTTATCAGACTCAGTAGATAAGAAGTAGTTCCCCATCCCTGATGATTCGAAGAGAATTTGGGCTTTGGGGTCGTCAGAATTGGTGACCAAGTACTTCTTTTGTGATTCAGGCTCTAATGTCTGCATTACACCCTTGACGGGGATTCTGGCCTTGGACCAGTCCATATGGATCTCTCCACCAACTTCTCTGCAAAAGCTTCTTCCTAGCAGAATTCCATATGCCGCTGGGATATCAGCAACGAGGATGGTCATCTTTACTCTTTTCTCTGGGAACGCCGCAAAGGTGAACTGTGCGTCTTTGATCTGACCAATCAATGGAACCTGTTTGGTTTCCATGGAGTAACATCTGCCGAAAGGCTTGGTAAGAGTGAGGCCCAAAGCATGAGTGACCTTTGCCGGCATGACATTATCGGAAGCCCCAGAATCAATTATGTAGTTGCTTAGCTTGTGACCATTGATTAGGAGGGAGAGATAAAAAGGTTCAATTTTTCCTGACGTGGAAGTCGAGGCAACATTTATGCGAGATGCAGGAGGAGTGGAAAGGATTCCTTTAGGGGAGGCATGAAATGGGTATGGAAGCTTGGCTTTGGATATATTCGGTCAATCTTACAAGCTGCTCAGGATTAGACTGAAGATATTCAGCCTTCAGACATTTGAATCTTGGTCTTTTTAGCATGATCGATTATATCGAATGAGGCCAAGGGTTGCGTTGATGAAGGAATGAGTCCTTCACTTCGCGGCGGTAGGGTAGGGTTACTAGTCTTTATGGGAATAGAAGAAGGCTGATTTGGAGGAGAGATGGGAGGAAAAGATTTTTTCGTAAAAGACTTAATAGGAGGTTGAGCAGGAAGAGGATTACCTCTTTTAGCAATGGTTGGAGGCGTGTTTGACACAGCCTTCTCTTTTTGTATCCTGGCAGCAACTTCTGCTTCTTTTCCTTGGGAGCGGGTGAAAACAACATATGACTGTCCACTTGCATACCCTTGGGTACCCTCTTCTTCATCAGATTCCTCATCTTCAAATTCCATATACCTGATTGTAGAGTCACCAGTCGGTTCACCGACATCTTGATCATCTTCACCCTGCGACAAAGGTTCTTCATAATTTTGCTCCTCTCCTTCGACCTCGACCAGGGCATTGACCGGAGGAGCCTCAAGTGCCAACCGTGGAGCAGTTGCAGGCAAACATGGCCTTTGTGGGGCGTTGTTGGAAGTGAAATTTCTCTGTGGGATATCCCAGTATGAAGTGTTAGGAGAAGCTTGAGCTAATTGCTTCTTTAATGCGAGCAAGTCGTTCACCATCTTCTGGAATGCCAGATCTGATGAAGTGGCTTGAGAAGGAGTTGAAGCTTTAGGCTTGGACAACTCTCATTTTAACTCGCCAGATATAAGCAAGTTTATCCTCTATCCGAATGGCTACAGCTTGAGCAAGAACCAGGGTGGTGATTTGTTCTTGTAAGAGTAAGAAACTTACTCTTGAGCTCATGGCGTTCACAAAGAAACACTTCTGATTTTCTGGTGTTGGCAGCATGGCAGGTGACACACGGTTAATTAGTGAATTGAAATGAGTGATAAAATCACGCATGGTTTCATTGAATTCCTTCTTCAGGTGAGTGATCTTTGACAGTAACGCAAATGCGTCTTCTGAAGGCTTATACCTGTCTTCAAATGCAGTTCGTAATGTGGCCCAACTGGTGATAGATCCGGCCGACAAATGTTGGAACCACTCTGCTGCGGGTCCTTGCAAGGTCTCTAGAAAGAGGCGTACTGACACATCTTCATGGGTCACATCCAGGATGCTGCATGACATAATGAATGTAGATATATGTGAATCCGTGCTTTGGTTTCCACTCCCATCAAATCTTGGGAAATTCTTGCGGTTTCCATGAGGGAGTGCGTGAACAGGATGTGGCAATGCAAGAGGGCCCATAGCGTTTCCCCATGGTACTGCCATTTGAAAATATGGAAAGAGGACGCGAGCTGGGAGTGCGGTTCTGCTGAGCAACAAAGCACTGCAAAGGGATGTGGAGGCTCCTTGCGAAAAATGGTTCTTTCATGGGGGCGAGGCACTTCTGGCTGACCGATCAACTGAACTCAGTGATGAGAAGCGTGCTGGTGTAATACTGAAGTTGTGCCTTTGAAGTAGATCAAAATAGGATCAACTTCTCCACGAGCTCTCCTGCTACGAGTAAATGGTTCACCTGCCAGCGTATCTTTCAGATCTGCAATGCTTTTAGAGCAGATTTTAAAAACTCTTTTTGGTTGTACTTGCTGATTTTCTGATTTTTCTGACAAAAATCAGCAGCATGTACTTTTCTAAATATTTAATTTTATCCTTCTTTTGAAAACCGATTGCGGTTTAATGACAAAGATCAACGAGGATAAAATGATGGTTAACTTAGTAAGCTGATTTTTGGATCTTAGAGTTGACTTTTTGCAAGGGTTTGAAATTATTTGTAAAACTGTCAGAATCTCAGATCTATGGAAATATATGGGTTTTTGTAAAAACTCAGTGAACTAAAGATCTCTAACTAGCCCAGATCTATGGATCTCTGAAGAAAATTTTTTAGTTTGGATCACTTTTGCAAAAAATTTGGATTTTAAGCAAAGAGTTAAGATTTGCAAACAGGTAGTGATTTTTATAGTTTTATCTATTTTCTTAGTTACCTTAGCAACCTTAAAAGTTGTTAGTGTCTTTTAACACACACTCACATAGATCTGGTTTGATCCCCAGTAGAGTCACCAAAAACTGTTGGTCTGAAAATCTGTCGGGAGGGCAGATCTATGGATAGACGAGCCAACAGTGTGCAGGGCATAGCCCCTCTTTGAGACAACAAAGCGAAACTGGTTTATTGCTATTCTACCAGTAGGAATCTACGCAAGTCCTACAGTATTCTGCCTTTAGGGGTTTGGGATCTCATCCCAGTAGGGGTATTTCCGACTGTGAATAGAAAGGAATGAAGGGAGGAGAGGAGATAGGATAGATCCGAAGGGAGAAAAGAAATGAATTCCAAAGCAGAAAGGTCAGAGGGTTTATGTTTTGGGCTGGTAGTAAACAGAGCCAAACCTACTTGCATAAACGAACAAAGCAATACTGATGAGAAAATGACAAAAAAGTAGAGATAGATCTGACAGAAAAGTAACACAGATCTAACTTAAGAAAGATCTAATGCACATAACACATCCATTGAGCACAAAGTCTTAATTTCTGTATTAATATTTTCTGTTACAAAAAGTACAAAGCCTTTTCCTTCTCACTTCTATTTTTCATCTAAAAAATGTTCACCCCTTGAATACAACAAGTATCCAAGTATATATAGAAGGAGAAGGAGAAAGAAGGCAAAAAGGAACCAACAACTATTTACAAAATATCTAAAAGTCAAAAGTCAACTGTTGACTTTGGGGCAATTTGGTGGATGACAACATCTCATGGTGCAACATGGATGATGTCATCATTTGTGCCAACATACTTTTAAATACTTTACAAAAATGGGAACAATCCCAAGAGGAAGGAGCCTATTCGTCGTCGTCCCACGGCTGGAAAGGAGTATCCTGCTTCTGCTCAGGAGAGGAAATGTGAAATTGAGCTCGATACTCCATGAACTTGCTAATCATCGGTTGAAGTTGATCCTGAGCGGGACCCTTGGTGTGATCACCGATGACCTCACAAGTCTCTCGTTCATCTCTGAGTCTCTCTAGGAGCTTGAAGTATTCATTACCTGCCTCCATCAGGTATCCAACAAAATCACGGCAGGCCAGAAGGTTGTTGATAGATTCTGTGTCAAAAGTGGCTTCTGACCCTAAACCTTGTGACGCGATCTCCTTGAAGAGCTGAATAGTGTCATCTACCTTCCTCAAGGTGTATGATGGGGTGAGCAAGCCCGGAGACATCCTTAGGACGATCTGCTCCATTTGATGCATTGCATCCAAGGCTTCCTCCTTGATTTTATCAATTTTCTCCAAGACAAATTCCATCTGGTCAACCCGATAGTCCAAAGCAGCAAGGACTTTGTTGGGTGCTCTTGGGTGATCGAAGATGCCGAATTTTACTAAGTCATCGACTGGGTAGTCGAGCATCTTTTGGAATGTCTCATGTTGTAACCTGGCATGGTCCAACTCTTCAGAGATAGGTCCTGCAATCGCCTGGAGTTCCTTATTAGCCTGATCAATATTTTGATATAGCTCTGTGAACTTTACAATTACTTCCTCACTATCCTTGAGGATCTGGTCTCTCCAGGTGGATACTGCCATACCTTGCTCACCAATCTTGGCGTACTCATTTATCTTTTCCTGACTAAGGGCTTCAGGAGTTTCGGTGGCAGCTACAGGAGGTGCACTGCCCATTTTCTGCAGGGCTTGGAGAAGATGTTTGTTCTGTTCTTTCAGTATCCTCTTCTCTTCCTTTGCTTCCTGAAGCTTTTTTGCAAAGGGCATCCACTGCAGATAAGGCCTCTCCTTGCAGGCTTTCTGAGGATGTTCCCATTGTGACCTGTGTCACTGTATAATCTGTAGGAGACAGATCTTTTTTATCCTTTGTGGGATCAGGGTATGCGATCTCCATAACCCTTTCACCTGAAGCACTCTGAGAGAAGTGGGTTATTGGCTTTTGCTTCTTAGCTCCTTTTGTTGGGATGACGGAGAAGTCCATAGGTGCAATGGGGACTTTCCTCTTGTGCTGGCTCAGGTGCTTGGAGATCCATTCTGGACTTAAGGGAGTGGGACCAGAGGGAGAAGAGGGAACAAAGGTAGAAGAAGGAGCAGCCACAGTGAACATGGGGAAATGTGTCGAGACACTTGGTGGTGGCATTGATTAAAGAAGCCAACCCTCCAACACTCACAGGGGTAGGAGTCACTGTAGGAGAGGAAACCGTGGGGGTGGAAGGGATCTGAGAGATGAGAGAAGAAATGCTAGGGGACAGATCCGCGAGGGAAGAGAAGATGGAGGAAGAGGAAGGGGGAACAGTAGAAGACGGGGGAGAAGACACAACCAAAGGAGTGGTTGCTTGAGTGACGTGAGGAGGGGAAGGAGGAGTGGAAGATGGGACAGTGGGAACTTCAATGGTTACAGTAGTGGCAACATCCTGAGTGGATGTGCCCGTTGGAACACTTACCACCTCTTCTTCTTCTGGGGAGACCAGGCTTACTACCTGTTCCTGAGTGGTGGAAGGAGGACTCTCAGGAGCTTGCTCCTGAGTAGTGCTTGATTCTCCCTCTTTGTCTTTCCCTTTTCCCTTTGGCAAGTGCTTTGGCTTAGCAGGTGCATCACCCAAAGGAGACGTGGTGAAGTCTACCCCAAGGTAGATGAGGTCGTTCTTCCTGCACCAATGCTCTGTGCACTGCAGAGTGCCTTTAACCCTTTCCTCAATAGTTTGAGGTGCCTTTGTTCTATCAATCTCAAAAAATGGCCAATTGTCCCCGTCCGTATCTAGATAGACCTGATCAACTTCTTGATCAGTCATTGGAAACCTTTCGGGACAATGGCCACACCATATTGGATGATTTCTGCCAAGGCCAGGTGGGAGTGATCCTTTCTTCTGAGCTCGACCTCATGATACAGATCGATATAGATATCCTCGATCTGTGGGACGTGAATCAGATCAAGCTTTTCCCTTGGAAGGAAATTGCGAGGATCAAAGGTTGGCCTTGCCGGGAAATTATGTTTCAAGTTGAGCAATTCCATCTCCGCAAACATTTCCCGGGATTTGGTATGAGAAGTGCAGGTGTACCTGCCCACTGTGAGGGGGAATGGAGTTCCACCCTTCTTTATTTTTAGACACTTCTCGTGGTATGTGATAAGCTGTCTAGACAGCTCCAATAGGATCAACTTGGGTCCCGCATACCTCGGTAACTTGGTGGGCTCCCCTAAGAAGTTGGCGGCTCTGAGATAAGTGAAAGTGGGGAATTTGCATAAATAACGCCCCCCACTTCTCTGTGGCAGTAACCACACTCTTGGTCATCCGACCGTGAGTCATATTGGGCCTCAAGAGGCAGATGATGCCGTAGAAGAAGGCATCATTGATCTTGCTGAATTGTGGGATGTTGTTTTCCAGTCTCAACTCTAGATAATACTCATATATTCTTACTTGGGGCCATACCCCGCATCGACTTAGTGCTGGGTAGTCTCTTTCAGAGGTAGCAACATATACCACGTAGGAGTTCATGTAGAACCTCCCATTATCGAGAGTTGTTGAAGCTGCTCGGAGATAGTGCTGCTGATGATCTCTGCCCATTCAAAACGTTGATCAGGAATGTTTTTGCTCATTGTTTCCAGATATCTGAGCATCCATTTGTGAAAGTAATGGGCATCAGGAAGCCCAAAGACCCTACTCAGGAAGGTGATGGTGTTGCTCAGCTCCTCTGAGAAGTCTGCGATGAATAACTTGCGGCCACTTGGTTATCACCTTCTTGTTCTTCAGATATACTTCATTCATAAGCTGCATGCATTTGTCTTCATTTTCATCCCATGCTTTTATGCAGTCTTCTTGGCTTATTGCCACAAAATGCCGGTGGTGGGGGATACCCAACATGATTTCAAAGTGTCGGGCAGTGAGGTTGATTATTACCTCGCCCTTCTCATTCTCGACACATCTTGTGTCCTTATTGTAATAGCGGCCCACCACCATCATGAATTCATTGTTTACTGTGCTCACGGGAATTCCCCCAGTGAAATGTAAACCACTGCCGACCAATTTGTCCATCCATGGACTACCTGTGACCTTCTTTGGTTCTGGCCCAGAAGTCCTCCATATCAATATGACCAAGTTCTGAATCCCTGATGTCCAGGTCACACTCTGCAAGGGACTCGGGCATCCTGACCCTTTGGTATTTGTACTTCATTTCTTCTTCTGTGAGTTTGGCCTTACCCTTAGACTTGGTTGGCTTCTTACTTGATGAAGACATGTGTGAATTTGAGTTCAGCTGCTGATCTACAAGAAGAAGTAGGGAATTCCACCGCAGAAGAGCCATGTTAGCTGTTAGATTGTCCATTAAAGCTTAACAGAATGAAAACTTATCAATTTATAAGTCTCTGGGCACAAGGCACAATTCTATTGCAGGCTGCAGGATCAGAAAAGCAAGGCACACTACTGGAGAGTGTTGCATGGAAGAAAACATTGCAAAAGGGTGCAGGGTGCAGAAATACTACACACAACATTCAGTGTTGGTGTCAAAGGATGTGCGCCTGCGCCATATGAAGGGTTTTGAAACAGGCGCAAATTATTTTGGTGTTGCAAGGCTTCAGGATGGCCATTGCAAGATGCAGGGTGCGCCATTAGCCGCAGATGGGTACGTGTTGTATAATCATTATGGTGCACCAAGGGGAATAGGTCTCAAAGGGTGCATCATTGAGTTAAGGTGCGCCAGGGTTTTGGAGTTTTTGGCGTGGCGCAGGAAGATGGTCTGCATGACATTCAAATGTTAGTGTAGGCAAAGTTTTATGCTTGTGACTGTATCAAGTTTTAAGAATTTTAAGGCACGGGAAAGATGCATGTTGCAGGTGAAGGACAGTGTGCCCCTTTGCCGATGACTATGTTTTGTTAACAAGTGATGGCATTTGCGCCAAAGGAAAGTTGTGGGCTTGATACTTTTAGGGATTTTCCCTCTTTTGGTAGGTTTTTGTGGCTCTTTTGGCCTCTTTCAACTATAGATTTTTTAGTGAGGGGAATAGAGGAAAGAGGGTCAAGGATTCATTTTTGAGACAAGGCCCTCCTAGGTTTAGTAGATCTGGAAGGAGGGTAAAAACCAGTTTGAAGGTGGGTCGATTTGTCAAGAATGGGCAGGAGGTTGTATTACTTCTTAGGTTCATTTTCTTTGTTTTGATAATAATGACAACCTCATAAACAACAATGAAACCACAACAACAACCACAAGAAGAGTAAGGACCACTTACCAGGAATATATAGGATGGAAGAAATGATGTGGGGTCCATACGAATACGACGAAAAGTGACACACGGGGCTGACAGGAGCATTGATAGGTGTAGAAGAATTTAACTTTTTCATGTTTTTTCAATCGTGAAAATGACAGGTTGGATGCACCTATTTATAGCAAAAGGTGCAATAAATGCGCCACCAAATGTTTTGTAAGGCACACCAAAACAGATGCATCAACATGAAAATATTTACGCCATTGGCGCGGATTTGGGACTGTCGACATTACCTTTTTAGTGCTTTGGCGCACCATTCAAGGGCGCAACAATTTTAATGTCGACAAGGTGGTGCATGTACCTTGGTGTAGGCTTGAAAGGCGCATCATGGGAAGGCACAACATTTGGAATGTTGACACTCTAAAGGATGCGCCAAAGGAAAAGGAGGGGGCACAAATTCATTTGATGTTGCGTGAATAAAAACTGCGCCCATCCAAAAAAGGACCAAATGACTAAGTTTGAAAAACTAGATTTTCCAGAAAGGGATTTTATGCCCTTCCGAACGCTAAGGGACCTCAATGAGGAACCAAAACAAAAAAATTGGTATGGTTACCTGCAAAATTGCCCTCACCAATTTTGCAAGATAACAGGTTGCTGAGATTTTTCACAGACCAGGGCACCTAAACCTCAAACCAGAGCACCCCAAGTGCCCCATTCCAACCTACTGCTCTAGATCTATGTTTTCTAGAGATTTTATTTGTTTGTTTCTGCATTTTGTATTGATTGTAGTTTGTTGTTTCATGTCTAAATTCGTGTACGAGAAATCAATAAATACAAAACAATGTCGTATATCCAAGGGCTTAGTACCTTGGAAATGGTGATGATTGATACGGGCACCAAGTAGATGATGAGCTTCCTCATTAGTGATCTCAAGCAAACCTGCAACTCAAAGACACTAGAGAAAATTGCTTAGATATTTTATGTGGGGGCTTCCTGACAAATTGGATCCGAGAAACATTAACTACCTCGGTGGTTGTCAACCCCTGTGTGATAAATAATAATGATAAAATGTAAGAACAAACAGATAACATGCAAGCTGATGATCAAAGAAACCTGACGATACTAGTATGCAGATGGTGCTATTGATCTGATCCAAACACAATGTGTAACATGAACCATGCTACGTGAACCAACAAATCATGAGTAAAGTATTGTGGGGATTACAGTGTCATTACAAGGACATTATGAGGATATTATGATAAATAAGAAGGGTTAAAATTCAAAATAGCATTTTCCCAAATTTTCCAACTTATTTGGATGAGGGGGGAAGGCCCATATTTATAGTCTAAGAGTGAGGTTATATTTTGGGTTATTAGGTAATCAGGGTTGGGTAAAGTAAACTTGATTAAAAGAGGTGATGTGATTCAACGGGGCTCACAATTTGACCTATGAGGTTAAAAAGATAAGGATGTGACATGGAGTGGGGAATACGATTGACATGGTTAGGTGCAATAATTCATTCCATTTTTGAAATTAGGAGTGGGATGTCAGATGTGTGTATTATTTTCCATGAATTGAATAATTTGGGATATGAGAGATAATGCCAATTTTTAATTATTAAATGAGTTTATATGGAGCCCATTAATTAATTAAAATCTAGGTGAGTAAATGGATGGAACTTATTTAAATTTAGGAAAACTAAAAGTGAGAGGGAAATTTGCATGAAGGAGAAATGGATGTGAGATGAACAAGAGGGGCGTTGCACCAAAAACCGGTGTATACATTTGCCCCTTTTTGTTGAGTGGTTTGTGATAGCAAGCCATGAGACAAAAACAAAAAGGGTTGGATGAAATATGTGTCTATAAAAGGGATGGGGATGAATAAAAACATGGCCAAAGGCAAGATGCCCTAGGTGAAAAAGGATCGCAATAACAATGAAAAATATGGTGGTGACTCCAATATAACATTAGTAGAGGATAATTGTCGGTCTCAATGGAGACATGCGACAATGTTATATCGACCAGTGAGTGGGTGAAGACCACTACAGTATGGATGTAATTTGTGATGACCAATGGGTCATAGGAAAACATAAAAATATGTGCAACTGAATGTAAAAGGTATGCGAAATCCTTTATTTGTGAGGAATTGAGCAAAAAATCATGCATCCGCAAAAGGGACGAGGATGAAAATAATGATGCCCTAGCACAGGGCACGAGAAGGACTCCAAAAAAGTGAGTTATATGCATCGACAAGTACAAGGATGAAAAAATGCCCCAACATAGGAAACACGAAAAATGACATAATGGGTGATGGATGTTGAAATAAAATATCCCATGGGGAATGAGTATGGCCATGAATTTGGATACGAAAAACATAATTGGATAAAATTCCCCAAAAGGGTGTTAAATAGGATGTTGAATAGATGTTTCTTAAGAAAGGTTTGTAGTTGAAGGTAGATGAATAATGGGGTGAAGAAAAAGGAAATTAGTTCCTCTTCTTTGACAAACAAGAAAATAATTCAAGCTAATTTTGTGAAAAATTAGAAGCAAACATTCATGGAAGAGAACAAGATCAGATAGGTGATGGCCGTTATGGTATCCTCCAAGAAAAAAAATTCAAAGGAAGATGGGATGAGGGATGTAGAGGATAGATGATAGAAATAAGAGGAAGAGGACATGGACTGGAGTAGAGCATACATGGCGGAGGGGAAGAAAATGAAAGAGGATAAAGGGGATGAGGTGTAATAGGATGAGAGAAACCATCCTCTATGGATAATGAGGAGTATAAACTGTGCTTGATTATGATGGAAAGAAGAGGAAGAGAATAATAGAGGACAATAAGAGAGGTGAAAAGATCTATGAAAGCAAAAAAGAGAGAGAATGATAGTTAATATGAAGATAGTGGGAAAAGATAAGGGGGAAAGAAATAGAGAAGGCGTGATGGACTTGGAGAAAAATAAAATAGAGAAAGAGAATAAGAGAAGAAGGGAAGGAGGAAGAACAAACAAGAAGAATATGAGATGAGAAGAGAGAGGGGATTAGATGAGATAGTGAACGTACAGATATGTACCATTGTAAATAAGCAGTAGATATAATAAAGAGGGGAGATGGTGGGAGAAAGAAATGATGAAGGACAAAGAAGAAGAAGAAGACAAGAAAATGACAGATGAGAGGGTGAAAGGGAGATGGAAGATCAAAAATAAAGGGAGAGAAAGAATGGATCACGAAAGAGATGACAGAGCTGAGAAAAAGAAGAGGTGAATAATATTAGAGAAGGATAATAGGAGAGATGAATAATAAGACATGATGAGGGTAGGGGATATTAGGAAAAAGGAAGAGAAGGATGGAAAGATGAAGGGGATGAAGAAGATGAAGAAGTTAAAGAAGATGAAAGAGGAGGTAGAATAGAGAAGAGAAAGAAAGGAACAATGAGGAGCCATAAGGCTGTAGAGGAGATGAGAGAACAGAAAATAAACTGATGTATAGCGATGGGATAAAGTAGGGGTGGTAGAGAAAGAGGTTTGGTAATGGGAAGGTGGAAATAAGAGGGAAAGAAGAGATGATAGAGAAAAAACGGGAAGAGAATTTAACCAAGGTGTTAGGAGTAAGACCCAGGTAAAGAATATGAAACAGAACCCCATGGAAATGCATGTGGATGGTGGTATGATAAAAAAAGATGGGACAATGCTAGTGAGCTATACTATCAATGGAGAAGTAAGATGAAAGTGCGAGGAGAAGAGGGGATGAAGATGATACAGAGGAAGTGAAAGAAAACTAGGAGTAGAAAGGAGGAGAGGACAAAAGAGAAAATGATGCAAAAGGGAGGAAACCAAAATGGGAGATAAGAAGTGAAGAGTGAGCATTATAAGTCATATAAAGAGAATCTGGAGGGGAGGAATGACACAGATTGGAAAAGATGTGGAATTGATGATGAGAAAATAGGGAGAGGGTGTATGATGAAGACAATAGAGATATTGAAGAAGGCAAAGGGAATATGGAAAGGTAATGCCAATGTGACAGATGGATGTTAGGAGAAATCCTCCAATAATGATCAAAGGGTAACAAAAGAAAAAAATGAAGGAAGAGAAAATGGAGGAGGTAAAAAGGAGTGAATAGGGACGTGTAGAATGGGGATAAATGAATTTTAGGAGAAGTCCACCGATAATTATTAGCGTGAAAATGGAAGATGATGATGAAATAATGTAAGAGATGAATATTAACAATAATGGCGGGTAAACGAGGTGTAGATATGTGGGAGAACTCAAGAAAATGGAGTGGAAAGAGTAAATAAAGGAGGGATAATGATTTGTGTGGAGATGACGATGAGGAGAGGATGTAATGGATGAGGATGTGGATGAAGATGAAGGAAGTAAAGATGAAGGAATGAGACATAGTAAGAAATGGTATGAAGTGGTTAAGTTAAATTTCCAAATGAGGGATGATGGGGATGATATTTGGGAAAGTCTGAGATATTTTGTGTGAGGAAGAAAGAGGAGGGAAGAGGATGTGTTTATGGGGAATGAAGAGAAAATGTGGATGGTGGGAATGTGGAATGAAGGGGAAAGGCAAGGAGACAAATCATTCCTAAGAGAGACTCTTAAGTAAGATCGCCATGCCGTAGGAATGGTTAAGTAGGATCGCCAAGCCTGAGGAAGAAGAAGAATGATGAAAAGAAGTGGATGGTTGGAAAGATTGATGGTAAGAGTGTATGACAAAGTGGAGTGAAGGGGAACCCTTGGGTATATTTGTCCATACTGCGAAAGTGCATAAGTAAAGTGATCTAGAGGAGAAAATGGATATTAAGACAATAATAAGGAAAGAAGGAAACAAAGGAGTGTAACATAAAGGGATGGAGGAATGTATGTGGTGTAGGATGGAGAGTGTGAGGGGAATCCTTAATTAGGATTCCCATGTTGTGCAAGTGATGATGCCAGAGCATTAAGTAAAAGTTATGGAGTGGGAAGACATTTTCTAGTGATGATTGTCGTTCAATGGAATATAAAATGGTGGAGGAGTTTCTACAGCAGACAGGATCTTAGGAAAGAGATATATTACAATTAAGAAGCCTACGCGAAATGGGTGGTTAAGTAAGATCGTCAAGCTGAAAGAAGAATGAAAGGGAAACAGAATGATAAAATAGATGTCAATAAAAGGATATTATGGGAAAAACACAAAAATAATTATCTGGGTGGAGGACGGGTGAAGGATCGAAGAAACAACAGAGAAGGATGAAGTGGGTGAGAAGAGAAGTGAGAGAATGAGATGGGTGAATTTAGGAGAAAAATTGGTTTGAAAAAGGAGACTAGGAGGAAGGAATGGTCAATAGACGTGATTACAAATGAGACCTTGTCCAGAATGACAGGTCTACTTCTAGTAGGATTTTTGTGTTGCGTGGGGAGTTACGTAGATGTGCCAAGTTGGGGATGAAAATATTAGAATGGTGAAGAAGATGATGTTCTGTGCTAAATGATAGACAAGAATAAGAGCGATGAGAAGGGTAATGGGTGGATAATTAGTGAGAAGAGAAGGAAGATGTGAGAGGATGGATGGAGAAAGGTCACATTGGTCATGGTGGGGGATGAGGAGTTGTTGGATAATGAATGCTACTTGAGAGATATTCTCAAGTAGAATTCACAAACTGCAATGGAGATCAAGTAGAATTCCCAAACCCAATAGTGTATTAAAGAGAGTGTGTAGAAATAGTAACTGATTTCATGATTTTATGGATGACGCTAATAGGGGACATCCTTAGGAGTAAATATATGGATGTAAATTTATGATTTGAAATTTGATTTCAAAGAATGTGATTATGATAAAAGATGACTTTGATGAGATGAGTGTCACATGACCATAACAAGGGGCATGCAAGAAAACCATGCTTCAAACCAGATAGGAGGTAAACAAAAATAAGGTACCACTCAAGGCATTGCACTTGTAGCCAATAGCAGGTGTTAACACATAACCAATGATATTTAGTTATACCAAAAGACCATGAGGGAAATATGGATGAAAGATTCTCATAAACCTAATATTGACATGACAAGGGATTTGAGATGTAACTTGTATGTGCGGAAGAAGGTTCTCCAAAGGTGGTGTTCCTTAAGTCTATGCCCCAGCTCTGGGAAAGGGAAAGAACAATAATAGAAGAAAGTTGATCAATGACGGGAAGCTTTCTGGGAATGTTGATAAAAAGAAGGCTGATCAAAGTGGGAAGTCTTCCAAATGTCATAACAAAAGAGTAGCCATCCTTCGAGGGTATGGTCTACTATATACATAATATGGATGGTAAGAATAATATATATGATAGCCTTCCTTCAAGGGATCGGTCTATTTCTTATGATGTTTCTTTTGAATTTGATTTGCATGCTTTTCTTTTTATTTTCCCTTTTTCTCTTTTTTTTTGAACATGAATATCCTTCGAAGGATCAGTCTATTTTTAATAACTTTGATTTTTCTTTTTGCATGCATGAATTTTAGCTTTATATGGGGGGAGAGTTGGGAATAGCTAAGTAGACCACTTAGGAGGGGATGATGAATGTACAAGAGACACCCCTGTACCCTTTACATGACTGTCATAGGAAAATGAGAGGGTGATGGATGTAATGATTATGGGGTTCTCACCAAATGAGGAGAACTTATCCATAATGAATATGCTATGAGTAGAGCCGTGGTACTCATATTCAAGGTCATATCAAAGCAGTGACGGTAGACCACATAATTCATATCATTACCATGATAGATGGAAGGGGCTAATGGTGGAGACATGGTCTAAAGATATGACTATGCTCATAGGTGCATGTACTAACAATAGAATGGTCGTAAGTGCAATGCATTAAGGGGTTTGATCTCTAGTTTACCATCAAGGGAAGCCAAATGATAAGCCCTAGACCCATACTTATGCATGATAATATATGGTCTGATCCAGTTGAGAAGGAAAATTTTTCTCCATAGACTCCTTGATTAACTATTGCGTCTGAGATAAGATAAGAACTTTGGGAGGATGAGTGAAGGTAAAACTATGTGCTACCCTTTTAGGAAGTGAAAATATGTGTCCCTAATGAGACAAATAAAATGGTCAAAAGGGTGGGCTTAAAGAGGCACACAATCATGGCCAAAAAGGTGGACTTTGGTGAAAAATATGGTCCTTATTGGAAGGACAAACATGGCCTCAAAGGAGGACTTTGATGACATAATCATGGCCACAAAGGTGGACTTCAATGAAAAAGATAGAAATATGGTCCCTTAATGGAGAGACAAACATGGCCACCATAGTGGGCTTAAGATGAAAATAAATGGTCCCCTAAGGGATAGACGCATATGGCCACAAAAGTGGGCTTCAAATGAGATGAATATTTGGATGGGGTTAGTTTAGATTGGATGTATTTGGATGAGGTAAATAAAACAATGTCAAGGATTAAAGTATCCCAGCGTGAAAGGAGAGTTGTTTAGATATGAAATGAGTTAATTGGATGATATGATTAAGGATGAGGGGAGGCTAATCCCCCAGTGAAAGAGATTATATCACTGTAGGAAAATTAGATGTGGATAGGTGAAAGAGATTGGATGATGATAACCTTAGATTTGGATTAGGTAGATGAGTTGGGGATCATAGGAAAACAATGTTGATGAATAAGGGAGGACCTTCTGTATGAGGAATAACATGCGAAGGAGAGATGTTAATGGAGGATGGAGGAGAAGACTTAGAGACTTTGATAGACGTGGAATTAGTTGCGGATAAAATGGTAGAGGGATAATCCTCAAAAAGGTCATCTCTTTCAATGAGATCATAGATGATAAGTATAAAGGGCCTTACAACACTCAGTGCCATGACCCAAGGTGTGATGGTAGGAACAAATGAGGTGGGGATAAAACCATGATGGCTTCCTACCATTTGGGTTAAATGCCTTGATAGGTGAGAGCGTGATGGCAGAAATTTGTAATAAGTGTTGAAGGGTTTCCATGCATACGATTCAATTGATACATTAGTATATGTATTTTATTTGGAATATTTCGACTTAGATCTTGATGCAATTTCTTGGGATGTGGTTATATGAGCTGTCTTGGAGGATTGCATCCAATATTCTTCAAATGATGTGGAAGAAGAGGATGATGTGGTAACAGTCACACTAGTTGATGTGGTTGTCATGAGTAGAAGTGTGGAAAGAGGAACTAAGATAGAATCAATAGATGGTATGATAGGAAAAGGTGGAATAGATGGGGATGGGGGAGTATTAGGAATCCTGATGGATGAGGATGTAGAAAGATGAGTTGTACTCATTGTGGATGGGGAAGGATGTTCCCCTTGAATGAGGAAATCATCTTCCTTAATGAGGTCATGGACGATGGTCTGAAAGGCCCTACACTGCTCAATGTCATGGCCCAGAACATGATGATAGGTGCAAATGCAATTGGGATTGAACCATGGAGGTTTCCTACTATAAGGATCCAAATGTCTAATGGGAGGAAGCATGATCACAAAAGTTTGAATTAGATATTGAAGGATGTCTGCGTAGGACCCAATCGAGGTGTCAAAAAGAAGATAACTCTTATGGGTTTTAAGATGATGTTTTGGCTTGGATTTTGACATGGAAGTATGGGATGTCGATGTATGAATCGGTATAGATGCTGAGGATGGGGATGGATTGCGTTGTGGTTTTAGTGTTTTGGTTTTAGTTTTAATGTTAGTTGATGATTCAGGGTCATGTGAACTGGACTGAGGAGGTACTTGAATAAATTTGATGGACAATGAAGGATCCTCTTTAAAATATTCTTCATTTGGAGGTGATATGGTTGTGGAAGTGTGTGAAGAACGAGGGGAAATTTGCATTTGGATAGATGAGGTCAAAGGTGCAGATGTTGAAGTGGAAGGAATAGATTGGTTTGGTTTGGGAAGGATGCATCCTTCCTTAATGAAGTCATGAACAATGGCTTGAAATTCTCTGCAATTTCCAATATCATGTCCAGGGGTACGATGATATGTGCAAACAAGGCTGGAATTAAACCATGATGGCTTCTTACTACTGGGGTCAAAGGCCCTAATAGGTGGAAGTGTGATTGCAAAAATTTGTAACAAGTTTTGGAAAGACCTTCATACATGATTCGACCGAAGAGCGTTAGGAGGTGCTTTTGGTCTGTGTAAAATTTCTTGGTCTTTAGAGAAGGAGTGGATGTTTGAGATAATTTGGATGTTGAGGACAAAGTTTTGAGCATGTTTATGTCTTGATGGCTGGAAGCCAGATGTTATTTTCATAGTGTTGGATGATTTCAGTTTTAGTTGAAGGGGTGTGGGGTTGGATTGTTTAGAAGAAGGAATATTAATTTCCTGTATAAGGGAATTTTGAGGCAATATTTGAGAGGTTGCATCCTTGGGAGGAATGAAAATAATTTCTACTAGAGGATCCGGAGGTGGTACTGATAGAGGTGTAGGAAGGAATATTTGTTCGTTGGAATCTAAGGAAGGTGGAAATTGATTTGGTTGCGTTAATGAGGTAGAAATATTATTTGAAGTTGAATCCATTTGAAGTTCTTTCAAAGGTTCTTCAAATGATGTAGGAGGGGAGGACAATGTGGATGTGCGTCTTAATGACTGATGTGGTAGGTGTAGGAACTAGGATTGGATCTATGGTTGGAATTATGGGTAAAGATGGAATAGATGTGGATGATGGAGTGTATGAGGTATATTCAGATGTGGAATCAATGGTGGATGTGGGAAGAGGTGCTGAGGTGGATGTAGATAGGACCAAGGTTGGTATGGGGGTGAGGGTTAACGGATTGAAGAAAGGGGGAGCTTCTAGTGAGGTGGATATGGTGGTTGATGAAGAAGGTAAATCTACGGATGAAACTAGATTTTTACCATTAGTGTGTATAGTATTTATGGTGTGGGTATTGGGAACTTGCGATGTAGAAGCAGTGGTGGTTTGACTTATTAATGTGGGTGTATGGTTTGGAAATGGTTGTTTAAAAATATCTAGTGGTTGATTAGGTGAAGAATTTGGATTATCTACTTGAAGATCTCCCTGATCGATGAGTCTTTGGACCAAATCCTTGAAAGTCTGACATCTCTCTATGTCATGTCCTCAGAACTTGATGGTATTTGCAGTAATGGTCCTCACGATACCACATAGGTCTTGGTCTAGATTCATCAACTGGTTGGATAGGAGGTAACGTGATCAAATGTGTTGTTATTAATTTTGTCAAAGATGGTGTTGTATGATTCTCCCAGAGGAGTATAATTGGGTGTTGGTCATGTGAATTGTTGTTGGGCTACTGTAGTAGATGTAGATGTAGGAGATGATTTGACAATGACATCATTGGCCATTGTCTTTGACTTATCATTTGATGTGGATGGTCTAGAAAATTTTTGTTTTGGGATTATTTGACTTTAATTTTAATTGCCCCTTGTTCGAGGGCACGTGTCTCAAGCTTGCGAGCCATGGTGAAAGCTTCTTCAAAAGTGCTGAAATGATTGAATTTGCAAAAATCGATGAAATATGCTTCGCACAAGAGCGTGCAAAAAGATCGATTAGGTCTGTTTGAGGAAGAGGAAAAGATAATTGGTTTATAATATTGTGCCATCGTGCGAACGAAATCCATGATGGATTCATCTTCAAATTGGCAGATGGTATACAGATCGTTGATGGTTACCTTGCGTCTAATATTAATTGAGAAATGTTTGAGAAATAACTGTGCAAGCTGAGGAGAAGGAAAATATGGAATATTGGGAATATTATTATACCAATCTAAGGCAGGACCAACCAAAGACATGGGGAATGTGTACGGAGCATCAAATCTTGGTCATGTGTCGATAAGATAACACACATGTTTGAATGCTCAGAGATGTTGTTGTGGGTCCTCTTTACTGTTAAATTTGGCAAACTTTACAAATTCCCAGTGTGGAGGATATGGTTTCATTGGCACAGATGGATGAATGGGTTCATTACATATTTTTTCATAAGATAATGTGACTTTGGACCCTAACGTAGCAGCCTCTAGGTTGGCTAACTGACTTACTAAGATCTGCATGGGATCATTAGGAATCATTGGTTGAGAAATAAGAGGTGGTGGTTGAACCTTGACGGATGTGTGGGTGTCTGAGGAACTTGATATGGGTGAGTGTAAATTATGGTTTATGGTTGATGTAGAGGTTGATATAATGTTTGTTGCTGAGAAATAGGAGCATGATACAATTGTTGGATTGTGGCAGATTGTTATTGCAACTGCATGAATGGGGATATGGGCATAGATAGGTTGATAAACTAGAAGTGACATTGATTATTGCAAAGGGATTGTCGAAGACAGTTGAGAAGTAATGGCATAGACTTGTGATGTGAGAGGAATTTGCTGTTTGGATAAAGGATATGATACATGGGGAGGTTGGATAAGAGCACTAGTGATAGTTGCGGCTGCAGTGGTGATGGGGATAGTAGTTACAATGGTTGTGTTGATTTGGGGAAGATTAGGCGGAATGGGTGTGACTATCTGAGTAGTCTAGTGGGCTGGGGAGTTGATAGAGGATGAAGCAAAATCACGATATGGTCATGGAAGAAATGATTTAAGAACTAGTATTATAAGGGTAAACTTGTTGAAGAAGAGGGCCATCTAGAGGAATTTGTATGTATCTTTTCAAAAGATAGTCTTGGAGAGCTATAGGATTGGTGTCAAGAATTTGTTGGAATCCTGGATCATCGAGAGGGAAGATGAGAGTATCATCAGGCTTCTGATTTGACCAAAGGTGGAGTGGCTAGCCTAGATGGGATGGAATGATGGTCTAATACCGAAGTATGACCAAAGGATATCTGGATGAGGTATATTGGTGAGAGAATGGGTGTCTATGAGGGAAGTAGGGAGAGGTATGGATGATGAAGTTGTTAAGGTGGTAATTGGTTGGGATGAAGCACTATGTGAGGTGAGGTTGTGTTCCATTTTTCTAGTGATGGATTGCGTAATTACGGGCCATAAAAATTAAATTATTGTTATATTAACAAACAAGTGAGGCAAACAATTTTTTTGTTCTTTGTTTTTTTGCTTTTTGATTAAGAACATGTGTGTGAAGAAAAAGAAAATGGTTGGAAGAGGACCTAGAAGAAGGTAAACTATGATTTGGTTTCGGAGTAAGTTATGGCTGGGAAATGTCTGAAACAGTTTCCTGTTGGGTGATCAAATCCCAATTAGTGAACCAGGTGAAAGGAATGTTTCGATGTGTTGATTAATTTTTGATATTTCAAGAAGTGTGTAATAAAATATGTGATGCAGAGATTTAAACCCCTATTTAAGCTATATGAGTAGACAAGATGCATGAGCTTTGTTTTTAGACCAAAGTTGAAATATGAAGTTCGATGCAGAAAATCACCCAGGAAAGGCAAATTGCCATGCAGAAAGGAAAAAATAGGGAAAACTGAAGAATACCTGTATATCGCTTATCCTTTTTATCTGATAGTAAGTTGAGGAAAACAAAGAGTATGCTTCAAACACTCAGATGATAGGTTACAAAATGATGTGTTGTAAAGTGATATGCGATATCATCAAATGATAACAGATGCTAAAGAAGCACTGATCACGACGAGTAGTATTACTAACGTTCTTGGTGAGATATAGTTGGGTTGTGTAAACGTTATAAACTTATGTCTTTGATAGCAAAATGAAGTGGGTGCAGCCACGGAGTGGTCACCTGTAAAAGAAAAGAGAATAATCAAATAATATGATTATAAAAGCACTATAGATTCAATTAATAAATTGTACTCCAATGATCAAACGAGATGATATGAAACAAGCTAAGAAGCTAATGCTAGATAAGAAATTCAAAGAAAACAACATGCGTTAATGGAAATGAAAACTATATATATATATATATATATAAGGCGACGAAATTGCAAGATGTATAAAAAACAATCCTAATAATGGACAATAATATGTAGATTAATATAAACTTAATGAAAAGCTAGACTAACTTATGGAATAGACTAAATAAGAGACTATAGAATCATATACGTACTATAAATGAAATGTACTAAAGGGGAGACTATGATGGACCAAATAAACGATATGGACTATTCGAGATATATGTCTTATTATAGACAAAATATATGATGTGGAAATTAAAACTTATAAATAATGTAGTGTTAAAAGTCAATCAATTTTATGGGTGAATTAATCAGTTGACTTAGATTAAAAAGTGGTCGATTGGGTGGTTGGCTTGTAGTGGAAATGGGGATGATTAGCCAACGTGAAAGGGAATAGGTCGGTGGGATGTGGTGGCCACGCTGGCTTGGTGAGGGGAGTTGGGTGAAGTCGAGTGGATGGGAGTGAGAGGCTGGGACTGTGGGAAGCATGAAGCTGAGTGGGATGACCAAGTGGGAGAAGGGGATGGCAAACCTGAGGGGAGGGCGTAGATAGGAGCTCAAGGAAGACTAGTATAACTCAGTGGGTAGTGTAGAAAACTCTGATGAGTGCAGTGATCCATAGGGAGGGAAGATAGGACAAAGTTGGGAATGACCGAGCTGGGAGATGAGTGAGTGGGAGAAAGCCGAGTTCGGGAAAGAAGAAGAACCGAGGGTTGGGATCGAGTTGTGGACGCATTGGTAAGTAGGAATTTGTGTGAAGCTAAGAATATCTTACTAGACTATCTTCCTTGACATTTCTTTGTGGTTGGTCATATTGAACATGGATGGGGCTCTTTACATGTATGATGACATAATGAGAATCACAAAAAATATAAACGAGAAATATATGAATGACTATGGTGCTGCACATTGTTGGTAAATGTGTTCAAAAAGTTTTAAGCTAATTACTATAACGAGAATGTACAATTACTTCCCACAGAGCTTGCATGAATTTGAAACCTGAGCTAGAAATAGTTGGAAGGATCATGGATGAGAATCTTGGGAGCCAGTGTAGATGTTTACTTTCTTCTGTTTGGAAAATGGTGGTGGAGATTACTGCCCACAAATATTTATTCTGCAACCAAGGTCAATGTTGAAATGCTTATCATGGGATATGGGAGATGTAGGGCGTGTTTATATCATTTGGCCAAAGAAGGAGGAGTCGGTAGGATGAGTTGAGTTTAGAGGAAAACATGAAATCGAAGAGGAGTTGTTGGAGCTCACAGAAGAGTTGTTAGGTATAACTTGTAGAGGATTTGTATGGAAGTGGCTGAGATGTGGGATGGGATAACTTGGTGTGAGGTGAATGAAGTGGTGGGAGTTGGTAACGTGGAAATACTATGTCCAACAATGACAAAAAAACAATACTATGTGGTTTTTAACGACACCCTTGTGGCCACAGTAGTGTATCGATCGAAGCATTTGTTGCTCAATACACACTACTATTGTCAGGTGTTGTAAGAATAATTGCAAATAATGGAGGAAAAGAATGAAAGTCATGGTGAGCTATGGAGTTGGGAAAGAGTGAGAAGGAAGAGTGATGGGTATGGGATTATAGCTCAGCCGAGGTGGAGGATATGGGAGCTTGGGCAGAGGAGAAAGGTGAGATCTGTGAGGATGGGAACAAAGTTGGATGTGGGGTAAGATCTCGAGAATGTGTGAACTGAGGGCTCAGAAGAAAGGAGAGAGCTTAGAAGAATGGATATGATGGTAAAGTGGAGTGTGGACGAGAATTGTCAACGAGGAGTGGTGTTCGTTAATGGGAATAGAGAGAGTTGGGTGTTAATGGTGATGAACCTAATAGGTAAGGGACTGGAGTCGACTATGTGGCAAGTGAGAGGCAGATTTATTAGTGGATCAATTAGATGGGGCTCAATGTATGTGTGGTGAACCAGAATGGAGAGAAGTGGTGGACTGGTCGTGGTAGCTCAGGTCAAGGATGTAGGAGCTCGGGGATGCTGGAGAGGAGATGGGCTCGAGAAGAGGGAGATAAGTGAGAGAAGGGAGAGAAAGTTGGGTAGGGAATTGGTTAGTACGGGGTTGGGTACATTGGCCAAGTTGGAAGGTAATAACTAGGGGGATGGGTAGTTTAGGAATTTAGAACTTGATAAAATTTTCTATTTTTTTTAATTTTTTAATTTATTTAATTAATAATAATGACTTTTGATTGGTTTATTGTTACATGTGTCTATAAAATTGACCAGTAAAACCAATAAATGTACTAATGTGAAATTGGAAGACAAACAAAATCAAAACAACAAAACCCCTTACCAGAAGACGGATGTAAATTATCAAATGTAAGGGACACACCAAGCTGATGGAGACTACACTAACACCCTGCACACAAATCGTCTGAAACACGAAATATTTGCAAAATATTTCTAACTTGATGTAAGCTATAAAAACAGACAACCCTTATACTTATGACACTTCTTCAAGATAAGTAAAGTAACAAATGACCAGATTTTGGGTCTGGTCCCACCAGGTGTGCCAAATGTTGATCAAAGTTTTTTGTTTCCAGTCCAGATTAGTGTATGAGAAATCAATAAACACAAAACAATGTTGAATATGCAAGGGCTTAGTACCTTGATGATGGTGATGAGTGATACGGGCACCACGTAAATGGTGAGTTCCTTGTTACAATCCCAACAAACCTGCAACTTAAAGACACTAAAGGAAACTACTTAGATATTTTATGTGGGGGCTGCCCAACAAAGCGGATCCAATAAGCGTTAACTTCCTCAGTGGCTGTTAATCCCCATGTGATAAAGAATAATGATAAAATACAAGACAAACAAATAGCATGCAAGCTGATGAACAAAGGAACTTGACGATGCTGGTATGTAGATGGTGTTACTTATTTGATCCAAACACAACGTGAAACACGAACCATGCTACGTGAACCAACAAATCATGAGCAGAGTATTGTGGGTATTCCAATGTCATTACAAGGATATCATGAGGATACTATGATAAACAAGAGGCTTAAAATTCAAAACAACATTTTCCAAAATTTTCCAATCTATCCTTATGAGGGGCGAAGGCCCATATTTATAGCCTAGGGGTGAGGTTAGACTATGGGTTATTAGGTAACTAGGGTTGGGTAAAGTAACCATGATTAAAAGAGGTGATGTGATTCAGTGGGGCTCACAATTTTACTTATGAGGTTAAAAAGATAAGGATGTGATACGGAGTGGGGAGTATGATTGACACAGTTAGGTGAAATAATACATCCCATTTTGAATTTAGGAATGGGATGTCAAATGGGTATATTATTGCCCATGGATTGAATAATTTTGAGATATGTGAGATAATGTCAAATTTTAATTATTAGATGGGTTTATATGGAGCCCGTTGATTAAATAAAAGTTGGGGTGAGTAAATGGATGGAATTTATTCAAATTTAGGAAAAAGAACGACGAGAGGGAAAGTTGAATGAAGGAGAACGAATGCGGGATGAGAGGAGTTACACCAAAAATTGGTGTCTACATTTTGTTTATCTGGTCTTCACTGCGACACAATTTTGAACAATCATCGAATCATCTAAGCTCTATCTAACCCTTATTTCACTTTAGGGTTTTATATTTTCATAGCTTAGATTGCTCAAGTAATTTTATTTATGCATTTATCTGTTATTTACTATTGTTCTTAATATTAGATTAACTTGGAATAATTTCTTATTTTAGTTAAGCAACACCTCATTTTTTACACTTGTTAACGTTTTCTTTTGTGTAGGGATTATTAATGCATTATCCTCTTGAGCAGGTGCCTCAAGGGCCTATCGGTATTGGGGGTGATAGGACTTGATCATATGGGCTAGACCACAACACCTTGGAGAGATATCACTATGTCATTCATTGTGCACTATTTACCCTATCCTCATTGGTTTTATCCTTTGTTCACATGTGATTTAACAAAAATAGAATTTCGTTTAAACCCTAATTGCTGAGTAATTGAGTGTAAACTATGATATATAATTGTTAAGTACAATATGACACAAGAAATAAGCAAGTAAAATACAAAACCCTAAGCAAGAGATATAGGAAGAATGAATGAATTGATTTATGCTTGATTTTGAAATGATTTGAACCGAGAAAACTGTTGAACATGAGGTGAATAGTGACGTTGATTTAACAAAAATTCACTTTTTTATAAAACCCTAGCAGGCTATTTCAAAGTCACATGTAATAGATAAAGAAGAAAAACTACAGAATGTGACATAAGTAATAAGCAAGATAAATTAAAACCCTGCATGAAAGAAAGAAAGGAAAATACTTAACTGATTCACAATAAATCCAGAGGTGTGCAAAGCCAGAAAACTGTTGGACCTAGAACACAGAGTGTCGTAACTGAACCCACAAAATTACAGGAGAGCTGGATCAGGCCGAAACAGGGTGCCTGGACTAGTATTGGGGTGCTTAAGCACCATAGACCCTAATTGGGCACCAGAGTCTACGCAGAACCTTAGAAACTGGTTTTCATAGGGTTGCTAGATGTTTGTTGACCTTCGCCTTTAATTGTCTTTGTGTCGCATTAAATTCATTGATGTCATCTATAACTTGCAATGAAAGAAATATCCTGTAAAACCCCAAAACACATCAAATCCTAAAAAAATAAAAGATGCAAATGGGGAGTCGAACTGACCTCGATGATCACCCCGACTAAGTGAACTTATGATATGAACATTGCATTACATTTCAGACTCCATGTAGTTATGTGTGTGTGTGTGTGTGTGTGTGTGTGTGTGTGTGTGTGTGTGTGTGTGTGTGTGTGTGTGTGTGTGTGTGTGTGTGTGTGTGTGTGTGTGTGTGTGTGTGTGTGTGTGTGTGTGTGTGTGTGTGCGCGCGAATAATTATGCCCTATGTGGCTCTTGTGCAAGATGCAAGGGCATGATGCATGTGATAACAAACAATAACTAGATGTAGAAGATGTAAATAGATGTGTGCATGGAAAAATGAGCTTCCCCTCTTATGTGTGTATGTAGAATTAACAATCCCTTGTCATTTGAGTGAAGCTAGATGGATGTTTGGATGATCTTAGAATGCCTTTGGATGCAACCTTAGGTGATGGTATTAGATTCTTAGAGATTGGTCCTTTATTATGGTGATATAGCTTTATATTTATATGATTCTCTTGTTTGAATTTCGCAATTAACCATTAAAAGGCTGACCACCGAGAAAACAAGATGCCCAGCGGCTAAAAGAGGCCCAAAAGTGGTGAGTAAGATACAAAGAGGTCAGGGGCACATGTGCGCTGGCATCCTGGCTGAGTGTTGGTGTCTAGACTCAGAAAAGGTGGAACAAGGAAAGTCAAACTAGGAAATAGTGTGTGTAAGACCAAATAGAGAATAAGAAAGAAAGAAAAAATGGTCAATTAGTACTTTTCTTGCTAAGTAATAATATAAATGAAAGTATGTGATCAGGACCTAGAAATGTACCCAAGTGTGTGATTTTGTGTCTACAATCATAAATTTGTAGGATAATTTCTACAACTCATTGATTAAGATAGAAATGGGCACCTGGACTGGGGCAGGGGCACCTGGGCACTGGAGACTGCTACTGGGTGCTTGTGACTACGAAAATGGTCAGAACCTAGTTTTTATTGTGTCACACAAGTGTCACAAATAGCTCCTATGGTACACATATATGTCACACCTTGATCGCAAAAGGTACATATAACCTGTAAAATAGAAGTTCACCTGCAAAACCCATAAACCCACGTCAAATCCAAAAAATAAAGATGTAATTTGGGGAGTTGGACTGACCCCAACGATCACCCAACAGAGTGAACTTACAACCGAGCACTGCACTACATCTCAGTTGTGAGCATGTGTAGAAATTGTGCCCTAAGAAGCCCTTGTGCAAGATACACTATATAACAGGATAGATTTTCTAGAAGATGCAAATGTGTGTATGGAATAGAATGAACTTCCCCTTCTTATGTAGTGTATGTAGAAAATGTAGTCCATTTTCCCTTGAATGGATGTTAGATGGATGCCTTGAAGTGCTTTAAGTGCCTTTGGATGCATGCTTAGGTGATAGTAAGTATGCTTAGTGCTTGGTCCTTTATTTTGATCGCACGACTATGTATTTATATTATTCCCTTATTTGAATTTTGTAGTTGAAAAATGAAAGGACAACCCATTATTGAAAAAGACGGCCAAAAGATAAAAGAGACCCAAAAGGAGTGAGTAAGGTAAGAATGGGTCAGGGGTGCCCAAAGGGGAGAAGAGCACCTGGGTGCTATTGTCCTGGCTGGGCACTAGTGTCTGAAGCCATAAAATATAAATCAATAAAATCCCAACTAGACTATAGGGTGTGCAAGAACAAATAGGATACCTCTCTTTGCTTTAGATATAGGCCTCAAAAACCTATAGCTATCTTAGGGCTAGGGTTGTAATTCTCTAGAATTGTGACCATTGTGCTCATCAAGCATCTTTAGAATCTACATTTTAGGTGTAAGCCTAGATTGTATCCCCAATATTATAAACCAAACAAGGATCTATCTTAGTCCGTCGTACATTATGGTGAAACTAATGTGAATATTACTTTTCCCTAAATAAAGTTAGATTCACTTTGATTTTTTATTTTCAATGCATTTCTAATGTGATCAGCCACTGTGGAAATTTATTTACACAGTTGATCTCATTTGTGATTAGTTATCATAACCTTACACCATCACCCCTATGTAACATATGAATGGTTGATCTCATTGGGTTATCTCCTAATCATTTGCTTAAGCCAACTGATGCAACCTATAATTTACTATGAAAAACCCAGGCGCATTGGCACATCACTCAGCCTGAGCTAAGCACTCACCCGAAGCACGCAAAGGTACCAAATCCCTCTTTGGAGTTGGTTGTGCAGAATGTTAGTGTGATGATGTTTAAACATGTTCATATTCATAAGTAGACATAAACATTCCACAATGCAAAAATCCAGATCTAGATCTTATAGAATCACGATAAATGAACTAAATAATAATTATGATAATATTAACCATACAAGAACCATATTCAGTCATGTCTAACACCATTATCCAACCAATATACTCCATTGCATTAAATACTGTAAAACACATAAGCTTCTTACACTACATCAGTATCTCCACGAGTTATGCACATCAAAACCAACAACACAACTGTACAATAATTCACCACTACTAAACTACACAAGTCAATTCTTATTTATAGGGGTGGGGAATTTCCCTTCACCACCCATGCACTTCTCAAAATAAGTCGCATCCTGATAATAACCATGCGCCTTTACAACAATGTGCACAACATGCAATTGTTCTTATAATAGATGTCTTATAGTTAACTCCAAATAGAAATCCTATTATTAGCTTAAACTATACATGGCGCTTATCTGCCGCTTGTTCCCAAAATACCATTGCATGTAGCGCAAGTCTTCATTTCTAAGTGTGCCCCACACCTTATCTCCAAAAATAGCCCTTATCCATAAAAATGGCTAAGTCCTGATCCAAAGTGTTTTGGCACGCGTTTCCTTTCCTTTCTTCCCGTGCCTTCAAATGCACCTTGTTCCCGCACACGCATCCTTTGTGTGTCTTCTCCTTAGAGCAACATTTTGTCTGCTCATCATTACCCCACACGGAAGTCCATTGTCATCCCGAAAATGGGAATTATTTTTTATGTTCCCAATAATAAATAATAATTAATGAAAGAATGAAGGAAACACTATATAAAAGAATGAAGTTTTACTCTACAACACCCTCTTCTTCAACTTGAAGGATTAACTATGTATATTTAATTTTGATTTCAGCCTCCAGTGTCTACTAGTCACTTAGCGGGCTCCTTTTTTTCTCCAGAATATTTGTGGCTATTGCATCCAATGCATCTTGAGTGATCTTCTCTTTCTCATTCTGTAGCACCCAGACAACATTGGCCATACCTAACAGCATTCCCTCCATGAGATCCTTCTTTTGTGTTATGAGTTTCCCAATGCCATCTAATAGTTACTTCTTATGGATATAAAATTTCCAAAAAATTACTCTCAGGAGCATCCTTAACCTCAGTTTCCACCTTCTTCTTCCCCTTTTTCTCTCCTGCTCCAGGTGCTTTCCTTCTGGTGCCATGATAAAAGTTGCACCTTTTTCCTCTATTGAGCAAACTCCCATGCCCTAGATCGAAACCACATGCCCTAGATCCTTCTCAATGCTTTTACTTCACTCAAAACCTTCTCCAATGGGGATGCAAGCTAATTCTGTGCATAAATATGCTCTCCTTGCCTAGTTTCACGGCTCTCTACACCTCAATGCATTTCATTCGGTATGGTCACAACTAGCTCACTCGAATACTTGTGATCGTAAAGATAGAAATGAACCTGCATCATGTCTTTATATAGAGTTGTGAAAATTTAATGCATTTATTTCTCCTTTACCTACCATTGATCCTCTCATTAATTGACCATTTTCCCAATTTCCGTGCAATACACCTATGCACCACAACTATAACCTTCTAGCGTGCCTTCCTACCTTCCAGCTACAGTCCTCCTTCCATGTGCTTCCATGCACAAAAGTACCTCACCACTATGCCTTCCTCTAGTAGTTTTTTATGGCTGCAACTTACCTCGTGTTATATTGTTCATTCATTTGTTTCCAGCTATGGTCTTCCTTAGGAGAAATTTTCTTTCTATCAACACCTTTTCATAGTATCTACACTTTTTAATAAGAGAAATCACATGTAATAATATTTTCTTATGTGTACCTATGTTTGAATGATAACCACCCCACACCAAGGGTATGTGCAGTCCTCTACGCATAACAACACTTCAAATTGGAATCAACTTCTGGTGTGCAAAAGTGCTTATTACACAAAACACTAAACTAAATTGACAAAGCATAGTGACGAAGAAGAAAACACATTAAGGGAAATCTATACTAAATGGTAATACTACCTTATTTAAAAAACTAAGAAGGCTTATTTATAGTAGGGCTTCAACTTACTCCCATTGAAGTAATCGGGTAACCGTGTTCCATCAAGCGCCTCTAATTAGCAAGCGCCTAATTCAAGTATGTGAGTGATAACATATGGTCCCAACCAATGCACCTTAAGCTTGTCTGGGTGGTGCAGAAACTTTGAATCATAAAGAAGCACCATCTGCCCGACCTTAACCTTCTTATCCTTGATGTGTCTGTCATGTCATGCCTTTTGTCTGGCCTTTTCCTACTTCTGACTTCAACATGCTATAACACGCCTCTCATCCATTTGTATTAACTTTTCAATTCTTTCTTCTATTGCTTGCTCATTAGCTAGACCTCCCACGTGTGTAATACACAAAGAAGGTAACATGAATTCCATGGAAAGAACTACTTCTGCACTAAAAACCAACTTAAAGGGTGTTGCCTTATTTAACCTTTTGTAGGTTGTTCTATATGCCCAAAGTACAACAAAAACTTTATCATCCTTATCTTTCCTTCTAACATCACAATTTTTTGTCAAGGTTTGGCTCAATATCTTGTTGAAGGCCTCAATAATCCCATTTTCTTGAGGGTGATAAGGTATAGTCTTGTGGTGTGCAACCATAAATTCATCTAATAATAGCCTCGATTGTCTCATTTAAGAAGTGTGTGCCCCCATCACTTGTCAGAATCAACAAACATCCATATCGAGTAAGAATATTTTCCCATAAGAACCTTGCTGCTATAGCCGTTGTACAATCATTTGTAGGTGCTGCTTCTACCCATCTTGTAAGATAATCTATACAAGTGATGATGTAGCGCGATCTAGTTCTACGCGCGGTTGGAGAAATAGGACCCACAAAGTTTATTTCCCATTTTTCAAACGGTTCTACAATAGTAATAGGCATAAAAGAAATTTCATCTCTTTGCCTAGGTTTTCCAAGGTGCTGACAGTGATCACATGCCTTACAATACTCTTTGAAATCCTTATACAAGGTCTCCCACCATAAACCAATGATTAGAATCTTGCGCGCGGTGGTGTCACCTACATAGTGCCCACCTACAATACTGTCATGAGCCTCTTCCATGATATCTGTGCACTCATGTTCCAGTACACACCGACGCAATATTTCATCTTGGCCTAGTTTGTATAAATCACCACTAATCAACATGAAAGGTGTGGCATGAATCACAAGCTATTTCTTCTCTAAGGCTTTCATTCCTTCTGGCACCATACCTGTGCGTAAAAAGACAACAATATCCTCTAATTCTGAAGGTGTGTGGTTTAATCTATATAACTATGCATCAGGAATTGTATCTTCAATTGTCTATGCATCCTCTCCTGATTGAATTATTGATAAGTGGTCTAGGCCAAAATTACTTTTACCTGGGTTTACCATGACTATAAAGTCAAACTCCTAGAATAAGAGAACCCACCGGCATATGCGCCCCTGTAAAAACAGGCTTATTTACCAAGTATTTCAATGCCATGTGATCTGTATAAAACAAAAAAGGTGTTGCTAGCAAGTACCGTCTAAACTTATGAAACACGTAGATCATCGACAAGGCCTTGTGCTCTATAGTTGTATAGTTCTATTCTACAGGAGTCAACTTTCTACTAGCAACACAAATAGGAGGATCTATAATACCTTCTCCAGAGGCATCTACATGTACGTGAAAAGGTTGGTTCCATGAAAGAAAGCACAAAATAGGTGTTGTAGTAAGCCTCTCCTTCAACACTTCAAATGTGTGTTGTTGCGGTTCTCCCCAATAGAATGTCCCTTTTCCTTTTAGTAACTCTTCTAAGGGCACAAATTTTTTATCATATCCCTTGATAATTTTTCCATAATACCCTATGTGGCCCAAGAATTTGCGCACCTGACTCTGACTAGTAGGCTCCTCCAGGACTACGATAACTACAACCTTGGATGGATCTACTGACAAACCCTCCTTGGAGATGATATGCACTAGAAGATTTCCAAAGGGTGTAGCAAATACACAATTCTTGATATGTAAAGAGATGCTTAATTATCTGCACCTCTCAAACATTAATCTCAAGTTGTCACAATGATCCTTGACAAGCCTATATATTGTCCAATCATCTAGGTAAACCTACAATAATTTGTGAATAAAATCCTGGAATGCTTGAACAACTATGCGTCAAAATACAACAGGTGCGTTCTTCAGACCAAAGGGTATCACCGTATATGTAAAGCTTCCCCATTTAGTCGTGAATGTTGTTTTCTCTTGATCTTCTTTAGTAATTCATACCTGATGATACCTAGAGAATCCATCTATGAAAGAGTAAAATTTTCACCCATGTAATGCCTTCTAATATTTCCTCGGTGAAAGGTGTAGGAAAGGGATCAATCACACATGCAACATTCAGCTCACTGTTGTCCACACAAATCCTAATCCGACCATCTTTATTTATATTGATTACCATGGGGCTAACTCACTCAGATTCTTCTAGGGGCTTAATGATGTCAGATTTCAACATCTTGTCAATTTATTCTGCTAACTTTTACATGCAAGTTAGGGTTCATCGTATAAGGTCTTTTCCTAACTAGGCACACACCTTCTTTTAGATTAATCCTCATCTCACCCAAAGACTCATGCACTCCCTTTAACTCATGGTAGCCCCTATGAAATAAGTCCTGGAAATCATGTAGTAACTCAATTATCTTAGCCACTTCAGAATTAGACCAATAATCTCTAATTATGGCCTCCTTAGGTTCAACATCCGTGCCAATGTTCACTTTCTTGGTCTTCATAGGTTCATGATAGGTACGTGCCTTCTTATCCACACTGTCTAAAACCTCACACGTACCTTTTGAATGATCAATGTCCAAATTTTCTACTTCTTCATCATCCACGATGTAGACCATCTTTCCTTTCTCCTTCTCAAGACAAATGCGTTTAAGTAGTTCGACATCAGTCTCATTTGCTTCATAAAAATGCGCTCCTAAGTATGCCTCGCCAAATAAATCCTATATGAGTTCTTCAACCTTTGCACTGTCTAGCACTCCATAACCCGTAATTCCTCTTTCATTGGAGGTTTAGTGGAGAAGTAGTCAAAATTTTGGATCATTCTTACAGTCAAGTCTTGCCAATTTATATCTCCCTATGCAGCTCCTTATAAACGTACCCAGCGCGTGTGCAACATTGCAAAGTAAGAAAAAATTTGTGCACCCATAGTGAAGGTGGTAAAGCTTCTTGCCCCTCTGTCCAGAGTCTCTCACACTACTAAATGTGGTCCTAAACAAGATTATTACCAGGATATGTGTAGATTTGAGTAGGTGCATTGCTCCTGAGAAACCAGGTTGTTAAAGCAATTCTCACTTCATTCCATTCTATGGTATTATCCTTGTGAACCATCCACCAACACATTGTTGTCCCCCACAGGGTATATACTAACATATTTCTTCTGTCCACTTGATCCTCCCACTATTCCTCCATGGTGCACAAGAATACTGTAGGGTCTCCTTCTCCAGTGTACCGGGGTACAAAGTTGCTACCTATCCTCCTAATATAGCAAGACTTGATTCCTCATGCAGATGCACTTTTTACTTTAAACCCAACCATCTCGTAGGTTCCATGTGCCCAATTATCACAAGCAATACTTGTAGTATCAATAATAGACTGTGCATCTTCCCACTGGAGGATTCCTTCCTTAGATGGCTCAAGTACTTCTGGATCTCGAATGACACACACACAAATTTTGTTAAAGTCTTCCTCACTCAAAGGTTCAACATAAGGTGCATATTTTCCATTTGTCAAAGGGATAATACCTCATTGTTCCTTGTTCTCAAAGCTTATATACCCCTTATTGAACCATAGATCAACATTATTTGCATAACACCAAGGGCACCCAAATAGAGCCGAGAAGCTGTATGCTTCCACAAGCACTAAAACCTCAAAGTCCTTAGTGAACTTGGCCCCTTGTATAGTAATGGATGCATCCTTTAAAACTCCTATTGGAGTGGCCTTAGTTCAATTTTCCATGAACAATACATTAGAGGATGGCTGTAATGGAGGTCTTCCCATCTACACCCATGCATCTAAAGTAAGCACATTAAATTCCGTGCACTGTGTCAATCAATATATTGCTTAAAAGCCACCCATCCACAACAACATTTAGAGTGATCTCCTTGTCATAATCCAAGCTATGAGGGGGGATATTAGCATGCAGGATCTACCATCCATTCTCAATACTTGCGTATAGAGTGTTTCCCTTTAACCAATTCCCTATTAATGGAATAATATTCTCCCGGTGTAACTTCTTGCATACCTCTTTCAAATCATCAACATTTGACTGGATCATCTCTGCTTCCTTCTTTTGTTCCAAATTTCGTGACTGTTCCTTTAAACACTGTATTTCACCCTAAATATTTTTGAGCACCTCCATGGTCTCCTAATAAACCTCCTTCTTATGTGTAAGATCTGGGTATCTTGCATGTAAAACCTCCTCAGTAATGGTAGGATTTTTTTGCAATGTTTCTCTGGCCCGCGCAACTTTAGCATGTGTAGTAATCTTCATAGGTACTACCTTAGGTTTCGGTGCCAACTTTAACGTCCATTGAGTTTCCATTGCACGATGTATTCTAACCATCCATTGCACCCTTGTTATCCTATTTATGTTATTTGCTAAGATGCTCATATAAGTTCGGGCACTCCTCATAGTTATGATTCTTTCCACAGAAAGAACAAGTAATATTCTGAGGGCATTCGTTCCTGTAGTGGTCAAGAGATCCGCACATATAACATGTTCCATAAGGAAACTCACCTCACCCACCACTAGGGCCTCCTCCCCTGAATTCACCACGGTACCCTTGACCTCTGCCATGACCTCCTTCAAAGCACCCTTCATTTTGATCGTAGCGCCCTTGAGTTTGATCACAATCATGGTACTCACTCTTCCCTATAGAATTATCTGATACTCCTATCTGTCATACACCAATATCAATGGCATAATGGATCTGATCAATCAACGTGCAATCTTCGGTATTGTGAGTCATGGGTCGAAAAATCTTACAGTAGCAAGATATGTTCTTCCTTATCACGCATTGTAACAATGAGAAACAACTTGCATCATTGTCTAAATGACATATATCATAGTCTAACAACAATGAGCACATGGACCTACAGGGAAAACTATCCTTGGTGTGGCCTTTAACTTCACAATATGTACACCAAATCCCAGTGCGCGTCTCATGTGTGGAATTGGTCGATAGTTTCTCCAACTACTTTGTCATAGCTAAAATCTGAGCTTCCAGGAATAGTCTCACTCTAGTGTCTATACTTCTGACTGCCTTAGTGTCCAATGTTGCTTCAAGCACTTCACGTGGATCCATATATGTCTTAGGTGACAATGACCTCCTAAAAGGTGTGATTAAACCTCTGAAAAACCACTGTGCATGCTGGCTTGCATGGATATCATATGAAATTTTAGACAAAAGCATTTTAAAACGGGCAGCATATAGGGATATAAAATTCCTTAAGGAAAGCATCTCATAATGTTGTATAATTTACACAAGTCTGATCAAGGTCAAACTTCCTGTACCAACTATGTGCATGTCCTTACAACGTAGTTACGAACTAACTTTCCTTGCGCTCAGAAGCCATGATCCCTTTTGTGTGCCACAATATCTCACACATGTGCACATGCTCAATAACATCTTCTATTTGCCCTATACTCTGGAAGACGAAGTGACATCTCCATGTAAATATTTTGTGGTTGGTGAGGACCATGCCCACTAGATCCAAAACCCTCCTGTGTTACCCCTACCTCTAGACTCACCAGATCCACTAGAACCAGAGCCACATATGCCCCCTAATCCTCCACATGTAGCCGGAAGTGAAATAAAGGATGTACTTCCCTATGTACTAACAATGGTACTAAACTGAACTCCTACAGTATGTGAGGTGGTACTACTCCCCGAGGTGAGCCCAAAACTCTATGCACCCGAGTTCTACACCGATGATGCACCTGAAAAGGTACCTTAAAATAATAAGGAAGACATCTACCCGGCTAAATATGTACTTTTTATTTGATTCACTCCTATTATTCTACTTCCGAAACTAGCTTACTGACTACTAGTTTTACTAGAAACTAGAAAACCAAGCGCAAGGGTTAGGTTTCTAGGTAGATTTAGATGCACGCCCATGACCCATGTCGTCTATGCTGGCACACTCTCATGAGAGGCCAATGAGGGTTTCCTATCATGTTTTCCCAAATGGGGGAGTTCCAGATGCTCTGGATCCATGCCATCTACGTGAGTTCTAAATCCTTCATGAGCCATCTCTCTCCTCAATGCCATATGTTCTACAATCTCACGTTGCTTCCCTAACTCCCTCTCATGCATCTCATTTTAATTAAGCTACTTTTCTTCTCTTTGCCTTTCTACCACTAGGTTTGCCATCCTTCACCAAACTTGCCCCTACCCCCGCATGTGGTGGGGTTTAGCTAGCCATCGGATTTTCTTCCAAATTCAAGGTTACCTTCAAGATTTTGATCACCAGTGGAATGCCTTATAGATAGGTTCCCCTAGGATAGCGCAAAAACTGGAACTCAACTACCTCTGGGTAAGAATAAGTGGAAATTGAGTACTCCAAAATATAGTTATTTAGAACACCATGGAACCAAGTATCCACACTGCACATCCAAATTAGATCATCATCATAGAGGGCCTAAAATTCTTCCCGCATCCAAAAAACTGTGCAAAACCTCCAATTCCTTTTAGATGCATAAATAACTAACCACTCGTACAAATCTATCAGAAAAATAACAAATAAACTATCATATAAATAGTCATACAAGTTCTGCTCCACCCACGTGTGCACATTGAACTTAGATCTGATGTTAAACCTTCGAGTGTATTCATCTTCCAGATCTACTATCCCCTCCTTAACACTTGATAAGGTCAACCAATACGTCTTCATCACGAAACATCCTGAAAACAACTAAAAAAGAGGTCCCGACAATGGAACCAATGATGTGAGCTCAAATTTATATGAATAACCCAGGCACGGTGGAACATCACTCAGCTTGAGCTTAACGCTCACCCGAAGTGACCAAAGGCACCAGGTCCCTCTTTGGAGTTGCTTGTGTAGGATGTTAGTGTGATGATGTTTAAAGATGTTCAGATTCATAAGTAGACATAAACATTCCACAGTGTAAAATCCAAATCTAGATCTTAGAGAATCATGATAAATGAACTAAACAATAAATATGATAAGATTAACCATACAAGAACCAAATTCATTCATGTATAACACCATTATCCAGCTAATATAATCCATTGCATTAAATACTGTAAAACACAGAAGCTTCTTAAACTACATCAGTATCTCCATGAGTTATGCGCGTTAAAACCAACAACACATTTCTACAATAATTCACCACTACTAAACTACACAAGTCAATTCATTTATTTATAGGGGTGGGGACTTTCCCTTCACCACCCATTCTAAAAATAGGTCACATGTTGATAATAGTCATGCGCCTTTACAACAATATGCACAACATGCAAGTGTTCTAACAATAGATGTCATATAGTTAAATCCAATGCATGATGATTATCTGTTGTTTGTTCCCAAAATACCATTATGTGTAGCACAAGTCTTCATCTCTAAGTGTTCCCCGCACGATATTTCCAAAAATAGCCCTTATCCATAAAAAATGGCTAAGTCTTGAGCCAAAGTGTTCTGGCATGCATTTCCTTTCCTATCTTCCCGCACCTTCAAATGCTCATTGTTCCCGTGCGTACATCCTTTGTGTGTCTTCTCCTTAGAGCAACATTCTATCTTCTCAACAGCAACAACAAACTACAACATCCAATTAATTTTTACAAATACAAAATAACTTTTCCGAACTCACTAATTGACCACAAATGGTATCTTGGGACATGGAAAACCAATACACCCCCACTCATCTTGGTTGGTATAAATAGAGCACCCGTTACCCAACCTACTATCCACAAAAATTCTTTCTAGTTATTCAAAGTGAACCTCTTACTCCCTACATTACTTCCATGGATATATGAGGAAGCATGTCTTCCATTTCTTGCGATGGATCTACCGACCCTACCATTCATATAATTTTTTGGTAACCTTTATAAGGATTATGTTAAAGCTAATTCATATGTAACTACTAAGATTTTAGCCAAAACCCTTACAGGAGATGCTATGGACTAGTATCACACTTATATCAACCATAATTAATTTTAATTAGGTTTAAGTATGATACCACATTAACTAAGCTTATACATACACTCATAATTATGGTATAGATCTGATAGAGGAAGCATACAACATGAGAATCAAAATAGCTAATCAATACATGTAATTTTGGATGTATACAAGATGAAAATAGGAACTTGGCTTATTTAGAAGGTTATATAAGTGTGTTGATGAGTGATCTAGGAAGGAACATAATTTGGAAGCTTTTCAAATATACTACTATGAATTTGGAACTCTATGTTTAGGATCGTACAAAAAGGTAGGAATGTATGGTATGGTATATGCCAAATTATACAATCTTACACCTGTAGGAAGTTATGATCTGCAATTTGTAATGTTCACTGCTTATCGATCTTTGGTATCTTCAACTACACACAAAACCCTGTGTGTTACACCCAAACCTACAAAATAAACCTTATTTATCCTACAACACACTCAAACAATCATTAACTTTACAAAATAGGGATGCAAATGATTGAGTTGGAGTGACCTTGATGGTCATCCTGTATGCGAGTCACTGAGTAATGCATTACATTTCATATTCAATGTAGTTATCCTAGTGTTTTGTGCTGATGTGCATAAAACTAACCCTTGACCAAGTTTGGCCCTCGTGCCTCGACACTGATAGCGGGAAAATTTAATTCATCCCATTAGAAACCCTTGCGTGTAGATGAAAAATTTATATTTATGTCCTTTATGTTGTGTATATAATATGTAGATGTATCTCTTTGTTCTTAGCTCAATAGATGGTAGATAAATACATGTCAACTAGATAATAAATGCTTATATTAGACTTCTATATATACAAGAGTTATTAACTTGAATTTTGAACCTTAGCAGTGGGAAAGGCCAACCCAAAACACAAGAAAGGTACCATAAAAAGAGTAATGAGTTGACTCAAAAGATTAAAAAATAGATTAAAATGTTACGCCCTTAACCTTAGGTCATATCTTGGGATATGGATAGCCAACTTGTGGCTAACATAATCTCTTTTCATATCATATCATATTTATGTATGCTTTCATATGCTTAATGGGTCGGTTTTAGGGTTTTGGGTAGTATAATAGGGTATATATAGGAGTTAGAGAGTAGGATATTATCATCATATTAAGCACTTGAGTCTTATTGTGTGGGTTGGAGGCTTTCCCCTTGAAGTGGCTAAGCTATTATACTTGTATATTGTGACCACTTCTCTACAATTGGATGTTATTTTTGTTCTATTGTTGATGATATTCAAATATATCTAAGTAATTTCATTCCAAGTGGTATCAAAGCTTGATCTCAACCAAAACTACATCAAAACCATAATTGTGAAGATTCAGATATATCTCCAAATCCGTAGTGATTTTTTTTACATTTTTTTGGTGGTGTTGTGATATCAGTTAACTAAGATCCTCTCCAAATTTCAAGATTTTTTGACTTGTTTTGCAAAAGTTATATTAGTTTTAGGGTTTTCCATAAATTATCTCTATAGGCTGCAAATTTTTGGATTTTTCCAAGTTATTTACATTTTTAGAAAGAGGATAAAAATTAGTTTGAGTTTATTCTTTGATATTTTTTATATTTGGTTGAATTATTCTCAAAATCCTGAACTCTATATTTCGAATTTGACTCTAAAAATGACAGGGCCTTCCACAAGAAACAAAAAAAAATCATGTCACTCTAGGTGAATCCCCATATAAGGAGGAGGTAGTAAATGAGGATTAAAAGTCAAAAGGGTAACCACGGTATCCTCAGTACCAGGGTGTACCACAGTGGATCCTAAGGTAAACCAACTTGAGTATGATCTGTGAAGCCTATAGTTTGAAATGGCCCGAAAAGAAGATGCTGAAAAGATCAATCAACACTTGGATGATACCATGCAACAAATCAATGCAAAACTAAAGGTTCATCATCAGCCTCTGATCAACCAAAGTGGAGAAACTATCCAGGGTATATCTGCTAGCCAAACCAATCCAAGTCCAAATACTCTGCAGGCCTGGAACATGATGCCAAAATTGAAAATGCCTAAGTTTGATATAAAGGATCCTCTCAATTCGATTAACCAAATGGATATTTTTTTTATCTACGTTAGATCTCTTCTGGAAAAAGGTGACCATGACATCATTATATCTCGAACCTGGCAAATTCATATGGTATCGATGGTTATGTGCTCAAAGGTAGAAGAATGGTGTCGGTGTCACATGGACAATTTTTACTAAAGAGTTGCAAGTGCACTACATTTCTAGTGTGTCAGAGAATTACTTCAGCTAATTAGCAAAGTTACAAAAAACATGATCAATCAAAGATTATATTAATCAATTCCAAAACCTATCCTTTTGTGTGGAGAATATTATAGAAGGGAATCTAAATGACCTATTTATAGGGGGTCTTAAGGAAAATATTTAACATGAGGTGCGTATGTTTAATCTACTTAAGGTTTCTGATTCTATTATCATTGCATGTAGGTAAGAGGAAAAATAATTTCTAATGAAGGGAACACATTTAAAAACTATGAAAATCCTGAACCATCACTCCCTCAACATATTAGATCAAGAATCTTCAACAAATTGAAGAGAAACAAGAAAAAGGATTGTGTTTTAATTGCGATAGAAAATATAATAAAGGATGTCGATGTGATGAAAATAAGTTTTTCTACAGGGAGGTAATTGATGATAAAGTCAAAAATGAAGAATAAGAAGTCAATATTATGGATGAACTAGGGTTTGGATATTCCCAACCTATTATTTCTTGTCATGCATTGTCAAGTGTTATCTCCCCACAAACCCTCAAGTTGAGGGTTCATTTAAAGGAACATCAAGTAATAATGTTGATTGGATTTGGAAGCACACATAATTTGATCAATAATGAGTTAGTTGTAAGATTAAATTATTTTATTTATCCAGCCCCAGAATTTCAGGTCATGGTTGCAAATGGAGGTATAGTTAATTGTATAGAGAAATGTCATAGTATCAAACATGACATGGGAGACTACAAGCTATATTCCCCTATGTTTGATATTTTTATGGGTGGAGAAGATATTGTTTTGGGAGTCCAATGGCTCACAAACTTGGGTACAATTGAAATTAACTTCAAGGAATTACTCATGTGTTTTTGTTCACAAGGGAAGATGTTTGAGTTGACAAGGTTGTGTGGAAATGTTTCTCAAAGGGTGAGATCTCATCAAATGCAGCTCATCAAGAGGCCTAACCCACAATTGATTACCATGGAATATAAATAGCCTCTAGCCTACATAACACCATGTTCTCATTAGAGGAGAAAAAATATTCAGTTATTGTCGAGGATATGTCATTTTGTCTAGACACCTAAGTAAAACATTTTTCCAAACTCTCTCCTCATTTCTAGTCACCACCCACCATATCAACCTTGAATGTCTACCCAAAGGTTCAAGAATTCAAAGAATAGATTGCACACTAGCAGAATAAGGTAATCCATGAGTATCAAATCAAGGAGAATATTTGCGATAAGGAAACAAAAACTTAGGAGGAGGAAGATTTCTTATACCAACATCCATCTATCATCGACATTGAGGATTGCACTTTTGTGAAGTCATATCCATAATTGTCCAACATTAGGGACAAAGTTTCTTTAAAGGGGAGGGTCATGCTATGCCCTTAACCCTAGGTCATATATTGGGATATGGATAGCCAACCTATGGCTAAGATTTCTTTTTCTTGAGTTACCTAGGGAGGGGGCCCTAGCCCTTGTGGCATCATCAGCGCACACCGATAATAGAAGCATTCAAGGATGGTAGTTTAAGCTCTCGGCGAGCCCACAGATTAATCCACATTGCCATGTTGCCCTATTACTAGGGCATCCAAACCATCGATAGTAGGCCGCCTTAACACGAAGTCGAGATTTGAACCTTGGACCTCCCAATTATAAGGAGACCCAAGAACTATTACACCACTACCCATTGGATGACCCGTGGCTAACATAATCTCTTATCATGTCATATCATATTTATTTATGCTTTCATATGATTAATGGGTCAGCCTTAGGGCTCTACGTAGTATAGTAAGGTATATATAGGAGTTAGAGAGTAGGATATTATCATCATATTAAGCACTTACGTCTTATTGTGTGGTTTGGAGGTTACCCCCTCGAAGTGGATAAGCTATTATACTTGCATATTGTGATCCTTTATCTACAATTGGATTTATTTGTGTTATATTTTTTATTGATATTCTAATCTATCTAAGTAATTTCATTACAGAAAACAACGGGGTCACAAATTGTAAAACTAGGTCAAGAGCGTATGCACAATCATGACCCATTTGTATGGTTTTGGACCAACACAAGATGAGACAAAAATGAAGAAGTACATGACCAAGGATCCCTATAACATGACAAAAAAATCATGATAGAAGAGTGGACATTGATACAATACTAGACAAACTAAGCAACAAAGGACGAAAGAAGAAGGGGTTATGTCACTAAGATCTAGCCTTAAGGTTCAAAACCCACACATATACAAGTGTAACAAAAGCATGATGTAATAATGATTTTATGTAGATTTTGGTGTCTAAATTTCTCCCCCTTTATGTTAGAAAATGAGATTAACTAGTGTAAAGGAGAAAAAAATTCATATTGGAGAGAGCATTGGAGCAAGAAAAACCATAAGTGTGCTAAGAGAAAATTGTCATGTGTGGCAAATAACGCGAGTCATCGATTGACCCATAAAGAGACATGTGTCATAGGTGTTAGGAAGAGATATTGTGATTGTAAAAAAATGTTTGGAGATGTGTGGAATTTTCTTTTTAGAGTTCGGGGGTGATCAAATCCCCAACAAGGTGCTTGATTTTGTAATAATATGGGAATTGGGTGTCCCAACACCAGGGGAAGAATGTCATAGGGATTTTCTAGCTGTCCACTATAATATTTACCAATAATGGGACCAAACAATTATAGATGGATCTAGGTATTAGAAATGTAGAAATTGTAGACACTCAGATTTGGAAATTTATCCTTTGACAGTGATGATCTTGATAATGCACACTTATATGGACAAATGCACTCTCCTCACTTTTGCATAGCACACCCTGAAAGCACTTCATGTATTTGATTATCTTTGCACACCTCTTTGTCCTCAATTTCTAAAATTTAATTTCACAAAATACATCTATAAATATCCATGTTTAGGCCCATAAATTTGAAATGTCCTTTTATCCCTCTTGTCGAAAAACTTCGGTTTCGGTCAGGTTGTAAAATTACATATTGACCATATTGTACGGTTTTTTGACCAACATGTTGTGCATTAATTATTTAAATTCCATCACCTTAATATGAACAAACATACCCCTTTGGTTGGCCTTTCATGTCATAACAAACTCTAGAAGCATATATAAGCAAGTAAAACACACCTCATTTAGAGACATGGAACTTTATGAATCCCTTTGTAAAAGTTAGCACCAAAAGAACTCAAAGCTCCATAAACAACAAAATAAATCATGCACATCCATTAAGGAAAAACCCTCTACTAGTTTGAAGTCTCCTTCCAAGTTTGGGATTCTCTATTTTCATCATACAAGCAAGCAAAGTGACCCTTCCCAAGCATTTCAGAAAATTTGAAACTCAAGCAACGCATTGCCAAAATACAGTTGTCAATTTTTTATTACATTACAATAAATATCACATTCTAGGATAATGGTGTGTGGTTTGAGGCTTCTTTAGAGTAGTGTGTACGTTGATTATTCATAGGGGTTCCCACAACCTAGATAAAAATTTTTTGTAGGAACTCCTTGCACAACAAGGGTTTCAAGGTTTGAGCGAGGTTTACAGTGTCATTCTAAAGGTGAGTGAATAAGATCGGCATACAACGACACACATTATAAGGTAAACAAAACACTTAGGAAGTTATAAACCCAATGTAGACACCAATTTTTGGTAAGCTTGTCCCTCATCCCATGTTTTCTCCCCTTCATCACCATCTTACACACATATCTCTCTTCCTATTTAAATTCCTATTTTCCCTCCTACATCCTAATTTCCCACTTTCCCATCTTTATCCCATCATTTATTATATCTTCTCTAATATGCCCTTAATCATATTTAATTAATCCCTAAATCCTTATATTATCATAATCTCTTCCCTAAACTCTCCATTAATCATCCCTAGACACCCATTTACCCTCATTCAATGCATTTTTATCCTTCAACTACCTTTCATCACCCCTATGCAACCCTAACCCGCATAAAAATCCCAAAACCCTAATTTTACCCCTTTAAGGCCCTTTGCATTGAGTTGATCACCATCTCCACCACCAAAATAAAGGGTCAGCCACAGTCGACGGCGACCCATGCGGGTTGCCATTGACCCTATAAGTATACCCATACCCCCCTCCTCAAGATGTAATTTTGAGAATTCAAGTCTTCTTGCGAGTTTTGTTATGTTTCTTTCTCTTCTTTGGAGCTGGAATAATCAACTTGGAACTACTTTTAAGATACTTACTACCATCTTGGGAGATTTGAAGCCCATTTCCTTACTTGGAGCCCTCATCATAACTTCATCCCCTTTTTTTGCGTCAATCTTATAGGTCTTCCAGTTACCTTAAATCCTTGCAGATTATTTAGCTTTCATTGCCCTTTCCCCACAATCATTTTTCCATCCATTTAGTCCCATCAAACCCTAGATCTACCCCCGATCATCATCGAACCTGTCCAGTCATAATTGACTGGATTTACGTCAAATCTATTTTTGTCCCTTGTTTCATCTATCATCTTCCCTACATCTTCCTTCAACAACCAGGCCTCTTTGTTCATGTGATCTACTTGTTTAGGAGCCCAGATCTCATCTTCACTACACCAGTCATTATTGATCTAGCTCAGTCATCATTGACCTTGTCTACATTTATCAGATCTGTCAATTTTCTTGCATCCTTTTTGTCTCCCCAACATTCCAACATCAAATCCAGGCCCTTCTCAGTGTTTTAGAGCCTATTGCATATCTATTTTCTGAATTTTTTGATCTACTCTGCTGCAGTCACTGTCGACTATACCTATCAATCTCAGGCCATCTTCGACCCAATCAGGTTTTATCTTCCTTATTTAATCTTTATCATTATCTATATTATCATATCTTTAGTGTATTTAAAATCTTTGTTTCATCTTGTTATCTGTTGCATCCTATCCATCCATTATCATTTATCTATCTCTTTTATTAAAATGGGTTAATATCCATCCCTAAGAAGGTATCACTTCTTGGGATTGATGATGTCAGGTAACCCATCAACTTATCGACTAGTCATTTTTTGTGTTTAGTTTCTCTTTGTTTTACAGGTTATCGAGCTTGCAATAGAGAGGATATTTTACGCATGTATCTTCATCATCATCACATATCAAGAGGTAGCCTTAAACCCTCTCATAACTTGGAGTTTCTTATTTTGTTTTATTCCTTTCCATTAACTTGAAACAAGAGTGGGAAAAATCGATTGACATTCTGACATGCCTGGTGGGACACACCCTTTCTCTTTAGTGAGTTCTTTCATTATTTCATTTCCATTTTCTATTTCTTTATTTCTTTCCACTAACCGCACAGGTGGGAGTTTTGCTTTCTTGCATGTGTGGTGGATTGCTTACTTAGATCAATAACGCATGTGCTTAAACTAAAAAAAAGGAAAATAGTGTTATCCAGGTATTTCTCATTTTTTCCCTATTTTATCTTTTTACATTTCTCTCCTTCCTTTTTCTTCACGATCTCATCAAATATAACACTTTGTTTTGGGATTCATGCTTGTTTGATAACATAGTCTAACTAAGAGGTAAATATTCTCACATTCACGTTTCTTCCACACACAACCAAACTGACAAATAAATTAACACATCTGAAACATCTTATACTAGATGGAACTGTTAGGATTTCATCACCAATATAAAATCCACCACGGTGTTCGGACCGTGTAAGATTTTTTCTGATTATCGGTATATTGGGGTAAGCACCCAACACCCTTATTGTTGCGGTGTGTGAAGTGAGGGAGTAGGCCCCAATACCAAGCAACGTACTTGTAATCATCACCGATTTGAGCCTCCCATACCTACTTTGGTATATTGAGGGACGCCAGCCAAAAAAAACCCAAAACCATCCTTAGAGTGTCGTCTACTTCTTAGGTTCCCTTTAAGCCCCTTTCTTTTTCCTTTTTCACACTTTTCAAATAAACAAGATAATTAACACTATTCTGCTTGACTTGCTTGTCATATTAAAAATCAATATTAAGTTCTTGTTTATTGTTTTATGCCCGTTATAACTTATTCTCAAGCCAAAAAAAAATGGATATAGCAACTTCTTCCAACAATATCCCCACTTCCAACAATATTTCCCAACAAACCTCTGTACTTTTCATTATTTCATCTACACCCATGATCACCACACCTTTGGTTTCCCAACCTCTTGTATTTACAGGTACCTTCTTGTGAGACCCATGTCATCTAAAATAATCCCCATCTTGAGACCAACACTGTTCTTTATCAACATTTTATTCCCTCTAGACTAGCTCTACTCCCTCATCTGCCTCATTCTTTGGAGCCTTTGGACCTCCTAGTATGCCTCATATATGTGCAGAGTTTCAAGAGCTTATTGACACCAATCCCATTTCCTTTCACAACTATCTCATCCATAAATATACCAATCTCACCATTAACGAACCACCCCTTCAACAACTCTATGCTTATCACTCACAATCTGAATCTACTCAAGTGTTCACTTCTCAACTTGTCATTTTCTTTCCAAGAGCCATAAATGAATTAACAATGGATCAAAGTGAACATGTCCCCCATGAATATTCCACCATGATTCCTCAATCCCATTAATCCACTCAATTGGTGGCACCCATTCCACCTAACATCCCTCACATCAACACACACTCCTATATCTTCTATCTCATCACTTCTTCATCTACAGTGGTCATCAAGGCTCCTATTCAAACCCATCAATATCCCCCATGTACTTCTTCCACCACTCGAGAAAATATATTTCAATATTAGTTCTCATATCTACATCCCACGTCCATGTAAATTTTGTCACCCCATAACCCCACCCTTCAGAATCTACTCAAACCCATCAACCTCCACTCCGAGGCATCTTTCAACACACCTTCCCCAATCAAATTATCCAAACATCTTAACCATCTTACATGCACATCATAACTCATCCTATACAAGCTCAATCTAAAATCCCCATCTCAATAATAAGTGCAATCCTATCCATATAATTACATCCCTCCACAACATCTTATCTCCTAACCTATCCAATCATAAAATTTTAACTATCTTCTCCCTTATTAACCACCTCTACAAACTCCTACTTATCGTCAACAATATCAATCTTGTCCGCAACCCAACCCATCCACTTCTTATAATCCGTAAGCTTGCCAATAAAATCCATCATCCTCACACATCTAAAGACCCCATGAAATATTTTCTAAGTAGGTTAGAAAACTTAGAAGTTGCTACTTTGGGTCCTATAAGCTCATTCACCTATGAAAAAATCTGCAATAAGCCTATCATCCCATCAGTACCTTGTCAAACCTTATCCTCCACATTGAGAACTCCCCAAATTTTCTAAATTCAATAGTAAGGAGAATTCCTCAACAATACCTTCATGTCTTTAGGAAAACATGTTATCTTATCACCCATGACCAAGATCTCATACTTCACACTTTCCCCATGTCATTGGATAGACCCGCTTTAGACTGGTACAATGGCATTCCTCAACATTCCCGTCTTCTCATTCACCCAACTTGTGTAAAATTTATTAAAGTACTTATATATTAATATCGCATGCAAAATCACCATCATCAACCTCTATGCCATTAAGCAATTCAATGAATAATCCATCACAAATTTTGTCACTATATGGTGTGGGTATCCATCAATCAATTATCCTTTTTGCTTCCCCGGACCGAACTAATTGAACTATTCTCCCGATCATGTGTGAAGCGTATCTCATCCGCTCTTCAAATCCAATATTTTTAAAGCTTAGAAGAGGCATTCACCGTGGTTTTCAAACTAGAACTTCGTGCCTTTAAGGAAGGCCATGTCAAGCTTCGATCCAACAAGCCAAAAACCAAATTCATCAAGTCATCTACCTATAATGAAAAATATAAAAACATAACCCAATGTCATCTTATTTAAATCCTCTTCTACATATACTTCTCATACTGAGCCTCTGCGAAGGGCTCCTCAATCCAATCCTAGCTACACTCCCCTCGAAGAATCCTACAATTCTATCTTCAACAAACGTATGGTTGCACACCTTATACAACTTCCCCCTATCTAACCCGTTGACGATTCTCATCCAAAATCCACTTGGTACTGTGAAGACCATTATTGTAACACCATCAAGTTCTTGGTCACGATATCAAAAAATGTCACACTTTCAAAGACCTAGTAAAACAACACAGAGATCATGGGTACGCTCCAATTGGACAATCCTAATGCTCCCAACCAACCCCTAAATGTCTTCAAGTAGCCCTTTCCTAACCATCCACCAAATAATCAAACTAATCCCTCTAACCATATTCAATCCCCCACTTCTATCTTCAATCCACACATCTACAACAAAATCCACATCATATGATTCTACCTCTAAATATCCTCTAGTCAAAATCTTTGTGATCCCCGCAAAGGGTAAAGCCTTGCTGTAAAAAGTTAAGAACCTTGGCGTCCCTATTAAAAAATCTCTTACGCATCCACATAAGAAATTAAAGCTCCCTCCTCTGAGGCCCCACACATATAGGTAATCCAATACCTCATAATCTATCTTAGGACCTTTCCCATCTATTTTGAGACTAGGTCCTTCATCCAAATCCCCTATAGACACAAAATAACGCACTTGGGTACATTTCTAGTTCCTAACAACATACTTTCATTCATATGATTCCTAAGTGAGAAAACTAGTAATTGACAACTATCTTTGGCCTATTTTATATCTTTCTTCCTTTCTCTTTGGTCTTACACACCCCTACAACCCCGGTATGATCTTCATTGTTTTATCTTTCATGACTCTAGACACTGGCACTCAAGAGCCCTTGTCCCCTCTGGGCACCCCCGACCTCTTTTTATCTTACTCACCTCTTTTAGGCCTCTCTTTATCTTTTTGGGCATATTGTTTTCTTATGGGCCAGTCTTCCAGTTGTTAATTACAAAATTCAACCAAGGGAATCATATAATTACAAAGCTATGTGACCAAAATAAAGGACCAAGCTCTAAGCATATATTATCATCACCTAAGGTTGCATCCAAAGGCATCTAAGAGCATCAAAGGCATTAATTCTAGCATCCATTCAAGGGACAAGGGACTACATTTTCCTGCATACATACATAGGAGGGGAATTTAATTTTGTCATCCATACATCTATTTACATTGGTACATACTAGCTATCACCCGCTATCACATACACTTATACAAGGGCTTCCTTAGGGCATGATTAAATCACAAATGCACAAGAAATACATGGATTCTGAGATTTAGTGTAGTTCTCAGTCATAGGTTTACTCTGTTAGGTGACCGTTGAGTTCATTCTGACTCCCCATATTACATCTTTTCTTTTTGGGATTTGATGTAGTTTGAGGGTTTTGTAGGTCTTTATCTATTTGCATGTTACAGGTGAATTCGACGATCATCTAGTGACATACAAGCGACCAATAATGAAGGTTAGTGATCATCTTACGACACCATAAAAAATAGGTTCTAAGCTTTTATGTAGTCACAAGTGCCTAACAAAGGTCTTTGGCCCCTAGGTGCCCTAGCCCATTTCCAGGCTTGTTTGACAATTACAAAATTTTCTGAGTATAGTTACGATAATATCCTCCTCCTATTCATCATTTTTCCAGTCCAAAACACTTTGGGATCAAGTGCAAAATTAGTTAAGTCTTCTATTCCCTCTCTTGTACTTAGGGTTTTATATTTACTTTGCTTATTACTTGTGTCAAACTTGTACTTTAGAATTTATTTATCATACACAACTTTACAATATTAGGATTTCACAAACTCCATATTTGTTAAATCATCCGCCATTTACAAATTTGATTCAAAACCATCCATTCCTTCTTCCAATTCTAAATAAGAATCCAAGGCCCCCATAAAACCTCACAAAAGTAAGACACCAGATTTTCCTTCATCTTATTCTCCCAAACCAAACCCATCTACAATCCACGTAACCCCTTATTCAAAAACCCACATCAGATCTTATACGGAAATCCTTTAATGTCTCTTCCAAGCATTTGTAATCACCTTCCCCCATCAAATCCTTTAATTCACATGGGAAAAAATCCACATGGTTTGACTATAATTCCATTTGCGCTTATCACCATACCCTTAGACATGACACTGAACATTGTAGGGCCCTCCAAATCCTCATCGAAAATATCATAGAGGAGGATGACCTTCTCATCGATAAATATCACCTTCTTCCATCTACTTGTTCATCCACATCCAAACACAATCCTCCCATCAAAACTATACCTCCTAAGGATTCTAAATATTCTTTTTCATCCAAGTCCTTCATCGCAATATCTCTTCCAAACACTACCTCTTCCAAATAAGATCCCCCTCTTTTCATCTACGTTTTTTGTATCGCCACTCACTCTCGACTTATGATCCTCAATCATCTACCCAACTTCAAGCCAAAGTTTTCATTGCTACTCCCTTTAATGAACCTATCACGTCCTCATATTCATCCAAGGCCAAGGTATCCATCCTAGCTGCTCCGCCCACTCAAAAGCCTGCTATTATAGAGAAAATTATTGTAAAGCAACTTCATCAGGCTTCTGTTAAGATGTATGTTTATGAGCTTATCCAAAGTTCACCCAATCATTGATAGGATCTCATCAAATCCTTACAACGTCTCCCAATTACCAACTATGCGACTTAACCTTTCGCAACTCTTTTCAAAGCCCTCACAACTTCCACCGCTATCTCTTTTAATTACTCTTAGATTCCCAATATCTTACCTGAAGATCACGACCTTCCCCTTTTCATCGTTGTCTGTATTAACGACACCATTATCCAATGATCTATGATTGATAATGAGCCTACTAACATCAACAACATTTAATCCAATACCTTCAAACAATTCAAACTTCCTAACACCATTGTCACTCAATAACCCGCAGTTCTTCGAGCCTCCTATGACATTTTTGCCCTTGCTCTAGAATAATTATCCTCCCATTCATGTCGGTGAAAAACTCTTTTGTGATCTTTTTTACATTGTTGAAGGGGAGTTCCCATATAATGTCTTACTTGAACGCGCATGAATATGTGCCATGTGTTGCATCCCATCACTCTCCATCATTTCCTTGAGTATGAACATGAGGGTAAAATTCATACACTCGCATGGATCTACCCCCCTTCAAAGTATGCCACATGACCTACTAACCAAATGAAATTCTCATTCTTAAACAATAATTCATCCTTTGAAGCAATCCAATAGTTCATCTGTAACTTGCATCTTAAACTACAAAATGAATGAATCTCTTGACATCATGGTGCAGCGTGCTTTCACTGGGGGAGTATCAAACTTCTCGCCCTTAATGCTCTACCTACACCTAATTGACTCGGTAGACCCAAAAAAGACTCCTCATGTATCAACATAAATGTCAGGGATATTATTTCTTTTGGTCTACCTCGTCTAAAAACCAATCCTTCTTTATGGTGGCATCAACCGCCCTTCTTCTCACATTGAACATTTAACCCCACACTAAGCCCATATACCAATGGCTTTGGCTTCCTCTGCAACAAATCCTTCACCTACACCTATCTCCACTGTTACGCATGTAATGTGTTTTTGGTCTTGGACATGTTATGAACAAGAAAATGCATGATCTCGTCATCGACCAATCCACAAATCCTCACAAGAAATTCAAACTAGGTTTCATAGAATAAACCCATCGACTCTCTTGCTTCTACTTCCCCTACTTCCTCCATGCACATCGATCAATCATCCAATCCATCACTGTCTAACAACCCCATGGACACGGGATGTCATTGTGTCCCTCTCTTCTAACTCTCTTTTTTAAATCTTCATGATTACTACTATGACCGGTCACTTATTAGGATGATGGTGAAACTATGTCACTTCCTCTTATAATTTCCAACATGGTTAGAGGAGGATTCACTCCTACCATTGATATTATCTAGATTTAGTAACGAGTGACTCTATTATTTCCTACATGGGAGCAAATAGTTCTCACATATTCGTAAGTCCTTACTACCAAAATACATCCAACCTTCTCAACATAATCTACCATCGACATCAATTTAAGGACTCTATGCAAGATCCTCGCATCCTAAAATTCGGCCAATCTCTTGAGCCACAATATCTATAACTCCCTCACCGCCTTCCTTTCTAATGCTCATAAAATCCTTTGCATGGTCGTAATGCCAACATGTCAAGTCTCGATCCTAGCATATTTTTCCACAACATATTCACCATCCCTGATGCCAAGACAGTTAAGTAAAAACCTACGTCACTGCATGTATCCGCACATGTTACCTCTTCTTATCAAAGAGGGAATTTCAACGCCTTCTTTACCACCAACTTCATTTTACCTAAATCAACTATCCCTAATGAGTTTTACAACATCTTACCACATTGCAAAAGCGTCTAGGCAATATCTACATATTTATACTGAATTTCAGAGATTTAAACCCTTGCCTGTCCCAAAGGATGACTTTCCTCTTCCTAACATCGACCAGCTTGTCGACTTAACCACTCAACCACGAGATGCTTTATCTTCTAGATGGTTTTTCTAGTTACAATTAGATCCTTATCACACCATAAGACCAACATAACACATATTTCATCACCCTTTAGGGGAACCTTAAGCATATCCCATCATGCCCTTTGGTTTGAATAATGTAAGGGTCCACCTAATAGAGCACCATGTCCTATGATCTTACATGATATCATCCATAAAACCGTAGTAGGATTAAATGTCCTTTGATCTCTTAGGTAAATCCAAGCGTGTGAACAAGACCATCTTTCCATCCTTAAAATCCTCTTCATCACATATCTCATTTGTTTCTTCCTTTGTCTTAATCCCACCAAGTGTGTGTTTTGGAGTTTTAACTGGAAAAAGCCTTGGCTTCATCGTTTCTATCAGGGGTATTGAAGTTTACCCCACCAAAATAAAATCCATCCTTGAGATGCCTCCTCCTTCTAATCTAAAGAAACTTCGTAGTCTCTAAGGCTAACTTTAATCAGTTTTTTCTCATCTCACAAGTATTTATGAATCGGTTGCCAACCTTTCATCATCTTCTTCACAAAGACACTCACTTTAAGTGGGATGCTAAATTGCCAAAAGATCCTTCAAGGAACTCGTGAACATTATCTTCTATCACCACCTGTGCTCACACCTCCATATGAGGGGGATACTTTCTATATTTACATCTTTACCACCGATCATTGCTCTAGGTTTCATGTCTGTGCAACATTGATGAGCATGGCAGGGAGCGAAAGGCTATTATATTATATTAGTTGCACTCTTCATGATTACGAAAATTGTTGTACTATGACTGAAAATTGAAATAGTTATGTTGCAGCTCTTTTTTTCTACCACTTCCAAACTTCGCCACTATCTTCTCAATCAAAAAACCTATTTCATCACTAGCTTCAATCCTCTCAAAACCATGCATTCAAAGCCTTACCACAATGATCATTTCATCACTCGATGGCTCATGCTCATGAGTAAGTTTGACCTATAGTTCATCTCTCAAAAATCAATTAAGGGCCACAGCTATTGTTGATCAACTCGTCGAAGCCCCTCTTCTTGACAATCAACTCCCTCATAAACAATTTCCCAGATGAATCCATCCATACCATCAATCATGCAATATTCTCCTCTCAATATGACACTTGTTCTTTGATGGATCTAAGTTTCGACAAGGGGGAGGTGCTTGCATCATCATCATTCCTCCTTTAGAAACTCCTATTCCCTGTGGCTGTAAAAAACTTAACTTTGAGTGCACTAACAACATGTAGCTGAGTATGAACCCCTCATCTTAGGAACTCAAACTGTTATCATGCTCGGTGTTCAAATCCTTGATATGTATGGTGATTCTCTAGCTCATCATTAATAAAATTAAGGGAATATATCAATGTAAAAATGAAGTCCTTCAAAAATACAAGGACATCATTGAATTTCTTCTTGAAGCCTTTGATCCTAATATACCATTATCCAAATTGTTCCTCATTCATCCAATCACTTCACAAACACTATGGCATCTCTCACATATGCTCATCCCATGGACAACAGAAAGAATCCAAACTCTTCATTGTTTATTCATCGTATCAATCAACCATCTCATACCCATGAGCTTCCTCACATCAATCTCATCAAATCTAATCAATCATATCTCTGGTATACCCAAATCTTTGACTATCTTTCTCAATCCAAAATTCCCCTCTGACCTATCCAAAAATGGTAGGAGGTTCATTTCATTCAATGTTTTAGCCGCTATGCTTATCCTTAGTAGCATCCTCTACAAACGTGGGTTTGATGGTATACTTACTACGATGCCTTAAATCCCATGAATCTATCTGCGTTATCCAAGAATTCCATGATGACATCTATGGTTGACACTTTCAACGGTTTGGTTGTCACCAAGTACATTCTTCAGATGGGATATTATTGGCCCACCCTCAAATCAAGATGTGTTGTGAGTATGTTAAAAAGTGTGTTAAATGTCTAAACAACATTCCAATCTCATTTGTATTCCTAGTCAAGCCTTACAACCGGCTCAAGATCTTCATGATCTTTCTCATGATGGGGGCTCAACCTTATTAGCCTCATCAATCCACGCTCTTCTCAGCATCATCATTCTATCATCACCTCTACTAAATACTTCACCAAATGGGTGGAATCCATTCCACTCTGCATCCACCAAAGCTAACAAAATCGTAGATTTCGTCTATCAGCACATCATCTGTCGAGTTCAACATTCCTCATAAAATCATCATGGACAATGGAAATTCTTCAAAAATAAATATCTTAAGAAGATTTGTGACTCTTTCAACATCAAGCTTAGCTTCTCATCTCCTTATTATCCTTAAGATAACGATCCAAGCCGAAGCCACTAATAAGACTCTTTGTAATATTCTTACCAAAAATGTTGATAAAGTAGGTTGAGATTGGCATCTTCACATCCCCTTCACTCTTTGGGCTTATCGGACTAGCATCCATACTCTACTGGATGCTACTCCTTTCTCTCTCGTATATGGCTCTGAAATTTGTTCTTCCTCTCGAAGTTCAAATCCCATCCTTATGTGCGTTTCTCTTCGCAACTTCATCTTTGATGAAGAATATCATCCAAGAGCATCTTAACACAACTTGAATTTAGATGAGCGTCATTTAATCACTCTTCAACATCATCATGTCTATCAAGAGCACATCAAATGTGCCTACAACAAACATCTTAAAGAACACAACTTTAACATCGGTGACCTTTGTCTTCAAATAAAATCAGAATGTCACTACTCTAGAAAGGAAGCCAACGTGGAAATTTTTCTCCCAACTAGATTAGACCATATATTATCACACATAAGTATGGAGTCTCGGGCCTATCATTTAGTATTCCCTTGATGGTAAATTGGAAACAAAACCTCTCAATGCCTTGCACTTGTGGCCTTTCTACTGTTAACACATCTACTAACATGATCCTAGTCACATTTAACGATCTTATTTCCATCCACTTAGACCTTTCCATCTCTCATCATAATGATTTGGAATTATGTGGTCTACAGCCACTTTCCTATCTATGACCTTGAATATGGTCACCACATCTCTGCCCATAGCATATTCCTCATGGACAAGATCCTCCTTCTAGGTGGGAATAACTAGTAATCATTACATCCATCAGCCCTCTTATCTACCTATTAGAACCATGATAAGGGTCCATAGGTGTCACCTATGTACATCTTATCTTCCCCTCCCCAAGTGGTCTACTTGGCTATCCTCAACTCTATCCTAAAAGTCAAAATTCAGGATGCTCATATAAAAATCTATCTTATCTAAAAATAGATTATTCCCTCAAAGGAAAGCTATTCATATAAAGATAAATAATGTCAAAAGTCATAAAATGATCCCTCGAAGGAAAGACTATCATGCATTATATCCTACCATCTAAAAAGTAAGAACTAAAAAATCTAAAAAGAAAAAATCCTAATTTTAGACCACTCCGTCGAAGGATGGATACTATCTTATATCATGGTAGCGAAGGCTTCTCGCATTGATCAGACCTTCTAAAAATATCAAAATTCAAAAAATCGAAATTAAAAAGCAAAGCATCCTTGGAAATATTCCCACATCGATCAACTTTCCCATCTACAAAAAACTTCCCGCATTGATCAGTTTGTGTACTATATTTCTCAAGAGGTATGGGCATAGACCAAGGAAAACCACCTAAGGAGAAACTAATTTCCCCATACAGGCTACATCTTAAAAACTATTTGTCATGTCTATAGTAGGTGTTATAAGCACATCTTCCATCTTTCCTTCGTGATCTAAAATATGACTAAATATCATTGGTTATGTGTTAACACCTGCCATAGGACTGATAAGTGCATCGCTTTGTGTGTGTCCCCTTTCATGAATTTACCTCTAAATCCAATCTAAAATCATATTTCAACACATGCATGCTCTTTACTACGATGAAGTGCACTATTATATGTAAGGTCACTCAATCCTAATCTCACGTTATTATCTATCGCATATCATCTAATTACACCATCTTATATCTTATTCAATCCAATTAACATCTACATGTCATCGCTTTCATATCTAATCTAAACCCATCTCATCATCATTTATACTACATCACATCCATTCTAATAGTAAATCAAACCATAATATGCTTATCACATCCATCATATCATTTGTCATCTAAATGCATCATAATCTACATATAACCATGTCAAATCCATCCTACATCCACTTCAACACATCTATTCTAATCTCAATCACATTATATCTATCACATTTATCATATCATCATATATTTTCATCCATGCATCATCCGAAATTCAATATCCATGATCTAATCAAGCATCATTTCAAATATCATCAATCTATATCACATCATCGACATCTAGTCTATACATCATATCAAATATCTGGCATACATCATTTATATCTAATATTAATGTCCATCATCTATCATATCACACCTATATCTCAATTCATCATATCTTTCTACATATATGACATTCATACATCATCATCATATATAAAATTTAATACTCAAATCATATCCATTGTATCTAAATCGATATCCATCACATGAATATTAACATCTTATCTTTATACAGTCATATCTAAATATCTATATCTCCAACATCTATGATCTAAGCTCACCATCATGAATCTAACATCACATCTTATCTCTAACATCCAATAAATATCATCGCATCACATATCTAAATCACTATGTGCATAGACATCAATATAAAACATCTCATATCATACATCCATAATCTATATCAAATATCAAAATCAATCATAACATGTAAATCATCGCATCTCAACACAACACACAGAAATCACTACAAAATCATTATATATTTATGTATATCATCAAAGTGTCTATACATCCATGATAGGCCTCAAACAGGCTCTATCTCAAATCTATACACCAAAATTAATATCAAAATCTATGCCTATATAATGTTCACCCACTATGTGGTGAACTCAAAATATATACATCAAAATCTATTTACAACGTTCACCCACTAGGTGGTGAACTCAAGATCAGACGCTCTAAGTCCCAACCCTATTTTTCATCCGTCATTTTTTTATCCAATATCATTCTAAAATTATCATTTCTTCCACCTTATGACATGTGTGTTACTCATAACACACCTTTATTTTTCCCATTGGGCTCAGTTGGCTATCTTTTGGATTACCTATATGTCTCATCATGTACATTTCATTGCATCTAGCAACCTGATCTATGACCATCCTGGTGTTCCCTTTTGGGACACCATATCTTATCTTAAGCCCACCGTTGTGGCCATTATTTTCATCTTGTATCCTCCTCCCACCTGGAAGCCTATTTTTTTGATTTCTCATGTACGAAGGATATCACATCTACTTTTTCCCGGGTTGCATCTTGACAGACCATTGTCTTGACCATCCTTGCATTTTTTTGTGCATATTTTTGATGTATTCCTTTGACCCATTCATCCCACGACTTGCACATCCATCTGAGTGGATTCCCATTGGACTCCCTCCATCTTGTGGTGATATTTTCTGATTCGCAGGTCCATAGGACATTGTTGTCATCTCCATTGATTCCATACTTTGTTCCCTACTTATGTGTTTCAAGTGTTCTTGCCATATTTATTTTATCCATCCGAGTGGATTCCCATTAGATTCCCTCTATCTTGCAATGGTTTTCACCAACTCACAGGTCTGTAGGACATTTCCGCCATCTCCGTTGAGGTCATACTTTTTTCCCTACCGAAGTGATTCCAAAGTCCCCACCATATTTTGTTTTTGTTTTTACTTTTTTGTTTTATCCTTATCCTCATCACAATGGTCATATCATTTTCTTCTTAGGGCATATTCTCTCATATATTTTTTTCTCATCTTTTCCATCCTTTTTCTTGTCTCATCTATCTCTTTCAACCTCATGATCAATTCTTCTTTATGTCATCGATCCCTAGTTTGAGGGGGAGCACCTCAATTATAATCTTCTATCACTTCTAGTGTTTGTCTCATGGTTTTCTTAACGCAAACCACTTGACAAAAAAGAGCAAATGTAGACACCAATTTTTGGTACGCTTGTCCCTCATTCTGCATTCTCTCCCCTTCATTGTCATCTTGCACATAAATATCTCTCTTCCTATTCTAATTCCTATTTCCCCTTCTACATCCTAATTTCCACTTTCCCATATTTATCCCATCATTTATTTTATCTTCCCTAATATACCCTTAATCATATTTAATGAATCCCTAAACTCTTCCATTATCCTAATATCTTCCATAAACTCTCCATTTATCATCCCTAGACACCCATTTACCCTCATTCAATGCATTTTTATCCTCCAATTACCTTTCATCATCCCTATGTAACCCTAACCCACCTAAAGAGCTTGAAACTCTAATTTTACCCCTTTAGGGCCCTTTGCATTGAGTTGATCACCATCTCCACCACCTAAATCAAGGGCTAGCTACAGTCAATAGCGACCCATGTGGGTCGTCGTCGAACCCATAGCTACGCCCATACCCCCTCCTTAGGATTTAATTTTGATAATTCAGGTCTTCTTCTGAGTTTTGTTGTGTTTCTTTCTCTTCTTTGGAGATGCATCCATCAACTTAGAGCTACTTTAAAGATCTTGCATGCCATCTTGGGATATTTGAAGTCCATTTTATTACTTTGAGCCCTCATTATAGCTTCATCCCCTTTTTGCATCAGTCTTGCAAGTCTTCCAATTACCTTAGAGCCTTGGAGATTATTCAGATTTCATTGCCCTTTCCCCACAATCATTTTCAAATCCATTTAGTCCCATCAAACCCTAGATCTACCCCCAGTCATCTTTGACCCTGTCTAGTCGTCGTTGACCATATCCACATCAAATCTCTTTTTGTCCCCTGCTTCATTTTTCATCTTCCCTACAACTTCCTTCAGCAACCAAGCCTCTTTGTTTATGTGATCTACTTGTTCAAGAGCCCAGATCTCATCTTCACTACACCAGTCGTCGTTGACCCTTTTTGCATTTATCAAATCTATCATTTTTCTTACATCTTTTTTATCTCCCCAACATTCCAACATCAGTTCCAGGCCCTTCTCAGTGTTTTAGAGCCTGTTGCAGATCTATTTTTTGCATTTTCTGATCTACTCTACTAAATTCACCTTTGACTATACCTATCTATCTCGGCACCATCGACCCGATTATGTATTATCTTTCTTATTTCATCTTTATCATTATCTATATTATCATATATTCAGTATATTTCATATCTTTGTTTCATCTTGTTATCTGCTACATCTTATCCATCCATTATCTTTTATCTATCGATTTTATCAAAGTGGGTTGGTATCCATCCCTAAGAAGTTATCACTTCTCAGGACTGACGTTATCAGGAAACCCACCATATTATCTACTAATCATTTTTTTGTCTAGTTTCTCTTTATTGTAGAGGTTATTGAACTCACAATGGAGAGGAACTTTTGCGCCTATATCTTCATCATCATCGCATATCAGGAGGTAGCCTTAAACCCTCTCATAACTTAGAGTTTCCTATTTTCTTGTATTCCTTTCCATTAACTTGAAATAGGAGAAGAAAAAATTGATAAACACCTAGATTTCAAGTAGGTCCAAGACTGTATAGAAGGGTTGAGACCGTACGAACAATATTGACTATGTTGTATGGTTTTGACCAGGCTCAATTTCAAGTCACAGTTTCACAACGGAGTATTTCCATGTCCAGATCTTCATGTTCATGTACTTATACCACCTGGACACCTTCAGATCCACATCAAAAATCAACTAAGTGCACTCTCTTCCTTATTTTTTGGCATTTTTAAGTAGTTATTTTCTTTGAAAAGTGTTATTATGGTTTGTGCAATTAATGTTAGAAGTGAATAAATCCGAATAATCACATGTAACATTATTCATCCTTTTTATGCATGTTAAATAAAACATTATAAAACCAAAAAGGGTGAAATTATTTGGTGAACCTAACCCAATCTAACCGAACATCCTAACCCTAACCCTAGTTGTTTTAGGATTTGACTTTCTGATTTTTTAAGCCGGATATGATTGATAGTGCTACCATGGATCCTCATATTTCCCTTTATAACTATCTTAAGCATGATCTTACTTGTCAATCATCATTTGATGAGGCTCTGCAACATATTCTGATAAACCCTACCACTTATATTTCTAAGATTTGAGATTCATTTCACAAGTCAAAAGTTAAATGGAATTTCTAGATACACTACGTAAGGAGGATTAATATCGACATTTCGATTCTAGTACTGGAACCATCATCGAGGTGAAGTTATTGCTACAATGGATAATGCTACAATAGATTACACACCTCATGTTACTACTCTTTATGACATATTTCTCATACATAATACTGCAGACACTACTTACATTTCACATCACTTTCCTCTTGTGATGGACTACAATGTTACTAGTTTACATGATGAAATTTTTATCGAGTCTTAAAACCCATGATACTCCCCATGCTATGTCTCATTCTCATACAAATGATGCACACCCCCTAATGCATATTGTTTCACATTTACCTATATCTAGATATTTTTCCCCTATGGTTGTTGCTACATCTATAATACCTAAGGTGTTGGGAGAAACTCATACCCCCCTTCACAATGTCACCATGACCATGACTTTAAAATTTGTTGTTTGGAACACCTCTTGATGCAATTATAATAATATTATTCTCATTAAGTCAAATATTACATCACTTGATCTAACTTCCCCACCATGATTAGGAACACAATGTGCTAATTTGACGATGCTTCATGATGCTCAAACTTCTATGCATGACTCATATACTATGGCTACATCTAATTTTGTTTCATTAATAGAGGAAATCAATCCCCCTCTTTCCAAATTTATTTCTATGGATTCTCCCATAATCATATAGGAAAATACACATGGTTCTAATGCTTCCAATCTTCTTATATTGCACGTATTATTTATAACAAGTCTTATGTATCTCCCTTTGTTACTTGAGGTTGATACTAACAAGCCTCCTAACACTACATATGTTGCATATCTTTTAACACACACATTGATCCTTATGCTTTCACTTACTCTTGTCATTATTGGCAACAATCCCAATGTTCCACCTATTCTATTTGCTCCTAATGAACACACTATTATTGTTTATGTCATTACACTTACTACTTATGAATTGAGATCTTTGACTCCATAGGGTTTTGCCCTCACTTTCATGACATTGTTCTATGGTAACTCTCGTGTTACCTCTTCTTCCATGTACATAGTTAAGCACTGAAAATTCCAAAAACATTTATTTATTCACAAAAAAGTAAAAACATTAAAATATTTACGATGATACAAAATCAGGACATGTTTTTATGTTATACATTGTTTGCACTTTACATTATGCATGTTGTTTACTCTTTTTGTTTGATAAAAAAACATTTCTTTTTTACACACATACATTCACATGGTATATTGAGCATGATGTAGGATATATAAAGAGTGGTACATGATGAAATTTATTGGCCGTACCCTTACCCAAATTTCTAACCTTTGGGGGCATCTACTTTTGCATACTATATTTAGGTGTTATATTTCCATTATAATTCCTTTCTTTCCTCATTATGCTTGGTTACATATATATTTTGTATTTATTATCTTTTGGACTAATATAACTAACACACATGTTTTGTGCAGCACTTATAGTTATTGATAGCTCTTTTCATATCATATGCTCTTTGTTCATTTGGATACACTTAGTTTTCATACACACTTACTATTTGTGTGAGTGTGTGTGTGTATGTTTGTTTTCTACTCCGATTATGGCCTAAGTGCCTAGTTTTTCTTGTGACATCATGGGTGTATCGTGTTTGTGGAATTATGACTTTTGTGTGGTTGTGTAACTCTTGATTGTAGGCTCACATGCCTTGATTATCTTTTCTGCAACACCATGGATGTCCCTTATTTGCATGCATTTTTTGACTGACATTGTTATTGTTATTATGATTCTTGTTCTTGTTGCTCTTATTTTGCGTCATGGTTTCTATCATGTGCATCCCCCACTGTAGGTACAATTCCTTCTTGGTGGCCACCGTAACATTATTTCAGAGGTTCTTTACTGGTTCTCAGCATATCGGGCATAGATATACATATTTTATTTTGATTCACCCTCTTAAAATTCTCATTGCACATACCTCAAAAGAGAGGGAAAACATCTGAGGTTTTATTCTACATTTCCAATAGACACAATCATATTTCTAGGTGTAAATATGTGTAGGGGCAGACAAAAATGCCTCATAATTAGACTCGGGCACATGAATTTAACCAAATCTACATGGGGTCAAAACTATATAGCCTGGCAAAGTCCATATAGACGGTTGTGACCCTATTACACGATTTTTCTCAAGGGGTATTTTCCCTAAATTTGTCAACATTATCAGGGTTTTCATCACTGTTACAACATATTCATATGGTTTTATACTCAAATCGACTCGGTTTGACACAATTTCAGGGAGCATGAAGTATTGCCTCTCTTTCTCCATAATACTTAGTTTCATCTTCATTTTTGGGCACATTGGGGGCATGGTTCTCCTTTCTCCACCTAATTTTAGCACGTAATCAATTTTATTTAGTTTCTACTTAGTTGTGTGGCAGATGGGAAGAGTATGGGGGAACTTATTTATCTTGTATATCGTGTTTGGATATGTTTGTAGCAGTATGGCCTCTGGGGTTTTGGAAGGTATCAAAGCAGCTAAGTTCTTCATTAGAAAAATTTTCTTGTCCTTTTTACACTTAAGGGGAAGCTATCATAATTGTTGAATGACATTGATACACGGTCTTCCTCCTTGAAGGGTGCTTCGGCTCCTTTTTTGGTTCTTCTCTTTGGCATTCAGGGTGTGTTTTTTTGGTTCTTCTCTTTGGCAGGTTGGAACACCTAACACATCAAACTCTCATTGACCCAGTTGAGGACTGACCACCCCCCAATTTAATAACAACCTTATAATTTAATGTTCTTAAACATATACCCACAGTTATATTCTTGATTCATAAGATCATAAGAACCTTGATGATGAGCATAACAATAAAACTTTTCTTCTTGTAAGATTTGGTGTTGAACAATCTGAACAATTTTACTAAGTCCTTAAGGACCTTTAGATGATGTTTCCAACCTATTACAACCACTATGACTCCTCTCTTATTACTGCACCTAAAAACACCTTTTCTCATACTATGAGTATCATATGGGTTTTTGAAGCTACTGTGTTAAATCCTTAAACTGACATCTCCATTTATTTATAGTCATACTTCTTCCTATTATAACCTTTCCTTAGACACACTTTGTCTTTAAATCTAGACATTCATCATGAATATTTTTCCTTGAAACTAATTATATCTTCTATAAGCTCCCTACTTGTGCACTCTCGTTTAGATCCTTTATACAAGGACACTCGTTAGATCCTTTAACTTTTCTTTGTCTCTTGCATCCACTTATTCTTAAGTTTCATCCCATTTATAATTAGGTAATTCTTCCACTCACAATCATGCTTTCATTGAAGCTCCTCTACCCAAACAATGATGATAAACTTAAATACAAGTTGTTACCTTAAAAAGGACAATTTTCACTATATTATAAAAAAAAATGCACCCTCCAATGTACAAGAGAGTTCATGCAAAACATTGAACTATATCTACTATTGAGATGACTCTTCATACTCATTTAACCATGGATTTTCCTTTCCTGTTGTCAAGATGATTCAAAATCCTTCATGTGCGTGCATTTAAACATACACCCAATCATTTTTCATTCACTCCTCACATAATCATACTCTTTTGGTTATCTCCTTCAAACCTATTTCAAAACTATAATAGGACAATATTGTGCATTGTGTTTCTCACGGTAGTAAGATGATTTGTCCTTACTTCCACACAAATGTATTAATATTCAGAGTGTTATTAAAAATAACGCATTAATAGAGATTTGGTTGACTTACAAACTTTGTTTACAACCCAATAATTTCTTTAATATTGTTAGTTTAACACAAGATCATTCCTTCACTATCTCTATTCATTCATGAGAAAGCCAAGCTAAAAACATGAGAATCTAACAATTTAGAGACATAAAACAATCATATTCAATCCATCTTAGACATGCCATCATACATATTCTTATAAAAATTGATTCCCAACTTGTTTCTTCAAAATCTTCCTTTTATATATAGTAACTTGTTTTCATATCAACTAGTAGCCCTGTTTTATGTCTTTTTAGTGTAATTTGTAATAAACTTGCTTCCAAAACCTATTGATAAAATTTTCAGATACCCTTTTTCCTCTACTTTATGATCACAAAATTTTACATTCTAATTCCTTATGGAATTTGCACACTCCACTTTTTATATATGGGAATTAGGTCTCTAGATGGATTAACATACTTTTTCTAGGAATGTCAAGAATATCTTATATATGTAGTTATGAAACTTCCCGAATTCTTTTGCAATGTGAAGGGTACCTCCTCTAGATGATATGTTCCCATTTATAGCCCTTAATTCTCAAGAATAATAAAGATATGTATAAATTATCTTAAAACCCTAGTTGAGGGTTTAAACAAGCCCTATATGAGGAAAAGTTGCATACCTTTCTTATCTGACCTTTCCATCACCCCTAACATGTTCCAATAGCTTTGTGGGATCATTATATAAGTTCATCCTTTAATCATTTTGGCCTTAAGATGTCTCTATATATCTGCATAATAAGCTTTCCACTAAAACACAATACAATTATGAGAAACAAGGTACATCTATGTGGATATTTGCAAATTATAATGAAAAAATTAACCTTATCTTCATTTATACACATCTATCCACATTAATACATCTCATAAGAATGGAAAACTTCAACAAACTTTTAACATTTCTTCTTAGAACAATATGATTTATATTCAGACACAATTTTTCATGTACAAAAATTCCTACTAAAGGCTTATTGCACTAAGAAATCTTTTATTCACTTGTCAAGATATGATCAAACAACTTTATCCACATTATTTATTGTATTTTCACTCTCTTGATCCTAATGGGGTTGAAATCGTCCATAATGGATAAAATTATGTAGAAAGAGGCTATATAAGCAAGTTGACGAAGTAATAGTGGTTAAGAAGGTTTAGGAAGTTGTTTCAACAACTCCTAACTTTGGATATTCCTCAAATCAACTATGGACCTTATATTACTATATCCCTCCTATTTTAACATTCTAAACTAAATTTTTTGCTGATTTGGAGGGAAATTCCAAGCTAAGAGTATTCAACCTATTTAAGAACAATTAAAGCTTTTTAGTGCCTTCTTATCGACTTGAGAAGACATCCTAAACACCATCACACTATGAATGCATAAAAATAATAATATTTACATTGTGTACATAGCTTAGATCATGATGCTTCTGCATCATAATTCTTCATTAGAGTTCAACAAATTCATCATCACTAGGTCAGTAGAACGGGAGCATATTCCCTCTGTTTATCAAACATGTGTATTCCTTCCATGTTTTGTATCTCTATTGTAATTCATTGTTGCACATTAATTTACAATAATTCTATTATATTTTTGAGCTAAAGTTCAGTTTCCTATCTTAGGCATTGACTACACTTTGTGTTTCAGGTTTCATTTTTTAGCATGCCAACACCAACACAATGGGACACTGCAATTTTTATTTATTTTGAGCAAAGACAAAGTTTGTATACACACTTAAGTATATTTTCCTTTAAGCATGTAATTTTAAATTTCATACTTAACGGGGGGAAAATGTAGACACTAATTTTTGCAATCTATCCTTTAACACTATAAATAGTGACATTACACACATGTATTGACAAATGTACTCTCCCCTCTTTTACTTAGCACATTGTGATAGCACTTCATGTACTTGATTACCTTTGCACACCACCTTTATTGTCAGTTTTGAAATTTAATTTCATAAAATACATATAGAAACATCCTGTTTGGGCCCATAAAGTAAACATGTCATTTTATCCCTCCTGTCTAAAAACATCGATTTCGGTTAGGTTGTAAAATTACATATTGACCCTACCATACGGTTTTGGATTGACATGTTGCACATTAATTATTTCAATTCCATCACCTTCATATGAACAAAAATACCCCTTTGGTTAGTCTTTAAGGTCTTAAAAAACTTCGAAAGCATATATAATTAATTAAAATGTACATCATTTAGAGACCTAGCTCTATATTAACTCCTCATGTAAAAGCTAGCACCAAAGGCACTCAAAGCTCCCTAAACAGTGAAATAACTCATGCACATCAATTAGGGTAGCACCCTCTACTGGTTTGAATTATCGATCCAAGTTTAGGAGTCTTCATTTTCATCATACAAGCAAGCAAAGTGACCCTTACCAAACATTTGAGCAAGTGTGAAACTCAAGAAAGGAATTGTCAAAACATGGTTGTCAAATTCTGATTACACTATGGTAGATGTCACATGTTAGGAGAATGACGTGTGGTTTAAGGCCTCTTCAAAGTAATGCATATGTCAACGATGCACAAGGGTTCCCAAAACCCAACTAACTTTTTTTTGCATTAACTTACACTGCAAAGGTTTGAGGGTTTGAACAGGGTTTACAAAGTCATTCTGAAGGTGAGAGAAGAAGACCAATAGACATCGACACACATTCCAAGGCAAGTGGATCACTCAGGAATCTACTGACCTAGATTTTAAGTAGGTACAAGACCATACAAAAGGTTCATGACTGTATGAATGTTATTGACTGAGTAGTATGATTTTGACCAGGCCTAGTTTCAAGTCATAGTTTCACAAACGAATCATTTCTAGTTCCGGATTTACCTGTCCTTGCACTCAGACCACCCAGACTCCTCTAGATCCATATAAATAAGCTAAGTGCACTCTCTCCCTGATGTTTTTTTGGCATTTTTTATGTAGCTAGTCACTTTGAAAAGTGTTATTTTGATTTATACAATTAATGTTAGAAGTTAATTAAATTAGAATAATCACATGTAACATTATTCATCCTTTTTAGGCATGTTAAATAAAACATTCTAAAACCAAAAAGGTTGAAATAAAAAACCATATAAGGTGAAATGGGAATATTTCTCATTTCCCCCATCATGTTTATAGAAGTGAATTGTTGTGATATTGGTGTTTTGGCGAGTTTGAAATACTTGATTATTTTACCCATGTATTTGTACCAAATACAATTGTGTTCTAAGTTCGTGACTATGTGTGTTTAACATGTAGTACACATTTTGTGCTCATGAGTGCCTACTGGGTGATATAATTAGATTTGAGTTGTGTAACGATGAGAGGGAACGGTAACCTTGCATAGAAAACCTTGCTTGATTCATGTATAATTTACACAAAGGAAGATGGCCTTCTATGACCAATATATTAGACATTTATTGTTGATTTGGAAGAAGAAGATGAGACAACCATGTATGGTCAACCTATAGAGTTTCCCCCCTTCGGAAAAAGGGTTACCATGAAAAAATGTTGCTTGAGGTGAAAGTGAATAAATGAAACTATGTTGTAATTTCTGTAATGGAGAGGAGAGAGCTCTGGGTAGCATAGCTATAGAGACTAGATAGAGTGGTCAATAAGAGATAACAAATTAGTATGTGAGTAAGAGGAGTAGATGCAAAGTTGGTAGATAAAACAAGGGCACTATCATAAAGGGTGTGCTACGTAGTGTAGTGATGCATGGATGTGGAAGATTTAATAAACATGATTGAGATGCCACAAACAATGTGTAATTTCGATAAGGGCCCCCCAGATATGGGCCAAAAATTTGTGAGTTTGTAATTGAAGTGTTAGGGTAAGCAGTGAATTGGGGTACATATTACCCCATGTAATTTGTTGCTAGAAATAATAAATTGGAAATTTAAAAAGTAATTTCCATTGTTTGATTGTGATTGAGAGCGATAGGACCTTTGAGATTGTGAATATGCCATGAGCGAGAGAGCTCATGCAGTCATGATTTGAGAGGGTGGGAAATTCCCTTCATGAACAAATGACACACGAGGTGGTGAGAGTAATTGATGCTAGTGTGTTTATGTGAAATTGTATATTTTTTTAACTTTTTAATTTTTTTAATTTTGTTCAATTTAGCATAGAGTGATGAAACTGGACCAAATGGTCCATTTTTGGCTTTAAGGCTATACCATACCAACTATATGGTACCAACCAATAAAGGAATCGTACGGTCTTGACCTGACATATATAATGAGAGTAGAAAAATGTCAAAATATGTTGATATGAGTGTGGTTTGGATAACTTGCTTAGTGTTGAGTGATGTATAATGATATTTTATGCTAGCGATATGGGCTAATACAATGTGTGGTTTATTTGTGGTTGTAGAGATATGTCCATGTGTAGGAGTTCTATGGAGGGTACCACATGACATAATTATTTTCATTCGGACAAGATGATGCAAACTGGGACATTTTGGATAGAGTTGGGTTATAACGTGTGGCTAGATTGGGGGAATTTCCCCCAAATATGCATTTGATTACAATGTTGTGTGAGTAATGGAATGCGTATACGCACACAATTTGGATCCCAAAAGGGGAGATAATAGTTCCATTAGAGGATGTGTATCATATTTTACAATTACCTATTATAGGAGAGAGGGTACAAGTGTTTCCCAAAAAAATATCGTACCATATGAGATAGGCACAAAGATTTTAGGTGGGGACTAGGGGTATTTAAGAGCCTGCAATTAGGTTGAGTGTTGTGATGACATCTGGTGTACCATGATTGTGGAAATTTATTTGTGTGTTATTGGCTTCATTGATAGCAGTGAATGGTAGAGGGGTATCAATATCATACATGAAGTGGTGGATTTTACGAGTGATAGAGGATCATGGGACCCGATATGTATGAGGCCATTTTGTGTTAGGCCACTTGTATGTGGATATCTATAGGTTCACATTGGAGAACCATGGTGGTGGTGTAGCAATGATTTTTGTGTTACATATGTGGGCCTACAGGAACATTGCTTTTATGCAGTTGATAGGTGGGCCATGCCTAGATTGGTCCCATCTAGAGATTATGGTAGTGAGGTGGTGATGTCAGGGTGGTGGGGATTTGATATGATGACATATAGATCTATGTTGGATAGATTGACACCACATGACATCATTTGGAGGCCATACATGGAGTTTAAACGGTGGCCATAGGATGTCATAGAGATGCAGTAGATTCAATATACCACATGGTTAAAGGATCAATTAACCCACCAAGGGAATTATTTTAATATGAGCTACTGCCTCCACTAGAAAATGAGGTAGACCCAATAGTTGTATTGATTGAGCACAATGATGCAGGTCTCACTACAACATACACAGAGTGATGGGAAAATATTAGATGGGTGTTATTGTTTCTTACTTTAGTTAGTGATCTAGGAGGTGATGCGATAACTAGAGGAGTAGGTAGTTTTGAGATGCCTCCATCTGTGGGTGTAGGAGTTAACGAAGGGTAAGATACCATTGGTGGAGATGTTGTGGCTGAAAAAGTTGTGCAATGTAAGTATTATGTGATGTTTGAGATTTGATTAGTTGATGATAATAATGATGTTGTTTCCTTGTTAGATGTTGATATAGTTGCATTGGTAATTGTAGGTGATACTTTCTAGACCACCATTGTTGATGTATCTTTACAGACACTTCTCTAAAACTTTCTTGGAGATGTGGTGACTAGAGGTATGATTGAGTGAATGGATGATATATCAAGTGATCATCTGTATTTGTTTGATCCAGTTGAAGTGGTAGTAGCCACATGTGTAGTGTTGTAGAGCAAGTGGGATGAGAGACAAACAAAGAAAGAAGGATGAGATCCAAGTAAAACGAGCACAACAATTGGATTCCCACTTTGGGATTGAGTTGGTTCAATATTTTTTGGTGAGATTGGTGGATTCCCAGGCTTAGTATGCACCATGTGTTGGTAGAGAATGCCAAATTATGTGATCGACTGGCTCAATATCAAGAGAGGTCGCAATCAAGAGGTCGTGGTGACACCAGAGGGGCCTCAAGCTTTGAGGTTTTATGCTTGTTGATAACAATGAGGATGATGAGTGAATGCACTCAACATATTGTATGTAATTTGTGTTTACCATTTGTGTGTATGTATGTATGTATATATGTATGTATGTATGTATGTATGCATGTATTTATGTATGCATGTGTGTGTATGTGTGTATGTGTGTATGTATGTATGTATGTATTGTTTCATTTTGTGGAAAAATTATGTTTGTCATAATGGTTAAAGACTTTATGGCATAACTAATGTGATGAATATATGTATGTGATGATTGTTAGATGTATTTGATTTAGTTTTGATGTGGGTATAATTAGTTTATTTTGTGATGTGCACATTGGATAATGTATGTCTATGTGTGGCATGTAAAAAGGGTAGAAGAGATGTGGATATAAATTTTGTGAGTTAATATGCACTTTACAAGTGGGAAATTAGTGATGTGGTTATTGATGTGAATGTAGTAATGAGAAAGTGTAATGAGTAATATGCGTGTAACCTCTACATGAGATCTCATAGCCATATAGGGAGAGGAAACCTATTATTAAATAATAAGGAATTGGGTGATCCTCATATATGCCATACGGTACTTAGTAAGAGACGTAGATATCGAGTATAATATATGGGTAAGTAAAACATTATCATGGATAAATCAAGTGTTATGAGGTGTGAGCGGTCACTCTAGAGACTAAAAGTGCATTTGGTATAAATCAAACATGAAGCTTGATGTTAATTGGATGTGTCACTGATGGTGGCACCTAAGTTGTATGAGTCACATGTGCAACTTTTAGTATAAACTTATAATCTATGGCCAACCATTTTTAGGTGGGTTGTAGTGGCTATTATGGAGGAATAAATTCATCACGAGCAACATCACTTGATTTATCAACAAAGTAATACATAGTGAGATTAAAATTTGCTACCATGTGGTGTCTCAAAGGAAGTGAAATAGATTTGTTAGAATGATGTGTCTCAAAAGTGATAATGTCTTTGTCCTAAAATAACTTAATTTTATGACCCAACGCATACCAATCATTATCAGAGTGCCCATTAAAATGGTGAAAATTGTAAAAAAGGCCTTCCATTGGCTCATTGAATCCGATTAGGAGGGTGACGGTGATCCGAAAATGGTACTTTCTTTTTTCTGTATTTGTTAAAATTTCCAGATACTTAATTTTTCCAAACTTAAATATTGATCAAGGGTGCTTAATAGAACCAATTTGGGGTGTTTTGAAAGCCCAATTTTCTAATTTCCCCTTATCGATCAATTCGTCATTTTTAAAAATCCAATTCCCGTAATCAAATGGAAATAATACAAATCCTTAAATCTAATAACCAACTGAATTTGAAAATGCACTCAATATGATTTTAATTCCCAAAATTTAAAATGTGCATTCATTTTTTAGGTTGTGGAGAAAGGATTGTCAATTTCACTTGAATATAATTTAACTAGTTAAGTGTTTGCTTCATCAATCTAATCAATTAATCCAAAAAATGATTTTTATCTGATCAAAAGCTTCACAAACTGAAAAACAAATCCACAACAAGAAATTTTAACAAATTTCACCTGAAAGCTACATGTCTAGATTCACATAATCGGGAATTGATCTATTATTTCCCAAAGAAATGCAATTAACCCTTCAATAATGACAAATAGACCTTTATACCTGAAATGAAGCTTAAAAACAGGTTTGCAAACTCTGATTTCCTATCAGAAATTGTCCATAAATACACACGTGGCTTCACAGGATCTCCATAGTGCTTTTCTTATGCAAATGCAACCAAAAAATGCCTACACCATAAAATATAAAATACTTCATGGAAAAAGAAGACAGCCATTGTCTTTGTGTCAAAATTTTGAGTAACGTTTCTTTTTACACCAAGCTAAAAATTGACCTTGAAGTGCCTCAAATCTTCAGTTGTTTGCAAATTGCCCTATTTTCTCTCTACATTTTCCTGCAACTAAGCTCATTTTATAAAAACGAACTCAAATATCCAACGTCGAGATCCTATAGGCAAGTCAGTTAGCAGGATGGTTTTATCTTTGCGGGGTTACAGGTTTAAGTCATGGATCAACATTTTACGTCAGGCTCATTTGCATTGACATGGATATATCCCACATTGAGCAGAAAAACGATGGATTTGAGGTTTATATGGGGAAAAACCCTCCTCCATTTTCTTGGCTAAGGCCACACCTCCACATTTTTCTCCATATTATTATAAATGGTGAGATGTTCAGTCACCCCTCTAGGCTATGTGGATCAACTATGCATTATAGTTTGATTTGTTCATTGTGTTGTACACGCCGAGCTGTGTTTGAACCGCCGGAATACCCATCCAATGCTACGATGTGTGTAGATATGTGCCGAGCTATGAGGTTTGATGGTAATCCAATGTGGTGAGGTATGGATAATGCACCAAGTAAGGTGCCCACACATTGTGCATTGAGTTATTATCCTGACAATGTGACCTCACCAAGGTAATAGGGATAAATGTCATCCCAAACATTGTGGATATGTAGCTCGGTGTGATCAACTCGGTGGGGAGTTGATCACGCCACCGAGCTAATAAAATAGCTTGACAAGATAATATATAGACCCTGCGAGTATAATTCAACTCTCCAATACAATAATCCCACATGGGCAATGTTAGAGACATATAATGCATATATAAGCAAAAATGTGATAACGATCATATGAAAAGGAGGAAAAGGCACCCCTCTTATAAAAGAGTGTGTCGAACCTGGCTAAGGGACCCCAACTAGTAAATAGTGGGGCCCACCAAATTTTCCCTCATATGTCGAAGACCAGAGGTAAAAACAAAATTTAACCTTTTCAACCTTTTTACCATTTTTCCATGTGTCACATTCGGATTAGACTGTTGACTTAGTTTGACCACTTAAAACCTGAAATTTGACCTGTGATATCTTTCACGTATGAGCTTTGTATTCTGAGTTCCACATGTTGACAGAAAGCTCTTAAGACACTCTACAATCCTGTAATGGTTTAGGGAGATTTAGGGAAGATCTGTACACTAAAACAACCTTTGGATCAGATTATCATTAGATGGCAAACAAATTAACTCCTTATCAAGTAGTGTAAGTAGGATATCGTGTGGCCAATCAATATATTTGTCAAAATATACTGGTGTATGCTTAGGGCTAGGGGAGTCTCTAGGATAAATCTTAGTTTAGGACCAAAAATATAAAAATTGTTACCATGGTGCAAAACCTTAAGTATTGTTAGATATTGATTCTAGTGGTGCATCATAACCATGCATAATAGAAGAAACTATAATGTTCTCATTCAATGTCTTATGTTGATGTGGGAATGTAATCTCTTTCTATATATTAATAACACGTAGACAAATCTTTGTAAATGAATCATGTGTTGTAAACTAATTGTTCCTTAAGTGGCCATATGAGACCTCGATAAAATATATATTGCATCTCTAGGTAAATGGGTTGATATAATAATAAGTGCATGTTTGATTTGGAGTGTGAGATATACTTAGATACTGGTTGTCTCACCTTGATGTAAAGAGGGTGAAAGCACCCTAAAATTTTACAAAGCAAATTACATGACTAAACAAGGAAATCTAACACCATTTCCATCCATCTAGTCAAGTTTCTAAGTCTAGGAATGTAACATTACGATAGAATCTTAAAAGAATGCTTAACTAGTATGAAAACGATGCAAGATATAATTAAACATGGCTAATAATATGCTTGAATTACCTAACATGGGCCTAAATATACCTAAGATGGAAATCAAATGGTTATGTTTGCTACCTCAAACAATGGTGAAATGACCTCTCCAAATGAATTGTTAATTCACTTTAGATTATTCATCTACTAACCTTGTTGAAGGCTTTAGGCAAGGATTGAACTTGGCTATATATCATATTTATTTTATGAGATGCAAATCAAAGCATGGTGTAAAATATAAACGAATGAGGTGCACTCATTTTATAGTTTTCCTTTTGGGAGAAACTTGTATTTTGGTGCATGTGGGACAAAAATACCCAAATTAGATTAGAATTGCTAATCATGATTAGTCCTTATGAATCATAATTAGTGAATTACCAAGTGATTAAGAGGTGTGGAGCCTTAATCAACCACTTAGGGTAAATTAGGATGCTAGGATAAGCTTTTGAATCTTGTTGAGATGTTGTGGAGGTAAATGGGGTGATTTTGAGTAGTTATAAGAGGTGTTTGAGCCAATATTAGGTCATATTGACCAAATCAAGGGCAAAATAGGCTTAATTAGCTAGTAACACTAATTGTTTCCTAGAAGAGGATAACAACTTATGATTTGACGTCGAATGGCATCCTGAATGTGGAATTGGAAAGAATGAGAGTGATTTGTGTGTGTTTTGGAAATAAGATTGAAAAAATGGAATTTAGGTGTCTATATTTGCCCCTGTTTGAGGTGAAGTTAGTAACTTCACTTCAAATATAGTAGACAAACATAAATAAGTAAATTTTGTAAGAAAAATTAGTAGGATGAAGGATTCCCCCTCGAGTGTCGATGGGGTGATAGAAGAAGTCAATCGACTATCGAAAATATGATTGAAATAGATAGAAGAAAATAGGTTAGAACGGGCGTGAAACCTTTGCCTACTGAGAAGAAAATAAGGATATGGATAAACATGGTTGTTTATTGCCCTAGGTGATTTGGAAGAAAATTTAGTAGTGGTAATAAATGATAAGTGATAAGAAATGATTAATGGAGAATATAAGACAAGCCCAATCTTTGCATCCAACCTTTCACTAAGAAACTTGTTTATACCATTTTGCCCCTAGGTCTACATCATCGACATTTATTTTAAATAAACAAAAGTACAAGATAACATGAAAATCTAAATTACTAACAATTGTTTACTGCTAAAAATACATAACTCCATGTAACATACATTATGCAATGCAATACAAAAAGGTAAAATGATATTTAGCTCCATGCAACATATAAAATTCAATGCAATACGAGAAAGTAAACCAGCTAACCTAACATATAAACTAGTACAATCACATGCGCTTAAACAAGCAATGTTTAAGATAGCTGCACCAATGTTTTTGTTATCAAGCTACAATTCCTAAGTATTCGTGTTATAACGACAAGGGTTAAAAATGACGCCCCAACCAATAATACATGCGAGGGAAAAATGATAGACACAAGTAGTCCCATGGAAAATATTTCATGCACTACGACACAGTATATGACAACTCACTGTTGCACGAGAGTACCGATGTAGCATGCATCCGAGCTTTTGTTAATGGAGGTAGATCACGATGATCCGCATGTTGTTTGAGACAAGAATAAGCAAGAATGTTAGAAAGATGGTTTTTCAGGACCGATTTTGATGTTCGAGAATGATGTAATTAACACAAGCTTTAGCTATATGCATGCTATTTACTAAAAAAAATTTAAATTAAATTTTTATAAATTTTTTTTCATTTTTAATGATTTTATGATTTTTTTTTTTGAAAAAATTCTATTGTTTTATTTTTGTTATTTTTTACGGCAAAAAATACTATAGAAGAAATAACAAAGTCGTGAGACAATGTTAAAAAGTGACCATGAGGCAAAACTATGCCCCAAGTAGTAGAACAGGCGGTTGGGACGGAAAAACATGCTACAGGGCCATCAAACGGGTGTTAAAATAATTATTTATCAAAAATAATCATCACGAAAAATATTGGAAGAATTTAGAAGAACCACGACGGTTTCAGGGTGCCCCGGGGGCGAGAAATGCATCGTGGAAGGTAAAAATGGGTATATAAGCCGTTGCAGCCAACTCATTTATCACATTCACTTACCATTTACTGTTGATCGGAGCTCTGACCTACGAAAGAAGATGATGAGGGTCCAGAGCCAGAAAAACCATGTGGATCACGTGAGAGAGTACATGAGGCTCCCAGCGGATGGACTCTAGGTACACGAAGCTCTTTCTTACCCTTGTGAATTATCGACATTTAATTTGGGTTATTTTTCACCCGTTTTTAGGGTATAATTAGGGTAGTTTGGCACCAAAAATGCGTAGGCACAGCTTTAGGGGTGTTCTTATGCTACATTTTGCATGGGCGCACATGTGCCTATGCATAACATGAGTGCACATAAGTGGATCTTCAGGCAAAGGATCACATGCGCTTGCAAAAAAAGGAGTGTGCTAGTGCAAAAGGGATACCCTAGGTAGGGGTGTGCATGCGCCTACACAAAGAAGGGTGTGCCAATACATATAGGGATGTGTTGGTGCTCAAAGGGGTGCACTGGTGCTGCCAGGGGCATGTCAGTGCACAAAAGTCACTTTTAGGTGCCTTTTTGGAAGAAAACCTAGGTTTTAGCAAACCTTGGTTATTAGGAAAAGATGATACTTGTATAAAAATAGAATAATAATGTGGTACACTAGATAAATTAAATGATAGAATAGAAGAATAAATGACATATTAGAATAGAAGAATAGGATCATAATTAAATGACCCGATTGGTTTTGCAGGAGGACCTAGACATGCTAGAGGTGTGAGAGCGACATGTGCGGCTACGGGCCTATGAGGAGACCTTTAGCCGATGCAACCATTTTTTTCTAGAGATCACTTTAGAGGTGACTAGGCTAGCACATGTAGCTCATATGCCCCAGATTACCATAGACCACAGCCTGCTCACAACCTTAGTTGAGAGATGGCGGAGTGAGAGCTAGACATTACGATTGCTTACTAAAGAGATGAGCATTACTTTAGAGGATGTGTGGCAGATCTTGGGGTTCCTATCTAGGGACGTTTGATCACTTACGATGGTCGTCACGACTAAATTAAGTGCTATACAACCATGAATTTTGGAGTGACAGATATACCCCATCAGGGTATGACAATTATTGTTAGGAGATGAATGGCCGATCAACGGCTAGGCTGAGTCCCCGTGTTCTTGTTAGCTCTTGTTAGCAGCATACCGATGCCTAAAAATACTGGTGCTCAATTTCCCCTTGGCCTCATTAGAGTTATTCATAGCATTCTATAGGGAGAGGTTTACTGTTGAGGTCAGTGCATACTGGCTCACTTATACGCGGATCTTCATCTAATAGCTTATTGTGGACAGAATTCCACGGGTCCTGCTACTCTGCTGAAGATATGGGCTTGGGACCATATTGCGATCGGCCACCTTGCAGGAGCTTTGAGAGCCTGAGTCATTGGAGAACCTTTTGTTATGGGTCAGGTTCCAGTTGGAGAGGATTTACGTGGCCACGTAGGAGATACTGATTATTACAGGTGTGACTTTGACGAGCTACAACCCCATATGATTACATGGCATCCATATAGGTTATATCATTGGCCCAAGGATGCTGTTTAGATGTGCACTACGATGGTAGATCATTTCCTTTTTGGGAACATGAGCCACATTATGGAGTGGTACAGAGTAGACCCGGTTCAACGCTAGTTTGGACTTATTCAAGGGATTCTTAGGGCTAAGATGTGGTATGCTCAAAGATATAGAGAGATATTTCACATGGGGCCTTGGATCAGGTTGGGTTGAGCTTGTGCCAAATTTTTATATGTGGTTTTCCATCCTTGGGTGCAGCGTGCACAGATAGCTGATCTTGGTATTACACAGGACTATGTGGATTGGTATGCCACAGTGGTACTATTATCAAAATAACTCTCCTATTCATTTCGATAAATTATATTTTATTTTGACTCTGATGTTTCACATTTCAGGTTGCTCGCACTCAAGATTGTTATTTTGACACCTTGGCACAGTTGTAGTTCCTCCGCACGTGCCTTCTACACCTTCCTGCTTCTCCCTCTACATTCTGATATCTCCTCACATTTCCCTTTTTCTCCTTCTCTTTATGCACCTACTTTCTTTCCCATCATGTCGAGCACTCCTTGCATGATCCTCTGTAGATTTACCTTCCAAATTGGCTAAGTCCCTCACATGCCTTTACGCTTGTATGCATTGCACTTCCTCTATTTTCTTGTGCTCCTTCATGTGCCCCCTTTTCCTTCTATCATTGCACGCCCTTCCTCAGTTGAATGCTTGCACCCCTTCCCCATACTTGTCCCCTACAAGTATTGTCCTATTCCTCCTACACGCACACCTTTGCATGCACCTTCCATCTCCCTTTCACATGCTTGCCTTTTTCTTCTACGCCTTGCGTCTTCTTCCACACCAGTCACTATGCCACATCATCTATTAAACTTGACTGTGGAACACACAACCTATAAAAGTGCACCAACAAGGCACCGAATCTTGAAAACCAACTGATTCATGACACGTGGAAGAAATGACAAATCAAATGAATAGTTAGCCAGTTTCTCCAATCAATCAACACGTGCCACGTGTCTTACATGCCCTGATGACTCTGAAATCTTCCGACAGCCATATCTTCTGCTGCAGTGCTTAGATCTGAGCATGCTTAGGATTTTCAAAGAGTTGTTGACACAAGCTACACATTGGACTATTCAAATTCAAATGTAGGCTGGATTTGGTAGGTGGAAAACATGGAAATGTATCTCATCTCATCAATACACACATCCAATCAACCTCAACCACCAGATTTCGTTATATCTTTCATCCTTCCTTCTTTTACACGCCAAACAGACATGGGGAAGTGCATCTGTTAGCCATGAAAATAGATTTATAGGAATTTATCACTTACTATTGGCGGTTGAAGATTTGAATACGAGTTTCCCTCTCTTTCTCCTTCTCTTCTCTCCTTCTTCTCCTATAAATAACGAAGTTTTACTTTGTAAAAAAGGATCCCTCTCTGTTGTAACAACACCATGCCAAAATGGTGGTTGACTTCCCATGGGTCTCAGACCTTGGCATGGTCTCTACAATGTATTCTCACCTCCTAATGTGAATTTAAATGACTATGCGTCCCTTAGGAAATAAAATCATGTTTTGTGGAACACTTGTCTTCCCTCTCTCATTTTCATTACATCTCAGCTCTCTATTTGCATTTTTTAGCATGTTGTGTGTATTCCCACTTGCATTCCTTGTGTTCATGTGTTGTACGTGTAGGAAGGATGAGCATGAATATTGAACTATTGCACTCATCATCTAAACTCTTCTCCCGCACCTGCTTTGTTTCTGTTGTTACTCGTGGAGAGAGATCAACCCTTTCTTTCTGGAACTATCACCTTCCTTAGCTTAGGATTTCCCCTTTTTGCACATCATTCTATCCCTAGTACCTTGGCATGTTTAGTCTAAGATTTACTTTCAACATTAGAAGTAGTAGTAGTGTTAGATGCGTTGAGGAACCAACCTTCTCTGAAGATCTATCCCAAGAGCACAAGGTCCCATAACTTGCAGACAGTTCCATTATTGTCTCAAATAGCTCGGATCTTCTGGATCCGAGACACAGGTGCAAGTTTGACAACCAACAAGTTTTGGCACGCCCGGTGGGAAAATTTTGAAGAGCTTTACATCTTCATCTCAAATATTTTGATGTGTTTTGCTAAGATCCAACCTTTGGAGGCATTTTTAAACACATCTGGTGATTCCACTAATCCAAACACATCCATTTTCTCATTTACAGACCAGTCTCCCCTCCTTTCATTAATTTATCTTTTTTCCATCATTCCACCTTCCTCTTTTTGAAGTTATGCAATCATGAATTATTTCCCTTCATAGAATTTCCATTTGCAGCAAAAGAGTTATTTTTGTTCATCCCCACAATTTTAAAATCCTCCTCTAAATCAGTTTTATAAGCCCTGTTATCTTGAATATGCATATATAACCTGACCTCCACTCACTCATGTGGTTTTCTAACCAAAATGTTTATGCAGAATAGGTTTGTGCAAATGATGACGGAGCCTCCTTGGCTGAAGATGATTTTGAGAGGAATGTACAAAAGATGGAGTTGGAAATGATGTAGCTCAAAGACAAGTACTCTATAAAGGTAGCTAAAGTTGGCTTCAAGGTCCCTTGTCCATGGGTCAGCCCTGTACTAGGCTGGTTTAACACCCAACAGAAGCTGCACTTTATCACTAAGATGCTACCTCAAGTTACAATGTGGGTGGAAGAAATGGAGGGTCAAAATTCTATCACATGACAACCTTGTCAATAGGGAAACCCTGCACTACCATCCTACAACCCCCCCACTCCTCCATGCCATCCTACATCATCTCAACCTATTACACATGTTCCCAACTTTCTGCATGCTACTCCCACTGAGGATTCCATTGTTCCTCCCTTCTCCCTTCCACCCCATCTTCAGTTCACTTCCATTTCCCCTTTCATGCTTGCCTCTATTCCTTCAGTGTGCACGCCTTTCATCCCTCCCATGCACACTTCCACTCCTCTTACGCATGTGCCTTCCATTCCTTCTTTTTTGCCCATCCTCCCATTTTCTTCTGAGCCCCCTCTGCTTAGTTGTACCATAAACAAACAACACCATGCCAATGCACCTTTCCAAACCAACATCATCATGTTCGACAAATGCAGAACAATTGAAGAATGACATGACTCATGCAAATCCGACTGGGAAGAGGAAATTATATCGGTGTTTATTCCAGAATAAAATCAAGTAGTTCTAGGGGTGCAATTCTAGAGGAGACCAAGTTTCTTGTAGAGGTAGAATCATGTGCACGCCATCTTTGCACGACTCAGCCTACAAGCAATCACCTTCAAAACGAGAGTCTGAAAGAAAACCCCATGTATGGAATTGAGCTTTAAATTAATGGGAAAATCAAAAGGATTAGACCATGCCCAACTAGAGCCTAGTCTAGAGCCAAAAATAGAGTTTCCATTGGTCATGCTCATTTCAAATCATGAGGTAGAGCTTAAGCATGCCAAAGGTCAACAACAACACCTCCCAGATCCAAGCGCATCAGGAGGTATGTATTCTATTTGTTGATACTTTGACGAGGGTGAAATACCATCTGCAAGTCAGTTTTTCACTCTTGTTTCAGACCATGTCTAGCACCAAATCAATTACATGGTCACAATTTGTGAGGAAGGGAAGCTACTTCTCACTGCCTGTTGTAGGTTTTACTTGAGCGCCCTTTGCCTCTAGTTAGAGTAGTGTAGTTGAGGTTTGATTTCAGTAACACAAGTGCTAGCGCACACTCTACATGTTCCCTTTGGAACATGTATGATATTCAGATTTGCACATAAGTGTTGTGCTTTTGTTTCGGCATGCTCCCTCTAGCGCCTTTCCTTTCCTGTTGCGCCTATGCACCCCTTTTGTTTCTTCCTGGGATGACAATTCAGTTTTCACCAGAGGCAGTTCCAACAATCCACATTTCCAATTGAATGCCTTGTAATTAAGTTCCCCAGGGATACCGTAAAAATTGGAACTCAGCCACCTATGGGCAAGAATAAGTGGAAATTGAATACTTCTAGGATATAACTATTCAAAACACCACGGAACCAAGCATCCACAATGCGTGTTCGAATAAGATCAACATCATACAAGGCCTGAAATTCTTCCTGTGTCTAGAAAATTGTGTGATACCTCCAATTTTGTTTATATGCATAAGAAACTAACCACTCGTATACAGTTCTACCATGAAAATAACAAAGAAGCTATCATATAGACAGTCATACAGATTCTTTTCCACGCACGTGTGTGCATCAAACTCAGATCTAGTGTTGAACCTCCATGTGTGTACTATTATTCTAGATCTTGTATCCACTCCTCAACACTTTCTAGGGTCAACTCAATACGTCTTCATCGTGAACCATCCTGAAAACAATTGAAAAAATAGGTCCCAAAAACGGAGCCAATGATGTAACCTAGAATTTACCATGGACAATCCTAGGGGCGTTAGACACATCAACTCCAACCTGAGCTGAGTGCTCACACAAAGTGTGCAAAGGTACTAGAACCCTCCTTAGAGTTACTTGTGTAGGATGTTAACGTGATGAAGATATAATGCATTTACATCCATAAATAACATAAACATTCCAAAGAGCATAAGTAGATCTATATCTTAAAGAATCATGAATTAAATAATAGCATTGATAGGATTAACCATACAAGAACTAGTTACAATAATGTTTAACACCATTATCTAGCCAATACACTCCATTATATTAAACACAGTAAATACAAAAGCTTCTTACAATAAATAGTATCATAAGTTTATGCACGCATCAGATATGGCAACATAAATCCATAATATCTCATACACAATGTCTTTGTATATCAAACTACACAGTTCAATCCATATTTATAAGGGTGGGGACTTTCCCTTCACCACTTATGCACTTCCTAAAATAGGTCACATGTTGAAAATAGCCATGTGCCTTTACAATAATAGGCACACATACAAGTGCGCTAATAATAGATCTTCTACAGTTAACTGGCAGTAGTAATCCTATTATTACCTTCAAATTTTGCATGGCACTCATCAAACGCTCCTCCCATAGTAGTTTCATTTTGCGTAAGTCTCCATCCTGATGTGTTCTTTACATGCTATCTCCAAAAATATCCCGCAACGATGAAAATAGCTAAGTCCCCAAATCATCTTATCTTGGCATGTGTTTCCTTTCCTATCCTTCCACGCCTTTAAATGCAACTTATGCCTGTGTGCAAATATTCTATGTGCCCTCTCCTTAGTGTCATACTATGTGTGCTCTACAACTTCTTAAGGGGTATGGAGAGGAAGAGTGTTACTTGTTTGAGAAAAGTGGGGTGGCCTATATTAAAAGACAATAGGATTGGTATCTTGATCTTGATTGTGGACTATATCATCCCTATCAACATATGAAGAGAGAAGTATATGTCTTTCTTTCAAAAAAGTGGTATGGACCTAGTTAGAGGGATCATAACCATTATGGGTTTCTACAAGAGGTGAATGTAAGACATAATCGCAAAAATAATAGTCAGGATGATAATAAAAACCACACACATGCCCTAAGGAATCCCTATGATTTAGAAAAAACAAGCCTAATGTAAAGTAACTAATAACATCCCAGGTTAGATTAAGGGCTCGATCAAAAAGTAGGTTCACCAAAATGTATCAAACCTAATTAATGCTAATTAGGTTTAAGTATGATACCACGGTAACTAAGATTATACACACACTTAGAATTATGCTACAGATAAGATAAAGGAATCATACAACACAACAATAAAAACATGTAATTTGGGATGGAAACAAGATGGGAAAAGGCACTTAGCTTGTTTATAAGGTCTTCAAAGTGTGTTGATGAGTGATTTGGGCAGGAATAGAATCTGGAATCTTGTCAAGTCTACTGTTGTAAGCCTAGAGCTCTAAGTTCAAGACTATACAAAAAGAGAATAAATATATGGTACGTTATAGGCCGAATTGTATAGTCTTGCACATGTAGGACATTAGGATCTACAACTGGTAATGTTCACTATTTATCACTTTGTGGTATCCTAAAATTCATACAAAACCTTGTATGTCACATTTGAACTTGTAAAACAAACCCTAGCTATTATATATCACACTCAAGTAATCATTAGCTCTAAAAATAAAGATGTAAATGATTGATTCAGACCGACCTTGGAAATCACTCCATATGTGAGTCACTGAGGTTTGCATTACATTTAAATCACAATGTAGTTCTCCTAGTGCTTTGTGTTGATGTGCATCCAACTAACCAAGACTATAATGCTTCCTAATAATGGGATCACATATTTGTAGGTGTATCTAGGTCTTAGATATGTGGAAACCCCTATAAGGTGAAAGGAAAGTGACATCTTGTTTCCCCCACCATGTTTATATGGGTGTAATATTGTGATATTGATGTTTTGGTGAGTTTGGAATACTTGATTGTTTTTCACCTGCATTTGTTTCACCTTTACTAATCACCAACAAGCTAACATTGAATCCCCATAGAATCTTTCATTAAAAATATAGAAAACCTCATCCATTAAGGTTGAACATAACATGATTAACAAGAGTCTATTTTAACTATTTCTTAGACCCTTGAGCCTCACCTTCAATACAAGGTGATATCTTTCTCTCCTACCACATTGGAAGAAGCATTCAAGCAACCCAAATGCCAAGACTATCTAATGAGAGAATTTAACAAGCCCTCACTTAAGGAGTAACTAATTAAGAATGTACACATTCTCATGTGCCCAACGAATAAAATGTCATAGATGATAGACTCACAAACACTCTTCCTCAAGGAACTTATCTAATAGTACCATCCATAACATTGATCACACAACTCCTAAATCACAAGGAGGTTCTCACTCACATTCTTATTTCCATACTGATGGTCACCAACCTTTGTCTAAGGAGGAGATGAGATGATGTTTACCATGAAAATTTAACATGGTTGTAGACCCCTATTGACCCCTTCCTCAATGGCATAATAAAAGAATTTTTTTTTGGTCGCATGCGAATTCGGGTCACACCTATGAAAAATTTTGTGCCCTTCGATCCTTCACCCATACCTTCTTCCTTGGTTAAATTTTATCGTCAAGTCATCACTTGGGAAAGGCTAGATGAAGTTATTAAGGAACATGACAAATTCTAACAATGTGACCGGCATGAGGCAGTTCATCAGTCTAATGAATGTCTTAAAATCTATAATCACTAACTTTTGGATAACTCTAAATTTGAACAACCTACTTCAGCCCCTACTTAGAACGTAATAATTCATCAACTATTGTTTTTTATACTTCATATCCTTTCATTAATGCATTTTTGGAAAATGCGGTTAACATACAAGGTACCAAACACACTATTACTTATATCAAGCCTACATATCCTTGTATTGTTCAACCTAAAACTTACATAACCATCTATCCATAGCTTACAAGCTAAACATCACTTGAACTAACATCAAATCCTAATTCTATTGTCTAAAAAAATTCCATCAGCCCCTGTGTAACTTCTCCTACACAACTGATCATTTTTGCATGTTCCTCAATGTCCTTAGACTCCATCAGTCTATGTGCACCTACTAGAAAAATCTCATTTGATCCTACCCCTTATGCTCCCTACACCATCGACCCTTGTGTAGAATCTTATAACATGGTTCATACCATAGAGCTATTGGGAAAAAATAAAAAAATATCAAGCAATCTACAATCCTCATACCTTCACAACATCTTTAGACTAATATCCCATGGGTCTAGAGTATTACATAGTTTTCCCTTAAATATTGGGACCCCCCTCGTATAAATTTCTAACCTCTAAAGTCAAATTTCATTCCTAGAGCTCATTTATACCTCATTTAATCACCGCGAACCCCTCATGTCATCTCGATTTGCCATCAATATTCCTCCTCCAACCACTTTGGGGCATGATCTTGCCTTGCACAACTTAGAAGAGACTATCCTATGCCAATTTCAAGAGTTACCCATTCAAACTAAAGTTTTTACTAATAATTATTTGTTCATTTACTTCCTTCTTGATTCCATGATTCCCAACAAGCTTGCCTTTCATGCACATGATCCTCCCTTTTTATTTCCATTCAAATTAACCACATTACGATTAAGAGAGCCTTTACAAATGAATATTTTGATACTTTTATTAATTCTCTTGATTTCATTTAGAAACTTGGTTATTCCATTGAAAATCTTAGTCAAATGTGATAACGTGTCAAGGTTATGACTGTTGACAGATACTCCCCATGGGTAACATATGGTTATATACTACCATGCCTCCTCCCATTTTCTGTGTCAAGTTTATGATCTTTAATTTTCCCTTATCTTATAACATCCTCATGGATCAACCATGAACCCACCACATGCACACAGTCACATCCTTCACCTAACAAAGTGTTAGGTTCACACACCTAGGATTTATCTATAAAGTACAAGGTATTACTTATCCTTGGAATGTTGACATCTTTCAACAATGTGGGACATTCAAAATTATCACTCTTAAGGAGCTTCCAACTATTCCATTTAGAGAATATCAACCCTTTAACTATCCCTTGGATTCCCTTAGTGGCTATAGTGATCATCTTAAGGTCATGATCCATACTCTGCCCAACCTTCGAGACTTAGATGATGATGAGACTAATGAAATCAATCTTAAGATTAACAATTAGGACATTATCAATGTTATTATCTCTTAGTTACATTAGGCCTAGGGAAATATCAGATCTTGATTGGATGGCTGATGATCCATAATACCTATCCCTTAAAACATGCAGTTACATGCCCTCCTTTAGACGGGCTTGATATAATGTCAGTCAAAGGGATATCCATTGACTCGTGAGCGTATTGCTGTTACGATGCCTAAATATGACGAGTATTACACCAAATGATTTACCATTTCTAACAAGATAAATGCATGGTTAGAATACATAGAAATTTCTGATATAAATAGATCATAATAGTAAACAAAATATATCAAGTGAAGGAAATATAAACACAAGTGATAATAGGGTTTCCTGAGAATGACTTTTCAATTGTAGGTATGGACTTATTATGGGTAGGTAAGATAATATGAACATGCATTACACTCCTGAGATTTGTAACTATGGTGCTTGATGCCATAACCTACTCATGTTGTTAAGAGATCAAGGATCAGGATCATATTGGAGAGGACATGACCTCCTAAGAGCTGGCATATCACTCTGGGTGCTGTAGACCACAAATCATGCACTTTAGATATTATTTAGTCTTGGTCTCATTACTACTATTTAGAAGGTTTTTGAGTGAAGAAATTACTAATTAACCCCTCGTCTTTTGGCCATCTTCTCTTATTTTATTTCGTCATTCCTAACCTTGTACACCCACATGCCCAGTCTAGTTTTCATCATCTTCTACATTATTTTAGCCCTCGACTAGGGGCACCCATGATAGTACTGGTGAAACCCATGGGTGCCCTGGTCTAACAAAGGGTTGTCCTCGATCCTTTTTGAACTTTCCTACCACTTTTTGGGAATCTTTCTAGTAGTTTGAGGTCTTTATCTTTTTGGTGGTTGGCCATTTCAGGGTTAATTACGAAATTAGATCAAGAGAACCCTATAACTATAAAGTTATGAGACCATAATGAGGGAACTAACATCACATACTATTATCCTCCATCTAGAGTTGCATCCATCTATTGCATTGGAGATCACTTGAGATCACTTGCATCTATATAGCTTCATCATCAAGGCACAAGGCTATGAAATTTGCATCACACTTCATAGGGGAAGGGATTCTATTCTATTCCAAGCACACATTCTATTACATTTTCTACACATAGTTATTGTTCGCTACTTCACAAATTTTTATTGGCACAAGAGTAACCTAGGGCATGTTCACACACAGTTACACATAGAACTACATCAGTTCTGAGATGTAGTGCAGCACTCAGTTAGTAAGTCCACCATTTTTGCAGTTGAGGTTAGTCTGACCCCTTCATATGCATTATTATTTTTTAGGGTTTGATGTTATTTTTGGGGTCTTGCATGTCTTTCTTTCATCTTAGAGTATTGACAACATCTGGCATGGGACAACGAAGCTGATGCGAAAAACAACGAGGGTTTCAAACCATCTGCCGAACCAGTGAAGATCAGTTCTAGAGATTTTACACAAACCTGGCTACTCAGATTACAAACCAGAGCACCCGTAGGCTCCCTAGTCCCTCTCCAGGTGCTCCAGCCCAACTAGATCCTCCAGATCCATCCTTTTTGGGAATTCTTCACAGTTGTTCTTGCTTTTGTACTTTCCAGTCATCACTGTGACACTGTCCTGCGAGCATTTGTTATTCAGTTGATTTCTTTCCTCTTCTCTCTTACAAATTAGGGTTAGCATTTTATTTTACATAAATGTTTAGCTTACTTGCATACTTCTTTACTGCATTTATTTACTTGATTACAACTTTTCATAGCTTAGATTAACAATCCCCACACTACATAGTTAATTTTAGTTAATCACTAGGAAGCTATCTTCTAAGAGTATCCCTCTGACTTTTCTTCCCATTATGACTCCTGACACACTTGAGACTATGCCATATTGCACATGGCATGAGGTTCTCGAGTATGTTGTTTCAGATTGTAGATCCTATAGACAACATATAAAGAATATGGAAGTATAAGTTAAGCGAGATCAATAAAGGAAAGCCATATGACCCTATTCTTCTACACCACTCTATTGTTCTCATCATGGATTTTATTCTCACATTGATGATGTTTGTCAGGTTATCGACTATGTTGGGTTTTAGAATGGTACTTTAACAAAACCACAGTCAGGGGATAACAAGTCCCTCCTCTTTATGGGAGAGGTTCCCTTATTGAAAGTAAGCAACAAATCTTATATAAAAATGTACAACTTTCATCTTAAGGCTGGACTTCTAACATATTGAAATGCATTTTTACCAAAATAGCTTATCAATACAAACGAATGGAAGAACTAAGAAAGGAAAGAGCATTATATAACAGTACTTTCAGGAAATATAGATAGCATAGTATAACCTTATACATACTAAGAAAAGGTGATACAGAAGAGAATAATTCTCATTCACAGCATAAGATATCATTCCATAGACACAAAGTTCTAGAAATCATATCAATAAGAACACAAAGTTTCTTATTACAGAAGATAAATGATCCACAAATTTCAGGCAAGCAAGAAGAGACGATAGATGAAGATAGAGAGAAGGGGGAAATTCTTCTGTATTGATTACTTTCGATTCTATTTACACTTGAAAAGTATCAGAGTCCAACAGTTGCAATGAGCCAAGCTCTTACATTTATAGATGAAGTGAAAAGAGGAGAAGAAGAGAAGGAATAAAATATGATTTGGAAGCTCAACCACCAACCATCAATGCCCCTGCAAATCCACCTACAATCTGTCATATCTGGTTTTTCATGTCTTTGGCGTGCTGAAAAAGGAAGGATGGAAGATCAGATGAAATTTGATCTAGTTGAAGCAGTCTGATCACATATTAATGGCATGAAAGATGTTTTCCATATTTTCACCCAAATAAAGATATCCATTCGGTTCTCCATGTCTGTTTGGCATGTTGGAGAAGGAAGGATGGAAGATCGGATCAAATCTGATCTGTTTGAAGCAATCAGATCACGTATTAATAGCGTGAAAGACATTTTCCAGATTTCTAACCATCAAATCCTACTGAAAATAATATTTTATGCTTCCATGTTGTAGAGGAGACCAAGATCTTTCCAACAGTATAAAATTTGTTGAATTTTGAGAAATGGAGTGAAAGTCATGCTCATTTGAATATTTGAATTGAATTCATACAAAAATGGCTAAAATGCAATTTTCGCAAAATGGATCTGCAGGCCGAAATTGAAATTGTGCCAAATTGACACGTGGCATCGTCCGTAGGTCCACTATGTTTCCTTTGTATTCTGCCCAAGTCCCTCTCATTGGCGGGGATGTTCTGCTTGACCCGAGACACATGGAGGGCTAGTGCACGTTTGGAACTACCCCCTGAACTTTTCTTTTGAAAGAACACTGATTGGACGTGTGGAGGCTTCCACCGGTTCTTTGTACTTAGCCTATTCAATGATTGGCTTTATCTTTTCAGACTTTGACCACATGGAGGGTCTACGCATGTTTGGGGTCTCCATGTTTTTGCACCATACCAAAAGTGCGCCGAAGATACATGTGGCTTCTCTTGGGCATCGGCGTGGTTGTGGTCAATTTATAACTTTTATACCTTCACAATAAACTAAATTTCCAAAATTGCTCCGATGACCCACCTCCCTACTTTGACTTTTGATACGGGCTTGATTTTTTACTTTTTCCCGTCCCGACGGAGTCACGACTCATTTTACAACTTTAATCCATTTTGGAATTAAAACCAAATTTCAAAAAGTGCTCTGATGACTCGCCTCCCCACTTTGACTTTTGAAAACAACCACGTGTCCCTTTGCGGGGCCAAAGTAAGAATTTTTTCTCCACCACTTCATAGTTTTGAAAGGCCAATCAGGATCCAGCAAAGACATAGGGGTAATTCAACCTTTTTGCAAATGTAAAAAAAGTCACAAGTTCACAAAAAGACCCACCCACCACATCCAATTAGAGGTGACCACGTATCCGCAGCAGCTAGAAAATAATTTGACAGGGAAGATACGCCCGTTATTCACGACTATAGAAAAAAATACAGAGGAGGGGAAAAAACTCCACCCTTGATGCTCAAAAAACAAATTTCTCCTCGTGAAAAGAAAAACTGTAAACAATACTAGGCTCGATGCGATCCACAGCCATAGAAAAAGTATTTGACAATTTCATTCAAATGGAAGAAACAATTTTCAAGCATCCAGACGAGAAGATAGAAAGTTTATCAAACCATGCGGACTATAAGATTTTAAATTAATAGGGTGAGATTGCAAATGAGCACCAACTTCTTCAAAGCACAATTTTTTTCTATCTCTCCAGACTTCTCACTCTGCTCAAACATCTCTCAAAGGAACCAACTCAAAATTTTCGAAATTTGACTTGAAAAATGAGGGGAGTTTTTAGGGTTACAACAATTGGCTCTTTCTGGGGATGACTTCGCTGGGACAAAGGAACGAGGAAAGATCAAGAACACTAGAAAAACTCTAGGAAAGCAAACCAATGCTTTATCCATTAGGAAAATAGAGTCAAAGGCAAAGCAATATAGAAGACAACACACACGAAAGGGAACTGAACCAAAAAGGAAAAACCAAAAAAAACAAAACACCACACACAATATATACAAAAGGACTACCTAATCACCTAGGACTTGAACAACTTCAAATATTGCCCACTATAATGAAGTGGGAGAGAATATCCATCCATATAATCCAAGTAGAAAAAAATTTCTCCAACAAAGTGTCTGATTTTGAAAGGACCAAGCCAAAGAGAATCAAACTTACCATGGCTTCCTCGAGGTTCATGTATTTTTTCCCAAAGCAAAACAATGTCTCCCACTTGAAAATATCTAGGCCTAGCCTTCTTATCAAACAAAGCTTTCACCTTCAGTTGATGAGCTGAGATCCTATCAAAAAGTTGCATCATGTCTTCATCCAGCTTCTGAAGATACATGATCCTCTCTTTGGAAACAATATGTCCCAGCAACTTGCCTTTAGTAACAAAAAATATAGACTTCTTAGGATTGAGGGAAACTCCATCTTCTCTTTCCAGATGCTGAAGATGATCTGCCCTTGTTTTGGAAAAAAAGGTCAAATCATCAAGGTAAAAAACAATACACTTTCCCTTTAGACTTCCAAAAGCTAAATTCATTGCCCTCTGGAAAGTGGCATCAACATTAATAAGACCAAATGACATTCTCTTATAGGAAAAGGTGCCCTAAGGGGTAGTAAAATAATTCTTGTGCTGATCTGGGGTACTGAATTCCACTTGATTGTATCCATAGAATCCATCTAGCATAGACAACATCTCAGAGCTTGAGACAACTTGCAAAACTTGATCCGTCATGGGGAGTGGATAGTTGTCTTTTTAAAGAGGCTTGATTCAAATTCCTGAAATCTACACAGATGTGAATCTCGCCGTTATTCTTTCTAACATGCACAATGTTGGTAATCCATGTTGAATGATGTATAGGGAAAATAATCTTGGCTTTTAGTAACTTCTAGATCTCTTGAAAAATAGTATCAGCGACCTTAGGATTGTACTGCCTTTACTTCTACTTGAAATTTTTGATCCCAGGTTTCATAGGGATATAGTGTTGCATCTCCTTTGGTTGAAAATCCTTAAGATCTTCATATGAATAGGCAAGAACATCGGCATACTTTTTAATAGGTTTACTGATTTCTTTTTCTCTTCTTGAGTGTAACATTTTCCAATATTCACCACCCTGGGTTCATCATTTCTTCCAATATTGATCTTCTCATACTCAGTAGATTGTCGAGTCCCTTGAGAAGCTTTATATTTGATGAACCTATCATGTTTGTCAAACAGATCTTCTAGACTCACTAGTCCTTTGGGAATCTTGTTACCCTTCAACTTAATATAGCCATCCTGATCCATCTCTTCCTTGATATCTTCCTCATTAGAGGGCACATATTCTCTAGGCAGAGTTTCACTTCCTTCAAAAATATAACTGATTGAAGTTATCTTTAAGCTCCAAGAAAGAGAGAAAGTGTTGATTATCATTGAAAACTTGCCAGTTGCTTGCATTATCCGACACACTATGCCTATGAATCATTTCAATGGTAAATTTATCTTGAGATAAATCTGGATGAGGAATCAACAAAGATCCTAAGATAGGTAGAGAATCAGCTCTAGTATTCTTTTCTCTTGGCACAACTTCAATTGAGAAAGCATAAAGAAATTCAATGGAATCCCAAACAAGATTTCTATAATGTTTCAATCTCCTATTCTTGACTTGGTAAAGATCCCTTACCTATTTCACAATCAACTCTACATCACCATGAGCACAAAGATTCTTTACACCTATTTATTTTTCCATGCTCAACCCAAGGATGAGATCCTCATACTCAACTGTATTATTTGTATTTTCAAAATGAAGCTTGAAAGAAAATGGATGAATCTTCCCTTTTGGAGAGATTAACACCACACCAGCTCTAGAACCAGCTGAAGAGCAACTTCCATCAAACTCCAAAGTCCAAATGCCATTAGGATCATGAATCACTCCCTTAGGAAGACTTGTCTCATCCTCTGACATGATCATATAGTTGCAATGCCCTATATCTTCATAGATTATTTATGCTTTTGGATCATCAATCTTTTGCACAATGTATTCAATTTGCTTTTCTAGTAACAACTTTCTTATTTTTTCATTGACCGGGATCAAAGCATGTGACCAGTCCATCTGAATTTCACCTCCTACCTCTTTACAGAAATTCCTACTCAGCAACATACCATATGAGGGAGGAATATCAACAACCAAAATAGTGGTTGTAACCCTTTTCTCTGGAAAAATAGTGAAGGCTAATTATGCATCTTTAATCCTTCCAACCAAAAGAACTTCTCTACTCTCCATGGAATAGCAGGAACCAAAGGTACTGTTGTAAATATCTCCCCCCAGGTCGATATAGACAAACAGGAGAATATAGAAATCAAAGAAGCTCAAATCCCTGATATTCAAAAGGCGCAGAAAAGTGGCGCACAAAAATGGATGTCGACAGGGTAAAGGATGCACCCTTGGCACACGGAAATGGCGCATAGGAAAGTGGCACACAAAAATGGATGTCGACAGGGTAAAGGATGTGCCCTTGGCGCACGGAAATGGCGCATGACAATGAGTGTTGACACTAAAACGTATACGCCAAGGCATAGGAAAGTGGCACACAAAAATGGATGTCGACAGGGTAAAGGATGCACCCTTGGCACACGGAAATGGCACATGACAATGAGTGTTGACACTAAAACGTATACGCCAAGGCATAGGAAAGTGGCACACAAAAATGGATGTCGACAGGGTAAAGGATGTGCCCTTGGCGCACGGAAATGGCGCATGACAATGAGTGTTGACACTAAAACGTATACGCCAAGGCATAGGAAAGTGGCACACAAAAATGGATGTCGACAGGGTAAAGGATGTGCCCTTGGCGCACGGAAATGGCACATGACAATGAGTGTTGACACTAAAAGTGGCGCACAAAAATGGATGTCGACAGGGTAAAGGATGCACCCTTGGCACACGGAAATGGCGCATGACAATGAGTGTTGGACAATGAGTGTTGGCGCACGGAAACACTAAAATGTATGCGCCAAGGCGTAGGAAAGTGGCGCATAGAAATGGATGTCGACAGGGTAAAGGATGCGCCCTTGGCGCACGAAAATGGCGCATGACAATGAGTGTTGACACTAAAACGTATACGCCAAGGCATAGGAAAGTGGCACACAAAAATGGATGTCGACAGGGTAAAGGATGCACCCTTGGCACACGGAAATGGCACATGACAATGAGTGTTGACACTAAAACGTATACGCCAAGGCATAGGAAAGTTGACACTAAAACATATGCACCAAGGCGCAGGAAAGTGGTGCACAGAAATCGATGTCGATAGGGTAAAGGATGTGCCCTTGGCGCACAGAAATGGATGTTGACAGGGTAAAGGATGTGCCCTTGGCGCACGGAAATGGCGCATGACAATGAGTGTTGACACTAAAATGTATGCGCCAAGGTGCAGGAAAGTGGCGCACAGAAATGAGTGTCGACAATGAAAATGTTGCGCCCTTGGCGCACGGAAATGGCACACGACACAGAGTGTCAACAGGGAAAAAGTTGTGCCTTGGCGCACGTAAGAGGATGTCGACACACACACGGATGCGCCTATGGCACACCTTCAGGAGGCGCAACATTTTGAGCGCTGACAGGAAGCAGACCCTGGTGCAGATATTCAGATGGCCATAACTTTTGACTGGGAGCTCGAATTCATGCAAGGTTGGAATTTTCAGAAATATTACAAGGTCCTCTATCCAACTACAACTGGATATCTTTAATTAGGTTAGAACAAATTCTTAAAAAATGTGAAATACAGTTCGCCACTTTCTGGGTTCACTAGGGTTCTCACCTACCACCATAATGAGATAATTAAATGCAGTATGGAGGTGGTTGGGGTAGATTTCGAATTCCTCTCTTCTCCCTCTCTCATTCTTCCTATAAATTGTAAGCAGGGGCTTCTTTCTGGTGGTGGTTCATCTTTTCAGCTCTGCCCTCCCTTCTTTTTCTTCTCCAGGGTTGAAAAAATGGAGTTCGAACCTCCGCCCCTGCTCTGTAATGGCGTTTTTTGCCTTTTACTATTGAAATGATGTTCTGTGCAAACTTCTGGAGCAACAAAAAAACGTGTTTTGTGATGCATCTGTCCATCCTTGCTCACTTTTTTTTGCTTGTTTTCTTCTTGCCTCTCTTCATTGCAGGTATTTGCGCACGTTTGAATGTTCATTACAGATCTGGAGCTGTGTTCATGGAGTTTTGGGACATTTTCTGTGTGAAATCTATCCTTGGGCCTGTGATGCGTCTGTCCATCCTTCCCATTGCTCACCTCTCCTTGTTCCATGGCAGTTTTGATAGATGTTCAACATTCTCCTTCTCTGGTGTATCACCGTTTTAGTGTAGGCTTTTGTTGTTTTTTCCCTTTTCTCTCTCTCTCTCTCTATCTCCTTGGCATGGTTAGATTAGGTTTGGATTAGCTTGTCTGCACTGGAATAGCTTGTGGCAGGTAGTTTAGGAGTAGGAACTAGCCTTCTCTGGAGATTCCTCTCTCAGTTTCACAAGTCCCACGCTTGGAGAGAGGTTTCCATGTTGTGCAATCACACTGGATGCAAGAGTGATCAACCTAGAAATCTGATATGTATCCAGGAGTGCTGTGAACCTACAACAGCAGGTACATGTTAGAGTCAGGCCCAAAGCATGAGCTACTTTTGCAGGCATTACATTGTCTGATGCTCCTGATTCTATAACACAATTACTGAGTTTATGGCTAACTATGAGGAGAGTCACATAGAATGGTTCAATTTTCTCACTAGGGGAAGTGACTGCAACCACAAGGCTTGGTTGAGGTGAGGAAGAGGGAGTGGGAAAAATAAGAAGTATTGGATGAGGCTTTGGATTTCGAATTGACAAAGTTTACCATTTTAGCAAAAGCTTTTGGATGAGTCTGGTAAAATTCTGCCTCTGAGATTTGGATTTTGGTCTTTTTGAGGTGATCAATGATATCAAAAGACCCAGAGGTGGATGGGGCATCACTACTAGGAACAGGAGAAAAATTTGATTCATCAAATTTAGGAATTGAAGGACAAGAAGTTTTGGAAATAAAGGTTGGAGGAGGATTAACATTACTCACCTTTTGCGTGGAGGCAGTGGGAATAGGAGCTCCTCTTCTTACAACCACTGTAATAGTTATAGGAAACTCCTTGGATTTCTTAGCAGGATGCATCACTTTTTATTTTCTATTCATTTGCTCCTAAGTCATAACAACATATGACTCACTATTCATATCTGCCACTCTTTCATCATATTCATCTTCGTCATCCATACCTTCAGTGGTAAGGAAATGAACTTGATATCCACCAAGCTCTTCCAGTTCTTCATCAAGATCTCCTTTTGGTTCTTTATAGAGTTCATTAAAATTCTCATCATTAGGTTCTTGAACTTCACAAGTTACATTGACTGTAACCTTGATAGGTGGGCCTTCAATAGCCAATTTATTCTAAGAAGGGAGGTAACCAGTTCCTAGGCTGAAAATTACTTCTTAGAATATCTTGATAAGGAGTATGTTGAGCCAATTGCTTTTTGATGGCAATGAGATAATTTGCCAACTTCTACACTAACTAATCTGAATTGGCTTCAGGAGAGGAAGAGGAGGATGCTTTAGACTTGGAGGGTTCTCTTTTCAGTTTACCAGACATGATTAAATCATCCTCAACACTGATAGCTAAATTTTGATCATCATCTAGAGTTCTAAGGTTAGCTCTCCTTGGTGCATAGCTTACTTCAGGTAACTAAGCATTGTGGAAGAAGAATTTTTGGATTTTATCTACATGAAGAGTGTTCTGTGGAATTTTATGAATAAGATTGTTGAATTTGGCTACAAATTCCCTCGTGGGCTCATGTGGTTCCTTATTGATATGAGAAATTTGAGCCAAGAGAGCATGCACATCTTCAACAGGTTTGAAACGTTGCTCAAACTGAGTTGTCAAGGTGGTCCAATCAGTAATTGACCCAGCAGGAAGATGATAGAACCAATCAACAACATTATCATACAATGTTTCTACAAAGATCCTGATAGAAACGTCTTCATGCTCAATCCCAAGAATCCCACATGTAACACTGAAGGCTGCAATGTGTTCATCTAGGTGTACCTTCCCATCACCTCAGAATTTAGGAAAACCTTTCCTACAACTCCTAGGTAACTCATGCAATGGTTGAGGAAGAACAAGAGGCCCAATCCGTTGTCCCCAAGGCAGAGGTGCTGCCATATGTGGGAAGATTGTCTGAAGGGGAAATGAAACACATGCAAGTATCAGAGCATGAAGATTAGGACTGATTTGTTCTTGAGGAATGTTATTCTTGGAATTTATGTCTTTAACAGGAGGTGTGCTTGTAGAATGAGCTCCTCTGTTCCTTCTTGTTAGAAGAAGAGAGAAGTTTTGTTGTTCCCGAAGTTGAAAATGGGAATCCTCTACCCCGAGATATTTCTTCCCACGTGTATACCGTAGATTCGCTAGACCAAAAATGATCTTGAAGTTGTTCTTTTAGAAAGGGATACGTTGAAATGAAATCCCTAATAGAGTCACCAAAAACTGTTGGGTTTTAAAATGGTACTTTAACAAAACCACAATTAGGGGACAAAAAATCCCTCCTCTTTATGGGAGAGGTTCCCTTATTGAAAGCAAGCAACAAATCTTATATGCAAATGTACAACTTTCATCTTAAGGTTGGACTTGTGACATCTTGAAATGCTTTTTTACCAAAATAGCTTATCAATACAAATGAATGGAAGAACTAAAGAAAGGAAAGAGCAGAATATAATAGTACTTTCAGGAAATATAGATGGCAGAGTGTAACCTTATACATATTGAGAAAAGGTGATACAGAACAGAATCATTCTCATTCACAACATAATATATCATTCCATAGACACAAAGTTATAGAAATCATATCAATAAGAACACAAAGTTTCTTATTACAGAAGATAAATGATCCACAAATTTCAGGCAAGCAAGAAGAGACAATAGATGAAGATAGAGAGAAAGGGGAAATTCTTCTGTATTGATTTCTTTCGATTCTATTTACACTTCAAAAATATCAGAGTCCAACATTTGCAATGAGCCAAGCTCTTACATTTATAGATGAAGTGAAAAGAGGAGAAGAAGAGAAGGAAGAAAATATGATTTGGAAGCTCAACCACCAACCATCAGTGCCCCTGTAAATCCACCTACAATCTGTCAAATCTAGTTTTGCATGTCTTTAGCATGCTGAAGAAGGAAGGATGGAAGATCAGATGAAATTTGATCTAGTTGAAGCAGTTCGATCACATATTAATGGCACAAAAGATGTTTTCCAAATTTTCTCCCAAATCAAGATATCGAGTCGGTTCTCCATGTCTGTTTGGCATGTTGGAGAAGGAAGGATGGAAGATCGGATCAAATCTTATTTGTTTGAAGCAATCAGATCATGTATTAATGGCATGAAATACATTTTCTAGATTTCCAACCATCAAATCCTTTTGAAAACAATATTTTATGCTTCCATGGTGTAGAGGAGACTAAGATCTTTCCAACAGTATGAAATTTGTCAAATTTCGAGCACTGGAGTGAAATTCATGCTCATTTGAATATTTGAATTGAATCTGTACAAAAATGGCTAAAATGCAATTTTCATAAAATGGATCCATGGACCCAAAATTGAAATTGTGCCGAACTAACACATGGCATCATCTGCGGGCCCGCTCCATTTCCTTTGTATTCTACCTAAGTCCCTCCCATTGGTGGAGACGTTCTGCCTGACCCGAGACACGTGGAGGGTTGGCGCACGTTTGGAACTGCCCCCCGAACTTTTCTTTTGAAAGGGCGTCGATTAGACACGTGGAGGCTTCCACAGACTTTGGAATTTTCAATGGCCGGTGTCCCCTTTTCAGACTTGGGACACGTGGAGGGCTGGTGCTAGTTTAGGGTCTCTCTTTGGGCCGTGCCTTCAAAGTTGCGTCGATGAGACATGTGGAGAGTCTGCGTTCACTTAGGATACTACTTTGAACTTGGCCTTTGGAGGTGCATTGTTGGGACGTGTGGAGGCTTCCACCGGCTCTTTATACTTAGCTGATTCAACAGCTGGCTTTGTCTTTTCAGACTCTGATCACTTGGAGGACCTGCGCACGTTTGGGATCTCCGTGTTTGTGCACCATACCAAAAGTGCGCCGAAGAGACACGTAGCTTCTCCTAGGCGTCGGCATGGCTAAGGGTCACTTTATAACTTTTATGCCTTCGCAACAAAACCAAATTTCCAAAATTACTCCGATGACCCACCTCCCCGCTTTGACTTTTGATGCAGGCTCGTTTTTTGACTTTTTCCCCTCCTGGTGGAGTCATGACTCATTGTAGAACTTTAATCCCTTTTGGAAATAAAACCAATTTTCCAAAAGTTCTCCAATGACCTACCTCCCCGCTTTGACTTTTGAAAACAACCACGTGTCCCTTTACGGGGCCAAAGTAAGAATTTTTTCTCCGCCACTTCATAGTTTCGAAAAGCCAATCAGGATCCAGCGGAGACACGGGAGTAATTCAACCTTTTTGCAAATGTAACAAAAGTCACAAGTTCACAAAAAGACCCGCCACCCCGCATCCAATCAGAGGTGGCCATGTATCCGCAAAAGCTGGAAAATAATTTGATAGGGAAGATACGCCCATCATTCACGACTGTAGAAAAAAATATAGAGGAGGGAAAAAACTCCACCCTTCATGCCCGGAAAACAAATTTCTCCTCGTGGAAAGAAGAACTGTAAACAATACCAAGCTCGATGCGATCCACGGCCATAGAAAAAGGATTTGACAATTTCATTCGAATGGAGGAAACAATTTTCAAGCATCCAGACAGGAAGACAGAATGTTTATCAAACCATGCGAACTGCAAGATTTTAAATTAATAGGGTGAGATTGCAAATGAGCACCAACTTCTTCAAAGCACAATTTTTTTTCTATCTCTCCAGACTTCTCTCTCTGCTCAAACATCTCTCAAAGGCACCAACTCAAAATTTTTGAAACTTGACTTGAAAAATGAGGGAAATTTTGAGGGTGACAACACACTGCAAGTGCCAAGCCAGAGAACCGTCTCCTCATGCACTTAAGAAGAGGGCCCATTCTTTTCCATCTCGTTAACTTCCTTCCATGTAATCATCTAGCTCTCAATTTACTCACATTATAGCCCCACATTCCTCCCTTAATGATATGTGTCATGAAGTCCTCACACAGATCTCTAAAAAAATGGACTTTTCCCTATTTGTTGCATGAGCTAAAGTCCACGAGATTACCATCATATAGGATAACTTATAATAGCTCATGATTCATCTGAGGTTAATTTAGGATAAGCTTGGTTTGAGATTTGTTTACACTCACAAGGGAGGTAAGCTTGAATTGGGAGAGTTGTATTGTTGAGGGACATCTCATTATATTCATGTACAATTTGTTAGTGTACATTTAGTTAATTCTTAAGATAATAGTTTATTCGCAAACAATTTGTTGTGAAATAGATTATCCCAACTATTTATTATAGGACTCACTTTGTAATTTTAGGCAATCAAACACACATGTACATGAATATGAGAGATTCTAAATTTTTGTGCATTATCAATTGTTGTATGTGTATGGTTTGATGTTGTGACAATGGTTTCCTAGAGAGATCTTGGTTAATAGAAAGTGTTCTGCAATCCCACAAGATAAATTTTTGGTTAAAACCAGAACATCTATTTCTATTTCTTGGCATGTAGTATTCATAAATATTCCTTGGTCTACTATTAATTTAGCACATAGTGTAGTGAATCTACAAACATGTAAAATTTAGTAGGAAACATTATTGTGTCATTGTGTACATGCACTTATTGTTAACTGCAACCATTTATCCCGGTCACCAACTCACACACAAGTGATACCTATAACATGGTACATTTGTTTCCTAACTAAAAAGTTGTGATAATACATCATGGTTTTGACATCGGAGGTGTTTCTTACTGAGGGACTCATTTCAAAAAAATGTCAAGCTTTTTCGACAACACTTTTTCAGGCATACTTTAATTCAATAAATGAAAACAAATAATTTTAACGAAGAAAAGCACATGCATAGTTGTATTTTTCTAGCTGCAACAGTCCATAATTTTAGGCATCGTTAAATTTTCATGATCCTTTTTGCACCACCATATTTGTTGTGCTTTCCACTTGTTTTCTGCAACTGCTCGCCCTGAAAAATCTTCTCTCATTTAGTGCAAAATAATATTTGCACAGGCATTGCTATATACCAGCGAACAACAACATGAATTTCTATATATAAATGGCCAACAAGACGCATCATGTGAAAGATATTTCTATGGTCTTACACGACACCTCCTTAAGAAAAGGGATTCGTGGACTCTCTTTTCTTTCTTTTACATTCTCCATAGCCTTTGTTCCTGTCTCACTCGTTGGACTTGTATTGGGTCCTTTGTTTTTTATCCCTTGCTAAACTCTTAGATTCCTCTGCCTCTAGATTTTCACCCAACCTGGGGCCACCATTACTCTCAAATTCTTCCAACTTCAATTTTTCCTTAGCATAATCCACTCCTGCTTCAATTCGTTTGAAAATATATTTACTAGTGCTTTTGATGTTAATGCAACATGATCAACAGTAGATTTCTTCTACATGTGGGTAAACGTTTCTTTTGAAAACACCTTGAGCTCTCGTATTTTATGTTGTATTTTATCTTTTACTTTGTTGTCGACCTATTTTGAAATTGAAAAGGGGTATGTTATCTTTTACTTTGTTGTCGACCTATTTTGACTAGCAATCGCACGTGAAATGTGCGATGGAAACTCCGAAGGGGATGTATTGAAGAAGTAAATCTGAAATGAGTGAAATAGCAGGAGAGGAAGAGGAGAGATGAAGTAGGGATTTGAGAGAGAAGCACAGGGATGGGGAGAATTTTGCGAGGAACCAATGGGAAAACCTTCTTTCCTACAACTGCATGCCTTTTTTTCAAATTGTCAAAAAGAATCTCAAAATGCAAGGAATGGTCGATTGAAATTACTACAAGCATCCTCCTTGTCTCCAAGACAACCCATCACTGTTGGAGGTCATAGGTGAGCTTGTTGCGGTCATGTAAATTAATTTTTTCGTAAATACTTAGCAAGAGCCATTTAATCCATTTCGTAATGCAATGAACATATATTCAACCCATAAGCTCACCTTTTCCAAGCACACTAACATTCCATGGAAAAAAATAGCTTTACAATGGGGTATGGACATCCCTTGAGGCATATTAGGAAGTGTTTTTTGTCGGATGTTGTAGTTGTAGGTGCCTTGTTTCATATGCATTTAAAATGTCATAAAACAACCTTGCAAATGTTAAATAAATGCTCAACCTGTATAATAAACCTTTGCCAACAAACTCACAAAATGGGGTTGTTAAAAAGAATGGGAGATTCAAAAATGGGTATGGACATCCATCAAAAAGTAATAGGAATGGGATCTTTATAGATGTTACAATTTGGAACACTTTGATGTGTGTGTGTGTGTGTGTAAAATATAGGATCAATATAGACAAGGCGCGAAAACTGTATTCCTTTATAATGTTGGTATATCACTTTTTTTGTGGATTTTCGTATATTTGTTGTTGAGAAAATTGACATTAATATTAAAAATCACTCACATTAAACCATATTGCTACATGAGACCACAAAAGTTTCAGATTTATTTTCTTAGTAAAAAAAAAATGTGCACCAAATTGTAAAATAGATTGGCTAGCATATCAGAGTTATTTTCCTAGTCAAGAAACAATGTGTACCAAAAAAGGGTGAAAACCCATGGACATAGAGAAATGGCTGGGTTCCACTGAAATTTGTTTAATGACCAGAATATCATGTGGAAGTGATTTACAAACCTTGAACAAATTTGGATCACTGAAATCATGTGGAATATTTGCTTATAGGAATGAACCATTCCTGTCTCCATTTAATGAAGGCACATGTTTTTAGGTTTCCCTAAAGTGGATAAGGAAGTTAATGCACCTTATGTTGAAGCCAGGAGGAAGTCTTACAATTCTCTTAATGATATGGGAGTAGAAGAAGATCTGTGGTTTTGGAAGAGTCCTCCTCTTTTTGGGAATACCATGAGACCTGGTTTTGTCAATCCAGCCATTAAGAAAACTGTATACGTTGATTATGTATGCAAAACAAGATTTTCAGAGGTGATGCCTCGGCCATTTAAACCATAATGGGCTGATGAAATGAATTGAATCTGATTTAGATGTTAGAATTCTGAAGAGACATAGTAAATAAGAAAATTGTGTTTATCAATAGTTGTATTTTGGATTCCATGAACATGCTGGGAGATAGGTAAAGTGAGTGACTTTTTAGAATGCAAAAAGCTTGAGCAACCTCCAAACATGGTAGACGATCATTCATATTGTTCAGATCAAACTTTTTGTTTAAGTAATGACTCTAAATGCAAAGAACAAAAAAGTATTGTGTTGGTAGGAACCAAAAATATCCATGATATTCCGGTGAAGGAAGGTTGGCCTTTGGGCATTTCCACCAAGTGTAAGGAAGTGTTAGATGAAAACAGATCTCTGGTTCGTGTAAATGTAAAACCTGAAAGTTGTGTTTCTATTACTGGTTTGGCACCCCCACAGCAACCTCCACTACCCAGGTCTCCTTCTGAGTCATGGCTTTAGCGTGCCATGTCGCGGACTCCGTCTCCAAACTCACCATCATCACAGTATTTACCATATGGAAGTCATCTCAGAAAGCAGCAGCAAGGCTCAAAGCTATCCCTCACTGCTGATCCCAAGTGGGAGACCATTGTGAAGTCAACTTACACAAAGTCGGGCCATTTGCAGTTTTTAGAGATATGTTGCTTGAACATAGTTGTTGCAGATAAATATTTCTCTAACTTTAAATCATGCCAGAATTGACGAGTTAAAAAATATAGTCAATTTTAATGGTTTGTTGTTGTTCTTCAGATACCTGAAACAATGTTTTTAACACAAACACTATCTAACAGTTGAAACATGGATAATATATGTTGTTTCTTGCTATGTTTGTAGGAGTTTAATACCAGGCATCTCCTAGCAACTTTCACAATAATGGATCTCAATCTTGAGCTCTTGATTTATTTTTCACAAACAGATATAGGCTAGTTGCTATTAAGATCAGAAATGCAGTACTAAAAGACTTGCACATATTAATGCATGATCAATGAAATTTCCCTCGGGTTTTATCACGAAGGCTGTAAGATATGGCAAACACAGAACAACCAGAAATATTCACCTACTTCCTTAACATAAGCTTTCCATGAATTTCATAATGGTAATTTTTTTACAGTCTGACGACGTGGGGAATGGAGATGCGTTATCTGAGAATATAGTTGGACCAGGGCCCAGTTGTGGGGGCCTTCTAGACGACGCTGTTGCATTTGAAAGTGATCTGCCAAATGCGGTCTCCCCTGCGCATTCGCCCCTTGGCGACCCAGTACCAGAGCAATGATGATGATGTGTTGATGAAATATTGGTATTAAATTAAACACAATACTGGCTGTTAGATTTCAACGTCTCTTGAGGAAGGAATGTGGTTTGTTGGATTTCTAACATTTGTCCGAATGAACCGGTCACACACCACTACAAGAACACCTTACGGTGTAAAAATTGGAAAAGGGTATGTTACTTATGTGAATTGAACCATGAAAATCAGTAAGACCTAGACTCTTTTTGGTATGTTAAAAAATGTTTAGAGAAAGACGAGACTCTCTAAGGGCGTCATGATCATGCACAAGGGATTGGTGCCCAACGTTATTCAAGAATTCGACAACAAACACCGCAATGTGTTGCCCTTTTTTCCATATATACTTTGTCAATTTGGCGTTCCTTTGTGCTCTCGAAGTGGGGGTTGTCATTATCATCATGTAGAAAATCAACATGGTGGAGTTATTGGATCTGATCCAAAATTACGTCATCTCCCAGTTTATCATGTTGGGCACTCCATCTCTCGAGAAGGAGCTCGAGGACGCTCTAAAGGCACACTTCTTTGGGCCAAGTTTGGTCAGCTCTAATTTTTTCTCAAAATGTACAATTATACACCACACACATTCTATCTTTTACCAAAGTTTAATTCAATCATCACGTAATTAGAATTTTTTTGTTTGAAATCTATAACATCATCTTATTAAATATCATATTCACTACTAATAGAAGCCAAGGGCATCCTTGCAAAACATTGATTTCACCAAATACAACCAATAGCTGTACAATCAGATCAATTCACCTTTTTTAACATACCCCAAGCCTATGCCAAAATAGGTGCTCTGACAACAATATGGATATTCACCAAAACATTACAAAGAATGGACTCTTGTTAGATGTTTTTGTTGCAAGTTCCTTTGTAAGTATGTATGTAAAATGTGAAAGCATGCACAAGATATGAACTATTTGACAAAATGTGTGAAATAAATATTGTTTTATGGACTATAATGATTGCAGGATATGCACAAAATGGGTTTGTTGAAAACACCTTAGAATATTTTAGGTAAATGCAATTGGTAGGTGTAAAGACAAACTCCACAACCTTTTCCAGCATCTCACGATCCATTGTCAAAATGGGAGCTTTAGAGTAGAGCATGCACATACACCAAAACATAATGGAATCATATATTTTTCAGATACACATCAGATGTAGACATGTATGCAAATGTGGATGCATAGAATAAGCATATCGAATATAAAGAGACCTGGATCTCATGAAATGCCATGACTGCAGGATATGCACAAAATTGAATGTGCAAAGATGATATTTAGAGTCATCAAGAACCTTTGGAGTATATGTTGACAGTCATTCTAGAACCAAATTTATCTCCAAGATTTTTGCAAAGACAGATTGTTGTGAGAGAAGAAAATTGATTCTATCATTTCAAAAAAAGGACAACTTTCTTCTAGAGATTATTAGTGCTGCTATGTGAAGTAATTTGTCAATATAGTTTGGCACTAAAAGAAGGCATCAGGTTTGGTTTCCAGTTTCTTACAAAAAAATCTAGGCATTTGGAGATTTAGACCATGATGTTGACTTCATAAAATCACACACACACACACGCAGCGCGCGCGGCGCACACACACGCATCCACACACACCCACACACGCGCGCGGCCGTGCCCCCACCCACACCACACACACGCCCACAAAAAACACACGAGCACGTCCACACAAACACACGCGCACGCCCACACACACATGCGCACACACACACCCACACACGCACACCCACGCACACACCCACCCACACACACACGCACGCACACCCCACCCACCCACACACACGTGCGCGCACACCCCCATCCACCCACGCACGCACGCACGCACACCCATCCGCACGCACACGCACACACACACATGCATGCATGCACGCACGCACGCACATGCACACCCATGCACACCCACATGTACGCACATGCATGCACAAGCACACACACACCACACACACACACACACACACCCACACACATGTGTGCAGACGCACACACACACACACACACGTGCACGCACACACGCACTCACACATACACACACACGCACACATGTACACACATTCACATGCACCACGCGGACGCACACGCACACACACACACACAAAAGGATAATTTTCTTCTAGAGACTATAGGTGCTGCAATGTGAAGTAATTTATAAATATAGTTTGGTACTAAAAGAAGGCATCAAGTTTTGTTTCCACTTTACTACAAAAAAATCTAGGCATTTAGACATTTAGACCATGATGTTGACTTCGTAAAATCACACACACACACACACAAGCACACATGCACACGCACGCACGCACACATGCGCGGGTGCGCGCACACACACGCAAATGTGCACACACACACACTCACACATGTGCGTGCGTGCGCATACACACACATGCATGCACACACGCACACGTATACGCACAAGTGTGCACCCACCGTGCACACACGTGTGCGCACACATGCACACACTGCACACACGTGCGCGTGCACCCACACCCCACACCCACACCCATGCACACGTATGCACACACACTGATGTAGTCACTCCACACAATTGTATTCATTCAAATATGTTAAGAAGATCAATTCATCATCCTATTCAAACTCTGCAAAATAAGGATCATTTTCAAGCCCTATAAGGCTCAATTCTTGTTATAATTGACACAATGTCCTTAGGTTTATCCAAGCCTATACCTTGTCTCTTATGCATTCAAAAATCTCAAATAATCTTGTACAAAGATTCTTAGTTCAAGAAAGAATCACCTTGTTATTATTCACTTGCTTGTCTTTCACCTTTCTCCATTAGCTCTTGAGTGAAAATAAGAAATTTTAGGCCTAAATAGTCCTCGCCAAGGATTTATCAGTCTCCACTTAGCATACACACCTCCTTCTACAAATTCCGCAATCATACAATAGCCCATCAACCCATCAAAAGACATGACATTCACTTATTCTCACTGACACTCACCTTTCTTGCTCTTGGTCCTCTTGTCCTAGCATGCACTGTTGACCCTTCTCTACTTTAGCACTTGCTAATCCCTCTTGCCCTGCTCACACTCTCAAAAAAATTTAGAATCAATAAGGAAAACCATTCAATACTTCAAACTTCACCTTATCCATCACTCCACAAGACTTACCCTAGAGTGTTTGAGTCAAGTATGCTTACTCTCACCATGCATTCAGGGTTCTAACCCTCACCATCATGGCATATCACCTCTAATAGCTCCCTTTATATACCTATGACATGTTCACAAAACCTCAGGGTTTAACTCTTCTTTAAACTCCTTACACTTCACTTTTTTTGTATTCGCTTCATAACCCTCATTAGGATAGTTTGAGCACTCTATCATATCTATTTGTGGTTTCATGGGTTTCATTACACAAGTAAGTGGGTTTTGGACACCCATTTTAATCATCTAAAATTTCCCAAAAGTTTCAATATTCCACTCTATGCCTAAGTCCTAGTTCATTTGTTAAGTCACCCTTCCTATTAGGTCCTTTACTATGCTAACGGTTTTGAGGGAAAACCGTCAAACATTTCTCCAAATGCCACCATTGGTTTTGTGAAATTCCCTCATAATTCCTTCACCTAAGGTGTCAACTTGTTATCTTCAAAATTTAAAAGAAAAATATATCGATTTGATACTCCAAATTACAAACCCTAGCTAAGTTCTGTGTACTAACCTGAGAAGGTGTATTTTGTTATATCTTTCTTCTAACAAACTCCCAAGACCTAAATTGTTTTTTGGGAGGTATGTTCTCATGTTCTCCTTGTGATGAACTTACTAGTACAGCCTAAAGAACACATGAAATCATTCTTACATAGCTTTTTTACCGCCCCCTGGCCTGTAGGTGAGCACACAGTCTTCAAAGCCTTTGCACAAAACACAAATCACCTTCTTAATTGATGGAGTTAGTATTCCAGGGGTTCAAATTCATTCTTCAACCAAATAATTCTTAGACAAACTTTGCACCAACCATAAAATGCAACATTGATTGATTATGCATAGTTATACCTTTCCTTCATAGTTTTATCCTTCTTGGAGACTCTGTCTTATCCTAATTTTAGAGGTTCTTACATTATATGAAAGGAAATTATATTATCATTCTTCAAACCTTAAATATCAAGTTCCTCACTCACCATCACAAGATTTCTATTGAGAGAAATCATTGTGATTCCTTGACATAGTCCTATCCTCCAAAACCTTGTCATATTTCTCCACAATCAATTACAATCATTTATAACAATTCCAACACAAATTCAAGAAATTTCCATTTAATTTATCAATGAAACCTCTCTAAAGAATACCCCACAGGTAATACAATGCAAATAAAGACATCAATAACAAATTCTTGATTCCTAACTCTGAAACATGCTTCACAAGGTAAGCGCTTATGCAAAAACAAAGTTTACTATTCATTTATTGAACTGTATTACAAAAATGGAGTTCCTCCCTTTTCTCTTCATCTTCCTTCCCTCGAGTATCCTTTTTCTCATTCCGCCTTACCTCATCTTGGAGGTCTCTCTCATCCCCTCTAACTATTCTTTCTCGAATTATATACCTTAAATACAATCTTCAACCAAAACCTAACTAACTCTTCTAGTTCATATAGGCTTAATTTCATTATTATACCACTTCATCATCATTATAAGATTACTCTTCTCAAATGAGCATCCTAGTTAGGTCATGTAGACTCATTACAAATTTATAAACTTATTCATTTACAACTTTAGGCCCTTGTATTATAAGTTAGGAATTCAAAATTTTTGAATATGCAACTTTGGAGGGAAAACTCCTAACACCACCTAAAGTGACTATAATGCTCTAAATGACTTGGATACTTGTCAAAACACCTAGATGAGACCATTCAAACCTAAAACAAACCTATCCAAAATTTTGTCATTTACAAGTGTACAAGGTTTGATGCTCCTGCATCACACATGCCCACATACACGCTCGCGCACACACATACATACACAAGTGTAGACACGAACGCACACACGCACACACACACTCACGCACACACTTTGCGTGCACACACACACACACCCATGCACACACGTGCATGCACACTCACATACACACACATGTACACACACAGAAATGCACATGCACGCACGCGCGCACACACACAGAAGCGCGCGCACACACACACACACACACACACACACACACACACACACACACACACACACACACACACACACACACACACACACACACACACACACACACACACACACACACACACACACACACACACACACACACACACACACACACACACACACATACACGCACGCACACACTCACACATGCACACACGCACACACACGAGTGCACATACACACATTCACATGCACACGTACACACGCGCACCACGCACGCGCGCACACACACACACACACACACGCACGCACGCACGCACACTCACATACACACACATGTGCACACACACGCACAAACGCATGCTCACGCACATGCGCACGTGCACACACACACACACAGGCACACACGCACGCGCACACACACACACACAAGCACAGGCACACACACACGCGCACACACTCACGCGCGTGTGTGTGCGCACACACACACTCACACATGCATGCACTCGCACGCGTGCACATACACACATTCACATGCACACGTACATGCGCACACATGCACGCGCGCGCGCGCACACACACACACACACGAAAGGACAATTTTCTTCTAGAGATTATTGGTGCTGCAATGTGAAGTAAATTATAAATATAGTTTGGCACTAAAAGAAGGCATCAAGTTTTGTTTCCACTTTCTTACAAAAAATCTAAGCATTGGGAGATTTAGACCACAATGTTGACTTTGTAATATCACACGCGCGCGCGTGCACACACACACAAACACACACATGCACACACGCACGCACACACGCACACATGCACACACATGCACGTGCACACACAGGCGCACATGCACGCATGCACATGTGCACATGCACGCATGCACACGTGCACACACACTCACACAAATGTGTGCATGTACACGCACACACCCACACTCACGCACACACATACACACGCGCACACATGAACACACACAAAGACACATTCACACACAGGCACGCACACAGGCCCACAGGCGTGCGCGCACACACACGTGCGCGCGCATACACATGTGCACACGCATGCACACACAAACACCCACACACACATGTGCACACGCACGCACACATTCGCACCCACATGCACATGCACACCCACACACATACACACTCACATGCACATGCACACACACTCACACACAAACACATGCACACACACTCACACACATACACACACCCACGTGCACACGCGCACACGCACGCACGCACGCACGCACGCATGCGCCGCGCGCGCAGCGCGCACACACACACACACACACACACACACACACACACACACACACACACAAGTTTGATTTCATTCTTTCCTACAATATCATTAAAATACATGAAATTTAGTATAGTGATATGTGTCTCTCCGCATTATTTATCTTGGATGAAAATGGAGACCAATGACACTTCCATTCAAGGATAGCTTTGTGTTTATCCTTGAACACTCATTATATTTTCCATATAAAAGTTCATACAAGAATCAATGAAATCATGCAAACCTTGAGTCTTGTATGTTACAACTAGTATAAAAAGTTGGTTGCAAATAACACCCTCCATTATGTTGTTACTAAGTATGGGATTCGGTATTGAGAAGAATACAATTAATACTTTTAACACATCTTCGAAACATGACACAATCTCTGCAACCTTAAACATGTGTGGCCCAACTTTTGCCACTTCTCTTTCCAAAATATTTACAATTGTAATACTTTCCCGCAAAACACAACATGAAACCTAGGTTGTATATAGCATAAAACGAATTTGAGAGCTTAAAATTTATTTTAAATTTTACATTATCCATTGTAATGCCCTTGAGAACTAATTGCAAGTCACATAAAGAGAACCATCAAACGAGTAATATTGAGAAATTGGGCATCTCAACATTTTTACTGCAGGGTATATTTCAGGGAATAACACATGGGTTGCAATAAACATGGGAATTTCAACATTTTTTACTGCAAGGTATATTTCATCACATCTGCTCAATGTCTCGTGACGTAAATATAAGGTGTGAGAAATGTAATGTGATAAGTGTCCCACAAGCTCATAGACATGACAATTTTTTTGACACGCTACAAAGAATACTTTTGCGACTATTTCCCATCACAAGTATGTGTTGAGAGTACACCAAGTTAGCGTTAGAAGAAAATAAAAATTAAAGAATTTGAAGCAAACTCGTTGATGGATTGAGATTATCGGGTTTTCCTTAGTGTTGCTAATGGAAGTTTTATTGAAGATGAAAGTGGTCGAGTCCTCATTGCCCTCTGTTGGAGAGAGGTTGGAATTATTAATATTTTTTATCATGTTTTTTCAAGTTCAAAGATAATTACATTGATCATATTTTCAATTTCAAATATGATTACTCTACCCTTTAAAAGTGAATAAGATTATATGTTTTCAAGTTATTCCCATGAGCTTTAGCTTACATAATCTATAAGGCATTAAAAGGGAACGACAATCTTAATCTACTACTTGAAAGTTTTAACTAGTGTGCACCCAATCTGAAATATTAGATAAAGAATAAAAATCATATTTACAATTACAATGTGCAAGGCTACATAGGTGCAAGGCTATTAAAAATGTGTATGTTCAATGATCTTTTACAAATACCTTAGATTAATTTGACATTTAAAAGACTAACCCATCATAACTACCTTAGATTAATTTGTCATTTACAAGACTAACCCATCATAGTGTAGCAGTAAAGTGGAACCATTTTAGCCATAACTAGAAATCACACCTGATTAGTGCAATGGAGATGCCAATAGGGAGGTGTAGAAGAACATAAAGTTGAAGGAGTGAAGGAAAAACATTGCAGGAGAACCAAGTGTATAAATGTTGTGTGGCTCTATAGTAATAGTATTAAGGAGTGGTTGAAGAAGATGAAATGGACCAAGAGTATGGATATTCTCCTAAGTTTTGTAAGTAGTTTGTCAAAATGTGATGAAATAAGTAGATGTAAGAGAAAACATCTACAATGAAGGACGTGGAAAAAGATTCAGACCTTGAGATCAATGGTCTATATCTTATATATTGCCATTCTACATTCTAACAATTAAAGACAAAAATGGATTTAATTATTATTGTTGATATTCATGATATGAGTTGTTAATCAAATACAAACCCTGAAATCATATAGAGATGTTTTCGATATAGTATTTGAAATTGTGCAGAGCTATCATTTTGATATTGGTCCTCAAATCATAGAGGATGAATTTTCACACTAATACCATTTGTAAAAAAAATTGATAACAAGGACATTTCATTCGCTTCTTTGGTTACACAAGAGCACAACAAGATGTGGGAGCCATCTTCAGCCTCACACAATTTTTTCAAATCTAATGAATAAAGAAGTTGCAACTTATAAGGGCATTCACTAGCAAATGGCAAGAAATTCATCAGCGAATGGATTGAGAATTTGTGTCTATGATTATATGTTGGTACATGAAAGGAATAAAAAGGAGACAATCACAAATTGAGTGTTATTACCACTTCCAATTCTAGAGCAATGATAGGAAAAAATCTCTATTTATTTTATAATAGGGGTTTACTAACTAAGATGGTAGTAATAGGGTGCTACATCTCTACAATTCTCTGGGGTCATATGCATGTGTTTGTAATCTAGTTTTGAGGTGTTCGAGCTCTACAATCTAATGCAATGAAACATGTGTGTTGTCCTTTATCCTTGCCCTAACAATGCACTTAAACAACAATGCATAATAAACTATATTTGAAACTATTCAGTTGGATTGACCTCATTATTGCCCCAATGTATGTGAGTGATGTATTACATATCAGTACTCTAAAGGGGGGCTCAAGATGTAGTTCTCCCTCTTCCTATGTGAATGTGCGATGAGAATAATGTATAATCTAGATGTAATCCTTCCTTTGAACTTTAACACTTGCACCATGTAGCTTTGACCTTTTTGTGCTTTCGATTTTCGTTGAATGGACTACTTTAGGGCTGCTCTTTGAAGATTTCAAATGTGTCTACGCCTTTAGTGTAATGACCTCCAAGATATGTAAGTGCGCCTTAAGTGATAAGAGGTTTAAAAAGTGATAATGACCCATGGGATTATTTGTATATATAGGTATATGTTAATTTTCTTGTCATAGATGACAAGTGAAACATTCGTAGGTTGACCTAATGAAATTTCCTTCATTTGAAGAATTATCATTGGCCACTCCTGGAGACTATGACATAGAAGTACCCTGCCAAAAAACGACAATGTCTGAGGTCGAAAACAATTTTTGAGGTTGATGAAAATGTTTGGAGGATGAGAGTAGGGATCTGTCAGTTGGAAAGTATTTGTCTTGGATTTCTAAGGTGTTTTTGTATAAAATGAGCTCATTTTGAGTAAGAATGACTCATGGGTAGAGGTGGTTAGGACAATGTGGCTGCAAACAAATGAGGAAGTGTGCTAAAGAGTTAGATATATGTTAATTGTCCAAATGTGCCAAACAATATCATAACTGGTGTTGTCAATTGTTAAAGATCAAATTTAGGTGTCTACATATCTCTTAAGAGTTGTAGGAAGGAATTATATGTTATCTTTTCATTATATCACCTTCATGATTAGTTGTTTTGCCCATAATAAACATTGTTCATAATATAGATAATTAATCAAAAATAGTCTCAAGAATAAGAGTTGTAAGGATCGATTGAGGGAATTCATGGGCCATTGATCGTTACAAGATTTTGTTAAACTAATTTGTGTCCATTATGGATGATACAACACTCAATTGAGGTACTTACTGGGCTATTAAATGGATATAGGCATTCGGTAATGGGAACTTGTGTCCCCAACTCTCAATGTGACATTGAGTTGAAGTAATTTAAGTCAAAAATACTCCATTAAATGGTAAAACATAAAGGTAGCGGTAGTTTTTTAGGTCATCAAAAATTGAAACATCAATTTGGTATATGAGACCCCTCTTTTGAAAGTAAGAGTTGATGGAAGTAATTAATAAGTCATAAATGGACTTCAATTTTAGTTGAGGTAATTCTTGGGCTATCAAATTAATGCAGGAATTAAATAAAGATCGTTGTCTTCCCAACTATCAATGTGCAAATTCATTGAGGTGGCGAATGGCCTCATAATGAATATAAGACTTTGGTTGAAGGAGCTCATTGGCCATTGATATAATTCTAGATTCCATTGAGGCAATCCATACTTGAGTACAATTTAAGACTCCATTGAGTTGCAACCCCTTGCCTACATTGATTTGTAACCCTAGTTGAGATAACTCACCACAATTATAAGTGTTTATTGAATTCAATTCCCAATTAAATCATGGCATTAATAGATATAGAGCACAAAGTTGATAGGGATCCAAAATTAATGGCACTTCACAATGACGAGCGTTGATCATAATTTGTATGTGGATGTGTTAGTTCGATGATCATCTACATTCCCCCTATACCTATTGAAATTTTAATTATCAGTGCAATTTATGTATACTTCTTGTTGTGGTCAAGAATTGCCATCTGCAATTCTTTGTTACATGATGCATCTAGGTGGAATGATTTGTACCACTTTCATGAAATAATGCATAAGATTGTTACATTGCATTGAAACAACATTGAATTTTTTTTTAATTACTGAATAAACGTTAATCATAATCAAACATTTATGATTATCGAACATGCATTCTTGTTTTTTGTTCCTAGTTGAAGGTTTAAAAGTACCAGCTACAACTTACAATGTCAAAGATACCCCAATAGGCAATGTAAAGGAATCTATGGGCCTAAAGTACAAAGATAAATATTGAAATTATGTGAAATGCTACCAAGTGGCATTTGTTATGCCAAGAGGTGCTCCTACAATGGCAATTAAGGGTTGTAATACACTGAGTTCACTTTTATTCTCATCATTAAATTTGACGTCCATTTGACTGTCACATGACACTTCATCTAAAATGTTGATTCCCATTGGACTTTCACGTAAATATTTTTTTCTTTTTTCTTGGAGAAGTCAATCAAAAATAGTAATATCTTGGCCATAAGGTAATGTTTGGGTCATTTTTTCTTGAATAGATTTTTTCAAAATAACGCAATAGCATAGCTAAATTGATTCCATTTTCCACAAATCAATGGAAAATTGACAGAGAATGGAATCAAGTTATTAATTAAAGTGGTATGTGAAAAATATAATCTAAGAACCCTAGAAATTAATATCTATTGATGTATTTCATATTCATTATATTATTTTGGTTTTCTATTTTTATTTTTTTGGTATACTTATACTACACTAGCATAGCTATTTTAATGCAACTATCTAAAATACACATTCAAATATAAATATCAAAGCGCCTATATTGAATTTTTTACATAAGATAATTAGTTGCCTCGAGAATGATATCTCTCAATGCATTTTAGATAGATATATTTAAGATATCTATACTAGTAATTAGAACAAACAAATTTTTGGAAGAGTGCAACTCTAGCTAATGCATTGTTAGACAATACTTTTTTAATATGACAAATAGAATAAATTATTAGAGAAAAGAGGAAACCAACTATTACACCTTAAAATAGCTCGTGTGTTCTCATGTGCTCACAAGCTCATGCAAATGATGCAAAATTGGAATGTGAGTATGTCTAGCAAATTATTGCGACTGTACAGAACATAGAACAATATTTTATGAACCTTTGGTGCTACTAATTCAGTAGATGTACATGCACTTCACTGCAATTCCTTTAGGGTCTACATATTTTCTATCTCAATAACATCTCTGAATTTCTCCCTTTGATATTAGACTTTAAAATTGCATTCAATGTCTCTCTTAGGAAATGTTCCCTCTGTAATATTCTCTTTTCTAAATTAAAAATAATTAATAATATTTTAAATTGGGCCTAGCCAATTTTTCATTTTGTGACAACGTAATAATATTATTATTAAAATAAAAGATATTTTTAAATACTAAAGTACAAAACAGGCCCTTAGCCTATTTTCATTATTTTCAATCGGCTAAAAGGGAGAGGTCGTCCCTCTTTAAAAGAGAAAATCAAATGTTCAAAAAGAAATAAAGAGGCCTAAATGGAATGCTCCGCAAATAAAAGGCTATAAAAGTAAATGTTGCGGCTCATTGTAATCATCTTGTGAATTATATACTTCTCTTTTGAAAATTGGAGCATTGAGCTCTCATTTTCACCCTTTGACGACGGAAAACCCTCATTGGATCCTATTGGGGATGAAAACCATCAATAGTCACAACACTTGGGGACGAAAAACCCTCATTTGTTATATTGATGGCTTCATCCGAGAGACACATTAGAGCTTCAAAAATTAGAATTTCAAAACGGGAAGGGTTTCTATCAATGCTAGAGCACACATTCCAGCTGGGCACGCTTTTTTGGGGCTGCCACATTCATGTCTAGCTTGATCTATCCATTTGGAGATTTCGGGATCACTTTTCAGTGGATTTTCATGGTTGAAAAAAATTAATTCTAATTTCGTCGGATAGTTGATATTTTTGTGGTCAATTTGAGCTATCATTTGCTTTTTTTCTCCAAGTATATATGAAGTTACGGAATTTTGAAGTTTCAATTATTTTTTAGCATTAGTTAATTCCAATAGTCTCCAATTCATGGTTGAAGAAATTATTTTGCATGATTTCATCAAGGGTTTCATGTTGTTTATGTATTTCTAAAAATTTGTGTGTGGAGAAGGCAAAAATCTGAATTTACCCTAGGTCACTTGGAATATGTTGGACCTAAAACAGGTCGCAGCCGTAGTTCTTACATAAAATTTAGTTTACTATCAATTGGGTTTGTGCTATTTCCTTGTTTTTCAGTTTTAACTTGGAAAGGAACATTACACCCTTCATGTCACATGTAATAAAATAAATGCACGTACATTATTGTATTGGCATAAACAGAAGACTGTCCAAGAAAATAGTGTCCACAAAAGCAACAATAGAATCCTTCATAAGGACCTACAGGCAAGTGATATACAGGGCAGATTTTTTTACTGTTGGTGGTGAAGGCATTGATTGATTAATCAAATAGATTCTCTATATAGCCTATTGATTGGTGGTGAAGATGAAACAAACGACAATCTAAAGATCCAATAAATGTGCATCCCTTTGCAATTGCAAACTCAAACAGAGACATTCAGGCATGAGCAGAACCAACAGGATTGAAACACTTGTGATATAAAGACATATAACAGACTAGTATTACATATGTGGTTAACAGGATTCTCAAGAGAAGAAATCATATAAACAAAATCGCTACTACAAAGAAAAGGAAGAACAGTCAGATTGGGAATACCACTTGAATTATGTATATGCAACCCCTTGATATAATGAGTTTTATTCTAAAGAATACATATTTCATACATCTACAATATTTATGAAAGGGTATTATAGATATATTTTATCCTTGTTAAAGGAGAATCCAAATGATAATGCAATCGATGCTTGTGCAAGTGACTTGTATCTTCCTGATATCAAGTTGAATCCGCCTTCAATAACTCTTGCAATTCTCCGTTCTTGTATGCCTCTGTTTCAAAAACATAGAATTGGATCTTAAGAGACAGCATATGAAAAGAGAAAAATCTAGGCAAACCTTGTAAACCAGCATTTAAAATTTTTAATCCTTTCTTAAAAGTACAGATTTTCCTGAATAAAATTATAAGTACCGATAGAAAACATGAATAGAAAATGCTACTGTAAAACTCTTGGAATCTGATAAATGGAAAGATTATCTATAACTTACCATATATGAAAATAGCTAAGGCAGATGACACAAAAACATTGTTACACAAGTTTAATACCCCATCTTGAACTAGCCTAACAGCCTACATAAACCAACTTATTAACACAGCTCCAATACAATGAAACAAAGGCCCTCAAACCTATAACCTTGCATATGGAAATAATAACTTTCATTGTATCTTGTAATTGAATATGACAACGCCTGCAGATCATAAACAAGCATCTTCCTGTTACATACGGAAGTGGCAACGTAACTGCTACGAATGTGCAGCATGGGAGACACATATAGATATCAATTGTTCTGTCAAACATCCAATAAACACAATATTTAATGTAATTTTTACCATCTCTTATAATTATTAACCAAGTGTATAGAAAAGGTTGCACACTTATGCATATATTATGTTACTTCAATTTTGAATTTCGATAATTTCACAGTTAAGATGTGCAGCTACTGGTGTTTATTTCAATGTTGCATAAATACGAGCTTACAATACTCTCAATCAAAAAGAAATATCTGCTTTTATGTCTAAGAGATTTTAGAACCTAAGTACCAGTTTGGCAATGTTCAGATATATTGCATGTGAATAAAGGTTAATAAAGAATAATGCTTCCTTCTAATCCACTCATTATCCTTATTATAGATCAGATAACTATTGCTTTAAGATATACTCTGCAGCCACTTAATAGTTTAAGGTTCTTTTCAGAATGAGAAAAACTTTTTGCAATAAAATGATTAACCTCTGTTGTGGCTCTCAGTAATTCCACCTTAAAATCCATGCAATAGATTAGATTATTATTGCTCTAAGATACACTTGACAAATATCCACTTAATAGCTTAAGGTTCTCTTCATAACGAGGAAAAGTCTTTTCTGATATTATGATTAACTTCTGTTGTGGTCCTCGGCAATTTCACCTTGACGATATATGTTCAATGCTGGAGAAATAATAAAACTGACAGGAAACAAACTTGTGATTGCTAATGTTGACTGCAAGTACATTTTTTGAAAACGTAGCAATTCAAGGATACGTACCCCCTGGATACGTCCCGGGTATGTCTGGGTATGTACCAGATACGTTTTGATGTATCCGGGATGTACCCAGGACGTACCCAGAAGTACCCGGGACATATCAGTACTGTTGGGCAGTGGGGGGCTCTAAATTTATTTTATTTTATGTTATTTTGACTCTAACAAATTTCAGTTTTATTGAGGACTAAACTAGGAGGGCATGGCAACCACAAGGAAACCTGAAGATTGTTTAAAATCCCTCTAGTTTATTGAAGAGAAAATATTCAAAGGATATTAAGAACGTTTGAGGTAATTATTTGGGATGATCGCAATTGGCCAAGGAAAGAAGCTATTCCTAGAAATTTGGACATATATCTGAGCCTCCGTACAAGTTATTTATGAGATCAAATCTCAGGTGATCTTCAATACTAATAGAAAAATTTGGAACCGCAAATTGCATAGCTTAAAGTTTCAAAGAGCATCATTTCCTAGAAACTATTAAGGCACAGAATTGACTCCTTCCCGCATCCTTAAGGAGGATTAGACGGTGATTTTGGATAATATGAATGCAAGAACCAACCATTGGACTGACCTCTTTAGTTATCCTTCAGGAGCTCCCTATATACATCTTTTATGGCCACCATCGCAACACACAAATTAATCTCAAAGGAAATTGATGAAACACAAAGGAATATAATATTCATATATCATAGAAAATGTAAAATCTTAAGTATATTGAATGTTTTGAACATTGATTGTACTACATTTTTCAAGTTTTGTATTTCTTATGGACTAAAAAATGAGTATATGAATAAAATATATATATATATATATATGTACGGACGTATCCAAGACGTATCGTACCCAAGGGTTTTTTAAAATTGATGTATCTGCGTATCAAACCCGTACCCGTACCCATATCCTGGCAACATAGGTGAGTAACGAATGTTAAATGTTTAGAAATGTTTCGAAGGGATAAAACTGTTATATGAAAAAATAACTCTGGATCAACTGAGCTATGCATAACTTGGACATTGATATCCCAATCACGTGCTCATTTCCAAAGAAGTCTTGTTTCTTATTTACTTACTTTAACCCTGCAAACTTCGCCTGCTTGAACATAATTCTAACTATATTTTGATCAAGAAGTTAGATTATGGTACTTCAGAATGCATCCTCCAGCAGGGTGCACGTGTTGAAACCTGGGTGCACTTCAGCAGAGCATACAGTCATAGAGAACAACAGTCCTATTCTTGGCTGTCCAGATTTAGTTGTTGCTTTTTATGTAGTTTGTTTTCCAGTTTTAGAATAGCAATTTATTTAGCAGTTTTTTGTAAAGTTTTGACTGTATCTATGTAAAAGGGCACAGATCCCTAGGATAAAATTAGGTCAAGGGTTGGTTTAATTTTGGATGGATCCAGTTTTAGGATCCGGGCTATTTTTAGGGTCTCTTCTTCAGATATAAAAAAGGCCTAAGATAGGTGTTTTTCATTCCATTCAGTACGTGAGTGCTTTTCTAGAGTGTGTTCCAAAGCATTGTAGCTTATGTTTTCTGAATTAATAAAACAATGACGTGATTTGGAGCAGATCTGAGTATTTTTCAATCAGTGTTTCTCTATTGTATGTGATCTTAGATTCTAGCATTTAAAGTTCAGTAGTTTTGATTGGCTTTCAGTTTTGAGCTATCTAGTTCAGGTTCTTTAAGATTAGAGTCTTGTTTACCATGGTGTAGAGGAATTTTCAACATGGAATCAAAGCTCAGTTTTTGAAATCTTCCAAATTCTAGGTATGGAGAGACTAGTTGTCGAGAGTAGAGAGTTGTTAGAGGATTTCAATGGGTAATATGTCCAAGCTTCAGTGATCAAAGAAGAATTGTGTCCGTGATCGACACATGGACTTGGGAAGGGTTATGAGGTGTGAAACCCTAGTTGATCCAATGATCATAGATTGAAGCTTGTTCGAATAGTTGCAACAATGGCAACTCCCAGTATGCAAGAGTCACTTGTTGGAGGGATCCTCTAACTATGATGGAAGTTAAGATTGCAAAATATCCTGGAAGAATTAAAATTATGGTACCTTGTGGAGAAGGTTATGCCTCCCATAGATCCCAAAGATCCAGTAGAGTACAACAAGAAGGGAGTAAAGGCGAAGCAAATCCTTGTTGGATTTGGTAAAGGACCATCTGATCCCTCATATCACCACCAAGAAGCATTCCAAGGAGATGTATGATGCCTTGGGAACCTTGTACCAAAGTGTGAATGTATCCAGGGTGATGTTTCTAAGGAACAAGCTCAACTACCCACATGAGCAAAGACATATACAATGGAAAGCTATCTTGATGAAGCTAGCAGAGCTTAGAGATTAGATTGGTGCAGTTGGTGATAAAGTCAATGATAATGAGGTAGTCTAGATTGCTCTAAATGGCTTCAGTTCACCATGGCACAACTTTGTTTAGGTTATCTGTGGTCAGGATAAGTTACTTGACTTCGAGTAGTTGTGGGATGCTTTCATTGGAGAAGAGATGAGACTACAAGTTTCAAATAGTTTTAAGGATGATGTTCGAGACTAGGCCCTCGTCGGGAGGGTGAGAAAGGGAGGAAAGAAAAGATTTAGAAATGGTCAGAAGAAGAAAGAAGACTAGGGGTCTTCTAATCACCAAAAGAAGGATCTAAGACATATCAAGTGTTTCAATTGCAATAAACATGGCCACTATGCTTCTTAGTGTCCAGAGAAGAAGAAAGGGAAGGGAAAGCAACAACAACATAGAAATGATTTGCAAGAAGTGCGCAAGCTTTAAGAGTAGACAAGTTGACTGTCTATGCTTGACACAACCTTTGCCATGGTTTCATGCCTTTCCACCAACACAAGTCTTCAGTGTTGGGTGGTATGTTGATAGTGGAGCCTTGAGACATATGACTTCGAATAGGGAATCCTTCTGTAGATTGAAGAAACAACATACCAACATGCAAGTGGAGCTTGGTGATGATGCCAAATACTCAATGATTGGGATAGGGTCTATCTCATCTTGCATACTAGCATGAGAAGTTCTAGAGCCGTATGAGATAGTGTATGTTCCTGGTATAACTAAGAATCTCCTTTCAATTTCTTGTCTAACATATTTGAAGTGTAGAGCTAAGTTTTATGATCAACAATAATCATCAGGAAACATGGCCCCGAGCCCAAATCAAGTCTTGGCCGAGGGAGTTTGAGAGGGTTGCCTTTATAGGTTGTTGGAAGGTCTGGTGAAGCAGAGAGCTTTGTTGACCAACAACGACAATCTTGGTGAGCTTTGGAGTAGAAGATTTGGGCACCCGAGCTATGAATTGTTGCCTCTTCTAAAGGACATAGTGGTTGGATTCCTTGACTTCAAGGTGGAGAAAAGAGGGGTGTGCAAGGGATGTGCACTTGTCGAGCATGCCAAAGGCCTCTTTTCTAAGAGATGAGCATAGAGCAAGGGGATCTTAGATCTGATTTATTCGGATGTCTGTGGACCTATGCCACCAACCTCAATGACAAGCAATTTGTACTAAGTACTTTCATTGATGATTCTTCCAAAAAGACCTGGATTTATTTTATGAAGACCAAGGATGAGATCTTCAACAGGTTCAAGGAGTTCAAAGCACTTATTAAGAACCTAACAAACATGAAGATCAAGTACCTGAGATCAGACGGACAATGGAGGGGAGTATGACTCCAATGACTTTGATTACTTTTGTAGAGAAGTAGGGATCAAAAGGGATTTTACAGTACCGTACATACCGCAACAGAATGTAGTTGCAAGCGAAAGAGCAGGTCTGAAGTAAAGAGTGTTGAGTCTATCGTTCATGACTTAGATCTGCATGTGTTTCTTTAGGCAGAAGCTTGTAGTGTTGGAGTCTACATAATAAAAAGGTGTCCACACAAAGTGTTTAAGGATGACTCCAGAGAAAGTTTTATAGGGTAGAAACTGGATGTTTCTCATTTAAGAGTGTTTTTGAGTCCTATTTTCATTCATCTTCTAAAGGAGAAGAGGCCCAAGATTGAACCCTCCAGTTTAAAGGTATTCTAGTTGCCTACGACGAGCCCTCTAAGGCTTACAAGATCTATGTTCCATCTTAGAGGAAGATACTAGTGAGTTGAGATGTGAAGGTGGGTGAGGATGCATGGTCTTCCAAGTCCCAGGAGCTTCCACTGACAGTTGAGAAGGAGACCATGTGCTGATGCACAAGTTTTAGGGAGTATATGTTCAGATCAAGGAGTTCCTAGTTCAAGTACAAGAGACAACTTCACCCCCCAGCACGGCCAAGAAGCTTAAATGGTTTCAACAAACATTACAAGAGAGAGGAGCAAGTTGGTGCTCCAAAGACTTCTTTTCCGATAAATCATCCTCCTAAGAAGTTTCCCAATTATGTTGCACTGAAGTCTTCCATCATTGATGCAGAGTCCTTCCAACTTATGAGGAGGCAATAAGTCAACAGGTATGGCAGGATGCCATGGTGGAGTACAACTCGATCATGAAGAATGACGTGCAAGAGATAGTGCCAAGACTGAGTGGGAAAATCAATGGTGAATTCCATGTGGCTATACAAGGTGAAGCATGCAGCTGATGGCAACATAGAGAAGTACAAGGCTCGGTTTGTAGCTAGAGGATTCTCTCATAGAGAGGGAGTTGATTATGAGGAGACCTTTGCTGCAGTTGTCAGGTATACTTCTATCAGGACCATTATGTCTTTAGCAGCTATTTTTGGTTGGCAGTTATATCACATGGATGTTAAGACATCGTTTTTGAATCGCCTAATTGAGGAAGAAGAGTACATTAATCATCAGAGAGGATTTGAGGTATATGGGTGAGTGGCCCATCTGTGTAGGTTGAAGAAAGCCCCTTTACAGGACTGAAGCAGGCACCCGTGCTTGGTACTCCAGGGTTGATGAGTACCTGTTAGGTTTGGGCTTTCACCAAAACAGCTAGCAGATCTAAATCTATATTATTTATTTGAAAGATCTGATTTGTTGGTTTTGGTCCTATATGTAGATGACCTTGATACTTGCTGGGAGTTCAAAGAAGCTTATTGTCAGGTGCAAGGAAGAGTTGGCGAGAGAATTTGACATGAGGGACATTGGATTGATGAAGCGTTATTTCTTGGGTCTGGAGGTGTGGGAGAGGATAGGTGAGGTTTTCCTTGGGCAGGGAAAGTACATGTTTTTCTGAAGAGGTTCTAGATGATGGATTGCAAACCCATAGCCACTCCTATGATACCAAATCTGAAATTACATGCTGACTTGGATTCAGATTTGGTAGATCCTTCAATGTACATGCGATTGATTGGGTCCTTGATGTATCTGGTTAATACTAGACCATATATATGTTTTGCAGTGAAGCACTTGAGCCAGTTCATGGTTGAGTCGAGGTAGATTCATTCGGTTGTTGCAAAGCATGTGCTCTCATACTTGAAGGAACAATACATTTTGGACAGAGATATGCAAGGGATGATAAGTTGATGTTGCATGGATTTGTTGATTCTCTTTGGGCATGAGATGCAAGTGACAGGAAGAGCACTTTAGGGTGTTCCTTCAGTTTGTGTTCAGGAGTCATATCCTAGTTCAACAAGAAGCAAACTTCATGGTACATGGCAGCCATCGCTGCTAGTTGTGAATTTCCATCTGGCTTTGCAAGTTGATTGCAGAGCTGACAGGTGAGAAAATGGAAGCGTGCAGTCATTTCCCGTGGCTATGAGAGTTGTATCGAACTCTCTGAGAATCCGGTATTGCATGACCACTCCACGCAAATTGACATCAAAGATCACTTTCTCAGTGACAAGGTTCAGAAGGGAGCAGTTGCTCTAGGCTATGTTCTGAGAGATTAACAAGTTGTAGACATTTTGACAAAGCCTCTACATAAGGGGAAGTTCAAGATGTTGCAGGAGAGATCAGGTTCGTGGAAAACACATTCCTTGGTAAGAGGGAGTGTTAGATAAGGTACTTCAAAATGCGTCCTCCAGCATGGCACACATGTAGAACCTGGGTGCACATCAACAGAGCATAGAGTGACAACAACAATCCTATTCTTGGCTGTCCACATTTAGCAGTTGCTTTTATGTAGTTGGTTTTCCAATTTTGGAATAGCATCTCTTTATTTACTTGTTTTCTTTTGTGAAGTTTGACTCTCTGTTTAAGGGTGCAAACCCCTAGGATACAATTGGTCAAGGGTTGATTTAATTTCGAGAGGGATTCGGGCTATTTTAGGGTTTCTTCTTCAGCTGTAAAGGAAGGCCTAGGGTGGGTGTTCTATATTCAGTTTTTCATTCAGCGTGAATGCTTTTCTAGTGTTCCACAACATTGCAACTTTTGTTTTATGATTTATAAAACAGTGATGTGATTTGAAGCAGATTTGAGTATTTTTCAGTTATTGTTTCTCTGTTGTTTGTGATTGTAGATTCTAGCATTTAAAGTTTAGCAGTTTTGAGCTATCTAGTTGAGAGTTCTTTAAAACCAAAGTTTTCTTACCATGGTTTAGAAAAACTTTCAACACAAGTCAATTCGTATTTTGTAACCTTGCCAATTTTACTTTCTTATAGCTCAATAGCAATCATAACTAAGATTGGTTGATGTATTAATACCCGATTATGTTATGTGTACACGTTGAATTCTAGTAAATTTTCACGATACATAAAATATTATTGCATCCTATTTTCATAAGAAGTCAGCTTAAGTTGAGGAGATGAAGTGTAAAAGCTCCATTTTATGTGGGATGCACCCATGCATATAGTAAATGATTTTATATTTTGCTTATCTTCCAGTATTAATCTTTTTTCAGAAATGTGCTTCTAATCAACACTTGATGGTACTAGAAGACTAATTAAAGATAAATGGTTGTATTGCTTTGGGACATCTGCAGGTTGGGAATGACATTGAGCTAGCCAATAGTTGATGTGAGGGAAGTTAAAGCAGATATTAGAGACTAAAGGTTACTGGTGTGGAAGAAGTGCAAATCAGATTTGAAATACTCTCCAAATGAAGCTAGTAATCATCCAATTTTGCCCAGAATAATTAGTTATTAAACTAGTATACTTGTAAGTGAGATAGATGGCAAAATATGCACTAAATAACTTTAAATAATGAATCTAAAGCTTGTTGGTTTTCTTTGTAAATACCTGCAAATAAAATCAGAGATAAACTCAATGCAAAAGAGATTACCACTTGGAAAAATTCACCCCATTATTGCTTTAAAACAATTAAACAATAAACAAGGCTAATATAGCCATTACAACAAGACTTGTCCCAACATGCTTGAAAATTAAAAGAATAATAATAACTCCTACACCTCTTAAGTGAACTAAATTCTACTAAAGAAGACTAAAAATAGACTCAAGATGACAAATATCATTCACTACTAATATATAGACAACATGCATGAAACCAAAAGTGGTTTAAGTGACACATGCACACCTATCATGCATCCTAGTGAACCTAGGCGTCCCAATATCTTCCAATAAAAGAAATGGACCAAGATAAAATTTAGTCGTCTAAGCATAGAAATGGTGCCCCACCTCTTGGGGATGAATGGATAATGATTTAAACTCAGTTAAGTGCACATCCAATGAGTTGTGGTCTAACTGGCACTTCCAGTCTAAAAATAGATTTCTAAAAATAGAATTTTATACAACCAAAACACTCCTAAACACCAAAAACACAAAAAACTTATACTTTTTTGTAACTAATAAGTGCCCGTATTGGCATCATACTCAACAAAGACTACCTAAACCTTCCAAGTATATTAAAGTCTTGGGAAGGTGAGTACATAAATTGGATGCTTGGTCTGAAGTACTCCCACGTTGAGGGCCATCATCTTCTTTCCAAGTTGGGCAGCCATAAGTGAAAATCCCCCATTCACTTCTATCAGTTTTTCTACTATATGTCGAACACCTTAAGATGAAAATCTTCTTTTGAGCGCCACTTTATCAGTACACTTATGTTCGTGCAACATTTAAAAAACCTGCACAAAGAAGAAAGCTTGGAGGTTGTTGCGGGTTGCCTAAGAGCCTTAGGATAGTGTTTGTGTTGATACAAGTATAGCGCTTGTGTGTAAACCTCACTTATCAAACCCCTTAAAATACCATATAGTGGTATTTTTGGGGATATTACTTGGAGACACAATGAATTACCGAGTTGACATATTCTTGGGTAATAAGGCCATGTAAGCCCGTATGAAATCATAGGAGGTATAATTGGGATATGAACACATGTTGGCCAACTTATCGTTTACTATTAAGGTTTGGAAGTTGTAATCTATATGTACTTGCAGTGTCTGCCTCATTTGCCATTTGGTATAATAAATTCATTTCATTATTCACTATAGCAAGTTGCTTTGGGTGTTGTAACAAGTTATGTTATCCTCAAGCTACACGACACAATATGCAACTTTAAAATGAAAAGTGACAAAAAAACATAATATAGATGAATATGGATGGCACACAGAATGCACCAAATATGACCTGAAACTCTTGACTAATGGATGATAGATAGGGCAATATGCCCATCTATTTATAGACATGATTGTCTAAACCATGGGTGATTATTTCACAATGCCCTCCTATCATATGAAGGTAGGCCTCCATTGAATATATGACAACATAAGGTAGGCCCAATTAATTATGGATCCCAAGGTATGCAAAACTTGTACATGATTGGATTCACTATAATACAACCCACGGGAACACCCACACATTAGAGCCTCAAGATAATCACGCTAAGCCTAAGAGTATCACAAGAATCACTTACTCGAGATCAAGGAAAACGACAAGGCGGGATACCATAACTTGCAGATATGCACTCGTGTCAAATACTTGTTGGTGCCATCATATCTTGGTGTTCTCATGTTCTTTCTTTTGCTTGAGTGAAGCTTGTGCATTCAATATTAGAACCTAATACTAAGTTATAATATGAAATGAGAACTTAGGGGATAGCTCCCTTTGATTTTATCTTAGCTCACACAGAGGTTTGAGGGGGTGTGGTGATCACTACAAGGTTGAGCTGGTGAATTTGTATAACTTCTCTAAAGGAGTGTGACAATAGTTTCTAGCTTAAAGTGGAATCTAGGGCTTGATAGTGTCTGAAAAGTATTCACCAATTTCTTCCCCACCTTGTGGTTCCAGCCAGATCTAATTATGGTTGCTGATTGATATAGGTGTGAAGGCAACGAGCCTCAAATCAACTTTTTCCTCAAGTTATTGCCAAATTAGGTTTTTTCATAAAACCCTAATACTTTTGTGAATTCTATAAGAAATCCATATTTGTTTTTTTATTATTATTATCCCTATGAAAGATGATTCAAATCCATTTGTTGATGGATTTCGATGCCAAATTGTGCCAATATATGCTTCAAAGGTTTCAAGGTTTCCGAGATTCTACCATGGAATGTGAAAAATAAATAACGAAATTGTGTTCTCCGTTGTTTAGCTAATCTCAAGAGCTTTCCAGATTATATTTTTTGGGTGAAATTTCGACATTGGTCGAAGAATTTTGAAGGAAAACAAGTTTTCTCTCTCCTAGGACTACTACCCAGAATCAGTTGTATTTTGCTTTTTCTCGCATTTTGCAAGCTAATTTTTAAGAAATAACAGCAGATCCAGCCTATAAGCAAAAAAGGATATCTAAAAACATAAGTAGCCCCGCAAAGAGTTAAGAGGTCCTCAGAACCCGTCACGATCTACAATGGCCTAGATCCAAGTATTTTCACTTTTTTCATTTTGTGGGGGACAAGGGCAGGATTCGGCCTATTTAAGAAAAAATGTATCTAAAGAAATTGAAAGTGTTACAAGATTCTTGGAACCACATTAGATCCTACAAAGCATTCCCTTTTGGCAGAAATTTTAGATTTGGTGGCCTTGGATCCTTCTTTTATGAGTCTCCAAGTATGGCTATTGTCTCAATGCTCGAAGTTACAATATTTGAAAGTAGAAAACCTGAAAAAAACATACGAGGTCAGGACCTATGGGGTTTTATCACTGGTGATGAGAAGGAACGTATGGAATCGTGGGAAAGAGAAGGCTGGAATCATAGGATGGACATGGCAAGATCATACCTACTATTTATCATCTCTCATGAACTACACTTACACATCTGGCATTTATAGTTGCCTAATAACATATGGAAGACTCTTGAAAAGCTATTCCGTAAACCAAGTGGGAATATCCAACCTAAAAGTAATGAGGATGAGGGAGGGCATTGAGAATTAGGACGAGGATGAAAAGGAATAGGATGTCAAGCATCTGAGCTCAAAAATTATTGATGGGCTCAATTTCCCATTAGAACAGAGGTTTAATTTTTGTTTCTCATTCTTATTATATTAGGTTGATGAGACTCGGTATGCATTACACACAATCATCTTGAGACGACTTGTGAAGGTGCGATAGGCACTCATGAGGATGGTAACCTCCAGCCTTTGGGCTATATGGAGGCAATCAAACACTGAACGGGCTCGAAAAGTGAAGAGCATGATTTTGGATGACACTTGGTGGGATCAATTGGAATATTTGTTGAGTTTTACTGAGCCCATTATGAGCACGATCCATTTTATTGACATGGATCAACCATGTCTAGGAGAGACATATGATGGTATCGACTCAATGATTGAGAAGATAAAAGCCATCATAAATGCAAAAGAACAAGATCCTAAGGAAACATTTTTCAAAGACGTGCCATCAATCCTCATTGAGTGGTGGAACAAAATGACCACCCCGCTTCATCTACTTGCTTTTGCATTGACTCCTAGATTTTATAGCACAGAGATCCTTTCCTTGCCAGGGAGGGTAGCACCATACAGGGATGTGGAAGTCAATGAGGGATATATGGCGACATTGTCTTAGGCTCTTCCCTGATCCTGAGGCCCAGACATGGTTATGATAGAGTTTGGCAATTTCATAGCAGAAACAGGTCATAGCCTTCTCGCTCTTCAGAGCAAATACAAGATGGATGCTCATACGTGGTGTTACCTCCATGGTCATGCATCGGTTTACTTGCAGCCTCTTGTAATCAAGGTCTTGGCACAGGTAAGTTTTTTTATTCTCTTTCATTTTTTGTTGTAACTTTTAGTTTTTTAAAGTTTAAGTTTGAGTGTTTAAGTTTGAACTTTGCATTGACTTTGCGTTGCCTCAATAGGTTGCAAGTTCATCTTCCTCTGAGCGCAACTGGAGTACATATAGCTTCGTCTACTCACATAAGCGCAACAAGTTGGGGGCTAAAATGGCTAAAGATTTGGTATACATACATTCCAACTTGCGCCTTTTATCCCACAAGCAGCCAGAGTACAAGGAAGGGTCAACAAAACATTCGAATATTGATCCAGAGATAGTTGACTTGGATGCTTCCATTTCCCACCTGCCATTAAATTATAAGGAGAGTTATTTGACACCGCGAGACCCACATGCACAAGGGGGTGCAACTAGTAGTGGCCCTAGTGGGAGTGGTTCGAGTCCATGTGGTTCTAATGAACCACCTAATGATGATGATGCAACTGATGTTGATCCTCTTGATGAAGAGGAATATGATGAATATTGAAAGATAGTTTGGACTTTGATCATGATTGATTTGGTGTAATAGATTGAATTTAATATATCATGACATTCACATTGTGTTCGATTTAAGTGTTTAACTTTTAAGCTTTTAAGTTTCTAAGTTTTATCGGTATCCTAGCTTGTTTGTTGTGGTTATTCACTTATTTAGCTTATAACTTATAAGTTATCTACTTATCTTGTCTTTCATATGCATAATATGTGGTTAATTACTTAATTCCTATTTAGAATGCTGAAATTTATATGTTTTTTAATTTTTATATATTTTTTGTACTGTTGTATCCAACGCCGTATCCAGGGCCAAATTTTTTTTTGCCGTATCCACGTATCGGATACTCCATACCCACTCCCGTATCCAAAACGTATCGGCTACTTAGGTTTAATCTATACAACACAAATGACTTCAATTAGTCCCTATAGTTTAGGCTATCGTAGCTATCTAATCTCTAACTACATTATAATCTACACATAAGTTTGTAGCTATCTAACAAACTCACAATTATAGAATAATCTATTGATAACCTTTTTCTACTTAGTTGTCTCACCTAATAATACTTATTATCATGGTCTAATAGGCTTAATTCTTAACACCCAACCTCACCCTACCTGCCCCTTATTACATCGGTCTTAAGAGTACAAGAGACAAAAATTTGAAATGCCTCAACCTTCTCACAAGCAAGCAATTTTGATGCGGCCATGGCTAGGGATTTCAATTAACAACTGCCTTAGACCACACAATGTTACGAAACAATACAACTTATGGTTGGCTCGCAACCTTTGCACATGGAAGCAATTTAGAATACAAACACTTAATTTGATTTCAAAAGGGAACCAACTTACACAAACATGAGACCCATCGCAAATTGATACAGTCTTTACATAATCTTTGAGGAGATATAATAACTCGACTCAATCTGACTAGATCAATCTGCTATGACAATCTAAAGTTACCCAATTCTCATGACAACTCTAGAAGACAAGAAATGCCTCACTCTAGTGTAAGGGTGAGTTCTTATAGAACCAAGCACCACCTACTTACATTATTAGTTCACAGCTACATGCTACCCATATGAAATTTTTTGAAGCCTCCTACAAAATTAAATGAGTCGTAGTCCACTATGCAAGATAAGGGCCACATATTCCTAAACACATTAACACAACTCAATGAAGCTTGAGTCGGATCAACAAACACAATTATTGGTTAGGTGAATCTTCATCGGCTCCTTCTATGCAACGAACAATTTTGAATTTAAAAACTTGTACTCCCAAAGATCATGCAAACATTTCATACTTGTGTGTCAAACTATGCACAAGTCTTTCAAGTAAATCCTTGCATGTTTGTTTAATTGACCTCTAATGACTTTGTGGTTCCAATGGTAGGTGCATGCCATCAAGATGAAATTTTGATGATATCGCGAACCTCTAGAAATGAAGTATGTGATATCGTGTACACAAGGCAACGGTGATGTAAAGTTAACTGTCTGAAGTTTCTTGGTCTTGCACCAAGTGCTCAAGTCTTGCTCCAAGCATTTTGTCATCCTTCTCAAGGTGTATGCACAACATAGAGATGTCGCGATGCATTTTGAACCCCAAATTCCTGCGCATAGCCTTTGCTGCTAGCAACTACAATATTGCACTACACCATGAAATACTAACTTGTGCCAACTTCTAAAAGATGTTTTGGACTCTAGAAGATGTCGCGAAACTTTTGAACTCTTTTGGAGATGCTGTAAAGCAAACTATGAAAACGTGCAAAAAATACTCTTAGTTATTTTTTGTTGATGCAGATTGCTTGCAAACCCGGATTCTCCTACATCAGATTTGGTGAAAATATTTACATGCTAATCTTGAGTGGGGCAAAATTGGAGCTGAATATTGTGTTGTCGAACATGCTCAAGTATGAAATGGCATTGAACCTCAATGTGTTTCATGTGCTGATGGAATACTCGATTGCGAACAAGTTGTAGAACACCTTATTGTCGTAGTACAGCTCGTCAATCGTTTCTGTGGCATTCCCAATCCTACAAGTATACAACATAACCATATCATTTCGCAGACAACTACTATACAATATTCTACTTGGGTGGAAGATCAAGAAACAATGATTTGTTTCTTATTTCCCTGTGAAATAAAACTAGAACCCAGAAAGAATACAAATCAAGATGTAAATTTCCTTCCATCAATAGATCTTGCATGTTATGCATCTGTTAACCAGTCAAGAAAAATTAATGATTCTTCTTGTATTCCAGACCATTTTTCAAAGCACCATGAACATTCAACATACCTCATTTCTCGCTTTGCTCTCTTCCAATGGCTCATATTTGGTTCTTGCATGAACAATGACAGACAACTAACATCATAGTTGATATCTAAACTAGTGTAGGTTAAATAAATGAAACTCCTAATTAACTGATGATAGAGAGCAACATTTAACTACAAAGATGGATTAGAACGAGATAATTGAATTCTTGTCTCCAAGGGTGTTGCAATAAACTTACAATCCATCATCTGAAATTTCACGAGCATAGTCTAGGCATACTTCATTTGAGACACAAAGACGTAGTCATTGTAAATCATGCCTCTAAGGCAAAATAGTAGTGCAGAAGCCCGAGATCGGTAATGTTGAATGATTGCTTAAGATCATTCTTTGCAACATCAATCATCTTCATTGAACTACCAGTGATGGCTACATCATTTTCCTACACAATAAGAATCACAACCTGCCCCCTTTCTCTTTGGCATAGAGGTTTGGATCATATAGATTGAATCCATGTTGCACGAGATGTCCATTTATCTTGTTATACCATGCTCTAGAAGCTTGCTTGAGACCATAGAGAGATTTCATGAGTCTACATACCTTTTGTTCTCAACCAGGTGTTACAAATCACTTTGGTTAGGTCATATCGACATATCTTTGATATCTCCATTTTGGAAAGCACTCTTTGTCCATTTGATGGACCTTTCATCTAAACGAAGCAGTCATTGTAATGACCATTCTAATAGTCTTTAACTTAGTCATGGAAGCAAAAGTCTTCTCATAACCAATGCCTTCATTTTGTGAATCTTCTTTCGCTACAAGTCTTTCCTTACTATTTGTCAAGATTGCCATCTACGTTGAACTTGGTCTTAAAAACCCACTTACAACCGACAAACTTCTTCCATGTTGGAAAACCAACAAACTACCAAGTGTCATTCTTCATAAGAGCCTAATACTCTACATCCATGTCATTTATTCAAGGCTTGGTCTATAGGGCTTCTTCAGTTGTTGAAGGCTCAAAGTTTTTAACTATGCACACAAGGGATAAGTTCAATTCATCACGCACCATACTATGAGTTCTTAGCTTTGAAGTGTCTAGGACTCCATCCAGCTTTACATCTAATATGATGTTCATATACCACTTGGGTATCTGTTGTGAAGTACTTGCAGATGTTGGAGTTGGAGGACATGGTTGACCATTGTCATCCTCATCATGACTACCATCATTGCCCATGTTGTTTCCATCATCATCACAAGGGTTCATAGGAGAAATGTTTGGAACATGTGATAGTGTGGAAGGTGGATTGGACTCACCCTTCTCACCAAATAATAAATTTCTATTGCTGTATTGCTTCTAAGTGTCAAGATCCGTGAGTTGGTAGATCTTCACATTTCATTGTACCCAAGAAATATACATTCCAAGGATTTCTTGTCCAACATTTTCCTCTTCTTCTTTAGAATGTGCATGTGTTTTGCAACCAAAAACAAACAAAGATTGAAATAAAAGGCTTATACCCTAACCATGCTTCCCCTAAAGAGATATTGTTAAGAGTTTTGGTGGATGCACGGCTCGGCAAGTAATTTATTGTGCAAACAACTTTACCCTATATAGATGATCCAAGTTTGAATCCATTAACATATTGCACACCATTTCCATAATGGTACAATGTCACCTCTCTGCAAAACCATTTTGTTGAGGTGTATAAGGAGCAGTCAGTTGTCAGCGAATGTTTTGTGCCTTAAAGAAATGCAGAGAACTCATTGTTGGTGCATTGCCCCTTGATCTAGGCAAAGGATATGAATACGACAACCAAATTTTCATTCCACATGAACTTTGAACTCTTTGAAAACTTTAAATGCCTGATCCTTGGACTTCAAGCAGTATACCCACATCTTTCGCTGAGTAATCATCAACAAATAGCTGAAAATATTTCAATCCACTGACACTAGGAGTCATGGGTCCGCACAAATTCGTATGCACTAGATCTAATGGACCAGTTGCCCGATATGTACTAGTACTAAAAAGAGATCTATGTTGTTTTCCAGCTAAACAACTAGAGCACAAGTCAATGGCCTTCTTAACTGAGGAAAGACCTCTCACCATATTATGCCTTACTGAGTGCAAGCAATTAACCAATGCTCAAATGACCATATCTCCAATGCTAGAGATTGGCCTGAAGTATTATACTCATTGACTGCCAAAGCTTGATTGTCTTTGTGAACAACATCAAGCTCGAACATCTTACCTACTCCAGAAGCTACATGCAACAATCTTAGAGCTTCTGGATTTGTCTCGAATGAGACTCCTTTTTGCCACCTTTGCCAAATTCAACCTTAAGTGATCAAATTCAACCTTTGGTTATGATCAAGCAATTGGTTGTGAGTCAATTAATTGACGACTTAAAAGTTCTTTGTTGAACTTGGAACATAAGGAGCTTCTGTAATTTTACAAGAATGTTTTCCAGTGGCAAGAAAACATCACCTAAATCTTGGACGTTGTAGGATGAATCATCACCCAGAGAGACTTGGTCGTGATAAGGTGAATGATTCAAATTGGTGAACTAAGCTTTTCGTCTAGTCATATGTTGTGTAGCCCTTGAGTCCACATACCAGACTAAATTTTGATGAGGGATCTCACTGGTTATGTGCAGCATAGACATAATCCTCATTTGAAGGATTGTTGTCTTCGGCAATATTGTCAAGTTGCTGCTATTTGGAAGGCTTCTTCTTCCAATTACGATGTGTATTGGTTCTTCTTTTCAGTCCTTGTGGTGATTGTAGTGATGTCAGCTTCTTGTGGCTGGATGAACCATTGGTGTATGCATTGTACCAGCAGTGTTTGAGCCTCATGCCCAATCTTTCCATAGATGAGGCATGTCTTCTAGGAACGTGAGTTGTTCCCTTGGATGTTGTTGCTTTGTATAAGGATGATTTGTAGGTCTCATGGCTTCCTTGCCCTTCTAATGTATGGCCAAGGCATGATCTTCCTCAATATCTTCTTCGCCATTCATAGATTCTTCATATTATAGCATGTTGACCAACTGCTTGAAGTTGAGTTTTTGATTTGCAACATTCAAATATTTCACGGAAACATTATATGTGGATGCCAGTGTTCTTAACTTCTTACGACAATGGGCACGAGAGACACATCCGTCACCTTTTCACCCAGCATTTGAAGCAAGGCTCGCATTTCAGCAACTGACAGAGAAATGCTTCAATTTTTTCTCCTGCCACCATTTTGAGGCAATGCAGCTGATTTTGTGGGTGCAAAATCCGATTCTGATTATTTGCTTCCTATAAAATGCTTAGTTTATCCCATGCATCTTTGGTGGAAGTAGATTCTTGGATATGAGGCTGGACCTCATCCGAATTGCTGAACATTATTACCAGTGTGGTCTTCTGGTTTGCTTTGTCAAACTTGTGCTGCTGGTTAGCATTGATTGCATGTCTGAAGGTGCCCTCAACAAGAGCCATAGGTTTTTGAACTTTAGGTGGGTTTTGACTTTCGTCTTCCAAGCAAAATAGTTGTTTCCTCGGAGAAGCTGAGAATTTGGAACAAATATGCTAGGAGTGTTGGGAACCATTAAAGCCAAAAGCTCACAAAACAATTAAATCCAAAAGCTCACAAAACAATTAAATCCAAAAAACTATCAATTGAAAATCCAAAATTTCTTTACAAGTAACTTCGACACAGGACAAATGACGATCTGGTCAAATTACAACTTCTGACTTAGACCCGATCAAAAGATATTGAATTAGTTTGATCGGCAAGGAACCTAGGTTAAATTAAATGAATCTGACGGAACATTTAATTTTTTCACACCGTAACAGCTGTACAAGAAACCTTTTGGGGGTTGTTTTTAAGATGACATTTTAGGCATCCTCACAAATTTTTGGCAAACAATTTTGCCCGGAGCTCCAAATATTGAGTTAATTCGATTCTAGGCAAAGTTTACGGCAAACAATTAAATCTCGCTAATTGTAATGACTACAGTTGAATCCTTTTGCAGGGAAGTTTACAATGTTGTTGGTTACCTACTGGAAAATTGTCAGCCTCCTCTGGGTCATCCGGGTTTAGAAGCGATTCAATTAATTTTGTGCCAGGCTTGCATAGGTAAATTATTAAGAATCAATTATAAAGTTTTGAAAATTGAGTTGTATTAAAACTTTAAAAAAATTAATTAAATGAAAAACATATGTCCTAAATTTTTATAGCTTCTAAACATCATGCAAAATTTATGATAATTTTGTTTTTAATATTTGCCTATGAAGCACCAAGGAGCTGCGCATTGGGAAATAAGATGGGCGCTTTTGCGGCTGGCTTGTGTCCCTCGCAGATTTGCTGCATTTGGTCTACCTGAGGCTCCTTTTGTCTCTGCTCTTTTGCTGTAGACGCGTTCTCATTTTACAGTGTGGGCGTCCTCTCTTTTCTCCCTTGTACATACACTACTCCTCGGGCTCTCTCAATGCTTCCTTGCAGTCTTTTTTTAATTTGTTTAACATAAAATTCCAGATATGATCTGGATGTCTCTCCTACTTTCGATGTTGTTTGCTGAGCACCATTGACACAGCTCTCTTAATAAATACAATCAAAATGAATAAATTTGTTTTTTCTAAAATCTTTTTCACACCTCTTTGTAGTGTGCCTTACTTTATGCACCGCATATCCACACCTTTGGCCGATTTTAGTGCCTATACTTCAGCAATTCCGAGGCTGTTGTATGCAGTACTCCTAAACAGGATCTCCGAGCTCTCATATGCAATAAAATTGTGTGGCTTGAAACCGAAAAATAAAAATAAAATATTGCTATGGTGCTATTCTATTTTTTTGCGACTCTCCTTACTCTCAAAGGAATTAGTTCTTGCCGCTTGCAGCTTTTACATACGGGAACACAATGGTGCTCTTCCCAATTCCTACTTTCCCAAGCCAACCTGCTCTGATATCAAATCAGAGCTCAAAAATAATTGACAAGCTTAATTTCCCAGTAGAATATAGGTTATATTTCTACAGCACAAATGACTTGACTTAACCCTTGAAGTTTACGCTATCATAGTTATCTAATCTCGAACTACATTCTCTTCTACAGATGAGTTTGTAGCTATCTAACGAACTCACAATAATAGACTTATCTATTAACAACCTTCCTATAAGTAGTTACCTTGCCTAAGAATGTTTTTTACTATGGTGTAATAAGCCTCGTTCCTAACAAAGCATCATGTTGAGACCACATTGCTTTGTCAACAAATGATTGAGAAGTATAAGTTCATCCAAAACTTGCAACTTCTTAATCAAACCCTTTTAAAGAAAATCATTGATATAAAGGATTGTCTTGATCTCTTTGTGACAAGATTGTTAAGCACGTTTGTATTTTAAACCAAAGCATTGGCGCTAGAAATAGGACAATTGAGAGAGTTCTAAATCTCATGGATCATTTTTGTGAGAAAGAAAAATTATTTGAATGATTCCAAGAGGATTTAGAGGAAGGATCTTCTTCTTCATCACAAATTTGTATTGTTTATTCTAATAATGGTTCCCTTGATGCGTCTGATGACAATAATTTTGATGTTGAGACACTTAGTGATGGTTTTTACTTTTTCTAATGATGATGTATTCCTTCATAATATCCATGGGCATCAAGGACCATTTAATTGCATGGATGAGATGCGTAAGGGCAATTATTCTTTTTGTAGTGATTCTCATGTTGATAGTGATACTACATTTGTTCGTGATGATATTTTGAATAATGCTCAAGAAGAGGATTCTCTTGATGGAATAGAAACACACTAAGGGCATTGATTTAAAATTACTCCATAAAAAGGGGAACACGTGAGGCAGACTTGGAAAATACGGATGATGTATAGTTGATCTCATTAAGCTGATCATTAGACCTGAGAGAGCAAGCCTTGGCTATACTTAAATGGTCTCTATGAAGGATGGGGATCCCTCTACTTCTAATAAGTAGCACTTTGAGCATACATCATTAGATGATTCCTTTCAGCGAAAGGAATCAGCTTATGGGCCTTCATCAAATTCCTCTCCTTGTCTAGAGCAACTAAAGCATAGCGCATTCACAAAAGAAATCTAGCAACAATTAAAGTACAGATCATTTACAACTAAGCCATAACAACATCCCCATTTCAGAAAGAGGAGGCATTCTACACCTCAACCTAGGTCTGAACATTCATATTTCTAGAGTGTTGGCTGCATTAGGAGACAGAAAATGGTGAAATCTTGGGCCAGTATTCTACTAGAGTTGATTGTGGATGGATGAATGTTGACTTTTAGAAAAATCTAAGCTCATCACTCATGTTTGAGGATGTCATACAGGTTCGCTCCATCAATAGTAGCACCACTTGGCTCCCCCCATTGATCTTCAAGATGACCTTTTGTTGGTGTGGATTATTCTATGAAGGTAGCATAAGCCTCATCAGGGTTATATGTGGCTGACGGAGAGATGAAAATATTGTTTGGAAGGAAGTCTATGAGTTTTTATAAAATGCTCTATGATCAATTTGGATAATGTTGATTTTTTTCCTTAGTTCTTGTTAGGAAAGAGATTGTTTTAGTGTAGTTTACGAGGATGGGCCTCTTGACTTTCAAAGCCTTGATGTGATTTCTTTGCTTCTTGTGGCACACCTCCGGATCATGTTTGCCTTGGCTGTGAGTGCTTTACTTCCCATGGCAAATCCTTAGATCTTGCTTTGTCGTGGAGCATTTGCACCTTATTTGGGAATTAATTGATTATTAAGCATGTGGGGGTATTTCTACATTGAACTGGTTCTGACCTTAATATAGTCTCATATTGAGATGGTTATATCTACATTCAATGAATTGAGATTGCTTGTGAGACTCTCCACCTACTGATGAGTATGATGCATCTACATTTTGGATAATCCGATAAAGATATCTTGATGGTTATGGGATTTTGTAGCGATCTTCATTGATTGAGATGGTTCCAAGCTTGGAGAGCTTAAGCCAATGAGTGTAGCTTTAGAGGAATGTTGTGGGTGATCCACATTCCATATTTGTGGACATTACTTCCATGGAATGGTACATCTTGCATCATGACTTTGCTTCTATGTATCGTTGTGGCTTCTATACTTTCGTGCACCTTGGTTTAGCATCTTGGATATTACTTCTATGGGTTGCCAAATCTTGCAAATATTGATGATTACAAGATCAAGTGAATTCCTAATAGACACAAAAGTTGGTGAAAGTTGTGACTTATCTTATAGAAATGTTCATGTATGTCTTGGCTTCTGATGGTATGTGTTGCCTTTTTATGTATGGCTTGCTTCTTGTAGCATGAGCTCATCGTGGGAAGACCATTCTTGAGTTGCCCTATTATGGAGCACATACATTGGAGTGTTTCTTGATTCATGGCTCCTTTTGGTTGAACACTCTTCATGGACCATATTGGCTTCAGGGTTTACATGGATATTAGTTGATCTTTGGCTGTTTGTGAGTGCACATTTTACATGAATCTTGATGGACTTGGCTCCTGTTGATTTCATTTTTGGTTGAGCATTTTATGGATTGTTGGCTCTACTTTGGAGATATTTCATGCTAGAACTAGTTCCCAAAGTGTCTTCTTGGAAAACAGGTAGAGGAGGATGTTGAATCTTCACTTGGGATTCAAGAAGTTGGCATTATTGGCTAGATTTTATGCACAACATAAAACCTAGGCAGTCATGAGATAAATCTCCCTCATTTAACGGTGAGGCTCCCGTGTAAGATGTTTACTTATTTTGCAGGGGTGAATCCTAATAACTACTTTCAGGGGTTTTACTTTAATTCCCTCAGCTCGTGAACCACAGCTGGGTAATTTGGCAGCAAGTAAGCAGTTGTGATGGGATATTTGCAGAAGGGGGAAAAATAGAAGTAGGGAAAGAAGAAAGGAAGATGTGTTGAATTAACCAATAGCTATCAAAGTTGGTCTCATCCACACAAATTAAATAAACAGAGAAAAATCACAACATTCAACAGTAAGGGAAAGAAACAACTTCTAACCTAGATCTAAGATAACACAAAGTTTATCTAAAACCTTAAATAGAAGTGATCAACAAAGCACCGTAGACACAAAGTTCTCCAGAAATCCACCTTTTATTCAATCCCCAGCTTTCACAGAAATTACATCAAAGGATCCAACACAAAGTCTGAAAACTCAAGAATGCTCTAGCTACAAAAACCTATGCTAAACAAGTTTTGATGAACAAGTTGTGATTATTGATCTTTTCGATCCTGATCTTTTTTGATAATCTAACCCGTAGGCTCTTCCTCTATTTATAGTGCATAGAGGGCAATTACAAATAGGAAACTCTCAATGAATTGCCGCATGTGGAAAGCCGTAAAGGAAACATTGGCAGTATTTCCCCTAGAATTCCTCTTTGCATGACATGCATGCCTTACAACTGAAAATAGAACCTTCTATTTTGCATGTTTGCCACCTATTTCCAAGTAATTGACTTCTTCCAGTAACTTGAAGTAACGGCTTTTAAACCAATCACTTAAGTTTTACAATTTAATTGATTACTCAATTACTTTGTCGGAGAAAATAAGAGAAAGAAGAAGAAAAAGGAAAAGAAGAAAATGAAGTTATTCCTGCTGCAACACTCCCAGTCTTGTTCTTCTTCCATACTCTGCATGTTGATCCAACATGCATGTATTTCTGCACTTTTAGCCTCATGAATGATATGAATGATAACTCTGTCCTGAACCTGAGAAGCTCTCTCCCACATGCAGTTGACTCTTTTCCTTTGATTCTCACCAAACTGGATTTGGGATCATTGTAGATTTTACCAACTTCTTCAGCTAGATTACCCATGAGAGGAGTAATTTCCATCTATTTCCCCTAAGCAGCTAGACTGTGATTAGCTTGCGGGTGTTGCCTCTGACTCTGTCTTCCCCTTTTATCCTTGAAGCTTTTGTAGTTCTTCTCAAGTATGTGCACTAGTGAAATGTTTGCCGTAAACAATTCAGACAAAACTCATCACCCTTTTATTTTTAATTGCATATGAGCAATTTTGAATTCTGGAAAGCACTCCGGGTGAAGGAAAATATAAGTAGACTCAATGTGGGCTTCAACTGGAAGATTTGGAGCACATGCATGTGCTTTTGAAGGGATTTTGCATGCAATTTACATGAGCTGCGTTAAACAGTCAAGGAAGAGGATTTTGCCTGCAAATGATTATGCTTTAGCACTTCTTAAAAAGGCGTGTTGATTTTGGTAAGACAAGGCAGCTCTCATTCAATGCTTTATCTTGGAAATTCCTTCTAATTTTTTGTGTGAAAAGTGTAAAGGAAGGGCAGCGTAAAAATAAGACATGGACGGGCAGCTGCATTTGCACTTGAGTTTTGCGTAAAAGTTGTAGTTGGAAGGCAACAAAACTTCACGACTTATTTTACAAACTTCATCTAATATTTGCAGTGAAAACACAAAGGAGAAGGCAGCGTGAAAAATAAGAAGTGGAGGGCAGTTCCAAAAATCATGACTTGCATTGAGCTTTTTCTAACATTTGCAGTGGAAATCCGTAAGTCATGGCAGCGTAAAAATTGAAGATGGAGGGCAGCTATCATTTCCACGTTTTGACTTAAAACTTGCGTGAAAATCCATTAGTCATGGCAGCGTAAAAATTGAAGATGGAGTAGTAGCTATTCATTTCCACGATTTTGACTTAAACTTTGCGTGAAAATCCATAAGTCAAGGCAGCATAAAAATTGAAGATGGAGGGCAGCTATCAAAAATCCACGATTTGCCTTACTTAAAATTTCCAATAATTGCGTGAAAACATAAAGGAGAAGACAGCGTAGAAATTGAAGACTGGAATAAGCAGCTGTCAATATTTGAATCACGACTTGCATGAAGTAATTGCAGCCTTGGAAAATTGCTAGCTAAAATAAGAAGGCAATCTGCTTCTAATTTCCACGATAACTTTAAGTATTGCTTTGACTCCACGTAAAATTGCGCTAAAACATGGAAGACCATGACTGCTCTAAAAACCATGATTTGCCTTGGGTATCTTTGCCTTGTATTCCTAATACACACAATTGCGTTGAAATTAGAAGACTTTGGCTTCCAGACACCACGACTTAGCATTGAACCACGATTTGCACCAGAAGACTCTGCTTTGATCCTTGATACGCATTGCCTGAGTGACTTCTGCCCCTTGAATAATTACTTCCTGAAATGTTGTTTTTTCTTCCGATAGTCCATGACAGCTCTGCAAAAGAAAGACAATGACTTGCTCCAGGTCCATGATTTGCTCAATCATTTAATATTTAACCTCAGACAAGATTCAAATACTGAGCTCTGGTCACCTTCAAAAACAAGCTTTGGCAAACAAATTAATCACAACTGGATATCTTTTCAAAACCCTAGGCCCGAGAAGAGGTTTGAAGGAAGATTGAATAGGCTACGGGGATTGTCTAGAAAGAAAACGGAGAAAGACGAACACCAAACACAAAGAAATAAAATTAAAAAGCAAAAACCTGAAAGAAGCTATGGGCAATTGCTCAGAAAATTGCTCGCCAATAAGCTAGTCTGCAAAAACTCTCCCCCGGGTGAATGATCTGTGGTAATAATGACGGGGTGAGGTGCTTATATAACCCAAATTTCTTAGTTTTAGCTCAACCTATTTTTAAAAGAATTTTATTTATTTAATATTAAAATAAATAAAATGCTTTCGGGCTACAGTCTAGGAAAGGAATGAATGAGTTTTAGCATGTGAGTATTTGATAGATGAGAGTTTATGACTTCTTGGAGATACCTTTGAGCAATGCGAGCAACTGTAGGAAAAAACAAACAAAAACATGACCCTTCACTTTAAAAAGAACGAAAAATTTAAAAGGGGGTAGTCCCAAATTTCAAGGTGAAATCTTGGGGACACCAAGCATTAAGGGGGCGTTGGGTAATGTCATCACCCTTGTTCTCCTCAAGTTGTGTTTAAGGGGGAGACGTTAGTGCAAGTATTGCACTTGTGTGTAAACCGACTTATCAAGCCCGCTTAAGATACGGACCCAATGAGTTATCGTGTTATAAGATCCCTAGGTTAGAATAACATCTAGGCCTATCTAAGACCAAATGAGGCACTAGGATATGAGACCTTGTGAGGTATCATTAGCATATGAGGATGTATAGGCCTAGCTCTGTATTGTTAAGGTTTGGCAATTGTCATCTATAAACTTGGGTTGTATGCCTCATCTCACAATCAGTATGGTACATCCATTTCATTATTCTCTATAGCAGGTTGCTTTGGGTACCTATTGGTACCATCATATCTGGTCTTCACTTGTGTTCTTTCTTTTGCTCAAGTGGATCTTGTTACTAAGTTCACTAATCTATAGAGGATTAATCCATTGATTTGATAGTTGCCAGCATTCACTACTAAACTAAGCTTGTTGAGGGGAAATAGACTTTACGGTTGAAGTCCTCATGAGATAATTGCCAACAAGGTAATCTTTTTTGGATTTGAATATATTTTTGTTTTTGGCAATCTTCTTAGCTTTGCAGGTTGTGATAATTGTCAAACAGCCATACTTTGACAGCCAATGTTATCATCATGATGCAGCATCAAGCCATGGGGTCCTCAATCTATATACGAAACACTAGCCAAGATGCCACAACGCAGAATACACTCCTTTAACCTTCCTTGTGTGAAGTGGTAATGTACTTGCCGATCCAATTATGCTTTAACATGTGCATCCTAAAATCCACAAATTTAATTTCTTGGAGGAAGAAAAACTTTGAATGTAGATTAGCAGAATGTTCAAATAATCAATCTGGTGTTTGGTTACATTGAGAGTGTGCCTGTCTTGTCACCAATAAGAAGCCAGTAAAAAAGTTGTGCTATCTTCTCAATTTGGTCCCAAAATTGTTCTTGTAAACAAGGGAACTCCATCCAGAGAGGATACTTCAGTTGAGAACCAAACTCTGGACATAAGTCTTAATACCATGGTTACACACAATAGAGTCACTGCTGATCATATGTGCTCTATCGTAGGATACATCTTATGTAGCCTCTTCCTTGTCTAGGACAACACAAAAATAGCTATGTTGCCAACAAACGGAATTGGATACGAAACACGGAAACGAAAATTTTCAAAAAATCTTGGATACGAAACGTTACCGGAAACGTCCATACAATATATATATATATATATATATATAGTACTCATTTTATAATTGTAGACCATAAGAGATAATTGATAAAGCACTCAAAATATTTTGTATTCATTGAAATTTGAACTTCTAAAGAGTCGTGACTCATCATTCAACATGGTTACAATTTCAATGATTCACATATACATGATAATAATCTAGATTCTAGAATATATCATCCAGATTTTCCTCATAATCATCTCCACGAAAACTGAATTTAGCAAGAGAAAAATGAGAGTGTGATTTAGAATGGACCCAAGATGTCATTATATAGCTTTTAGGAAGTGTCTTTAGCAAGTCTAGGTAGGTAGATTAAGTTTAGGTTCATTAAATGCAGTTATTTTTTATTTTTTTTAAAGTTTTGATGCTTTAAAATTAAAAAAAACGTTGGAAACGTGGCAGACGTTTCCGGAAACACCTGAGACTTTTCCGGAAACGTCTGCCACATTTCCCCACCGTTTCCCCCCACGTTTCCGTTTCCGTTTCCAAAACGTTTTTGGGGTGAAACGCCACCCTCCTAGGTGTTTCCTGGCATCACAGAAAAATAGCATTTACCAAGGCCCTAAGAAGATTCCACCTTCCAAACTCGAGGCTCCAAATATCAACATACCACTTAATTCTTCCTGAAATTCAGGGATTTATTATAAAGGACAAGAAATTCTTTATGAGGAATTTCTTCATCAGGAATATTTTTATCTCCATGAATAGTATCTTTATCTTTATTAGGATAAAGAAGATCTTCATAAGAAATCCTTTTTCTATATTCATTTTTTAAGAGATTGAAGAGAAGAAGCTTCATAAGTCACTCTGCGAAAATTTTGATCTTTGTCAACTGAAAAATATGGCTCAATTAGACACTCCAATGGATAAGGACCATCCAAACGATGGCTCTGTTTACAATTATAAGTTAGATTATCTTTTAAAGCTTCCTTAGGACTGGGCTAGGATCACTAGATGGGCACTGATGAATTTTCTCTTGCGTTGAATGACAAACTATTTAAAAATAGTATTTTCTATGACGAGCTAACTCTTGTTGTTGCCAACACAAGGACATGTGCCTAACTCTTGTTTAGAAATACCTTGAATCCCAGTGGCTTGAATGAGCTTCCTCACAACTTTCAAATTCGAGCCTCGAAGAGTTTGAGCAATGCACATGAGGTCTACCTCTAAAATATCATAAAATCCTGCTTGCTCAGCCTTAGCTTATGCTATAAGCCTATAACGACATTATCAGCTATGACAAAAACTTCATATAGGAGCTTCAAGCTTGAATGGATCAGAGCAGCTGAAGTAATCAACCGCATGTACCGAAAACATATCACACAATTAGGGATGTCTGGCAAGCCGAGGCAGAAGCTTTCATCAAGAAAATTCACAGCGTTAAGGACAGTTCCAAAGGATGGCATACCAATGAGAGTGGTCAAGATGGATGTTAGGGAAGTGGAGGACTCGAGCATGCAAGGAGGACATGAGAACACTTGTCTCATGGTCAAGGTGCCTCTCTCACTATTGGAGGCATTGAGGACCCTGAAGCGATGTCAAACAGTTTAGGTTGTAGGGGTGTCGGTTCGAGGACCAGCTCAGTAGGGACATGGGGTTCAGTGAGGTTGAAGATGCAGATCATCCTGGAACAGGAAAGAAGTGAAAGCAGGCGGTTGACAGTGGAGCAGCACAGGACATCAGTGCAACAACTTCATGCTTATGAACATTAGTGATGTGTAGCAAGGGCAGTGCTTCTTTCCCTGGTCACATGGGCAGGGGTACCCCTTCCAGCCATCCTCTTGACTGTTCAGCACGGTGTTGTTTTGAATAAAGAAGCCCAATTTTGTCCAATGGGCTGATTGGCAACTTGTCTTTTCTGTTATTTTGATCTTAGAGTCTAGTTTTTGGCCAATGCTTTTCAATGGCAGTTTTCATAGTCGTTAGACATAATGTACTTGATGCCTATGTAGCCATGTAAAGTTCCTGACACCCTAACACATCTTGTGAACAGGCTGTTTCGGTTGTCCTTAATTATTGTTTGGAAAGGAAGAACGCCCCATTAAAATCTGCAGTTATTAATAAAATATATATATCCTTCATTTAGGCAAGAAGGGCTCAATTTAAAAGAGTTTCTCCATGAACAAATATTTAAGCATAAAAACTGACGAGAGAGGGCGTTTCCAGAATGAGAAGCCTACGCAAATTAGAGCTAGCAAAGTGCCAGACACAGCCTTTTCTAAATCAAAATCAAAATCAAACTCAGAACTCTAGAATGTGCAACCTGATGATTTGCAAACAAGCCCATGTGCCAGGACAATACTCTTGGATGAAGCTTGACCCAAAAAACTGAATCAAGATATAAATTACTATTATAGACAGTTGCAAAGAAGCATCCATAAAAACCCTTGTCAGCAAGAGATTTTGCCAAATCATTTGATCTATAAAGAACCAGATGGATGAAGCATAACAGAACCAAATGCGGAGGACTCGTGACAACGACGGCTTGAACTCAACTTGGGAAACCATCAAATTGGAATCCGTATAGTCCCTCATGCCCCACCAATACCAAATGACCTGCAGAGGAACATGTGAAGTAAAAACACATTTAAGGACTTTGAAACGCATAAGGGCTTCGCCTGTACAAATAGTTGAAAGTGTCTCCAAATTGAGTAAAAATGCAAGAAGCCCTAGTTGCGCTTTAGCTGAAGCTAAGCACATAAATTGATGAATTCTGATTAGCCACCATATTAGTAATTTTCTATTTTGCTCTTTTTATTCCATCATCAAGTTGAAGCTTCTTACAAAAATGAAAAATGGAAAAAAAATCACTAGGTTATATATGGACTTATGTTTTTCATCTCTGTTATAAACCAATTGATTGGTTTTGTCCACTGCGGATGTTGGCATTTTCCTTTAATTATTTCTACGAAAAGATGGTCCAATCCCTTACCACCACAAATCCCATATATTATGGTTTGCAAACTATGTTGCCATACCAACCTTTATTTTTTTCCAATGTGAAGTTTCTATATGGTACTCGATACAACACAGTATAGTGCTTGGTTGTGGTAGTTCCAGCCTTTTCTCTGAGGCATTCTCCTGTCACCAGAAAGAAATAATCTCAAATAACCTTGCAGCCTCTGATGAAAGCTGTTAATTCCTGCATTGCATCTTGAATTGGTAAAGGCTCAAAAGCTAGAAAACTCAATTTTCCAATTCCGAACACCCTTGTTAACCTCTCACATTCAACTTTGAGAAAAAAAATTGTTCCAAACTTCCAATTACTTATTTGGAAAACAAGAAGGATACACATGAATTCGAAATTTGGTAGAAACAAAAATGATAAGTTGCTGTACAAAGTCAAACTAATGATCTACTGAAGAAATGCTACAAGTATTCCTATTTTTTCCTAGATAATGTCATGAGTGCCATTTTATTTAAATTACCAAGCTTCTGCTGATGACATATTAGATAGTTAAATTTTGCAACCATCCTCCCTATGCAATTTTTCTCAATTTCTTTAATTCATGCACTACAGATTACAATGGCTGGTCCTAAATTAGCATCCGGCATAATGCAATGCTGCTAAGCTCAGAAAAAACTCAATTTCCACCGTGTTCACAAGAGAACTAAAGTATCTCTGATATATCTTCCTTTCTCATCAACGTGTGTAAATAATTGCCTTCTCAATATTTACAAGAGGTTTAAAAACACTTTCTATTACAACCATTATTTCTCATTTTTAGTAGTATGGAATGAATATCAACATATAAAGCTAGAAACTGTGACTGGTAAAACAAGAAAATCATGACAAAACACATAAATGTGCAAATACAATTCAAAAGATATTTCATATATGATACTATATAATTCCATGAAAACCTGTAAACTTTGAGAGATTATCATGGTAACTCACCAACAGTGATATCACATCCACCAAAGAACTGGCCATCAATATAGAGCTGTGGGAATGTGGGCCAGCTAGAGTATTCCTTAAGTCCCTGGCGCAACGCATCATTCTCAAGTATGTCGACTGTTTCATACTGTACACTTAAGGAGTTCAAAATCTGTACAAGAGAGTTGGAAAACCCACACTGTGGAAAGTCCTTTGTTCCTTTCATGAAAAGAACCACCTTGTGTGAGGAAATGAATGTGTCCAATGCTTGCTTCAATTCTACAGTCAACGCTGCAAGAAGACTAGGTTTAATGTCAGACTTGCATATGCTGATAAACTTTGATCAAACCTTATACCTCGTCTACAAAGAATTGTGAAAAACTAAAGTAAAATATATATCATTGTTCAACCATATGTCACTGCATCCACATTTAGCAGCAAAATAAATAGTACACACAGCTGTAAATCTACAATCTTCTTCTTGGAAGCAAAGAAATTCTCACAGATATTCAACAAATATAGCAAACAAACTGGTTTCCATAATGTTGATAATTGAGCAATCTACGATTGAGACAATTCATCAAACGGATCTTTCCAAGCGCATGTTGCTAATCCCAATGTCCTCATGACCCGTAAACAGATTACACTACTGAAAATCAGATGTATTTGTAATTACATGCTGATGTACATGCTCCCATATCAGAAGTACATATAACTACAGCTCCTATTTCTCAAAGCTACTATATACAAGGCTGCAATGCTTGCATTTACAACTATGCATGCTGAAACAACGCCCTATGCTACTATAAACAATGTATTTACAACTTGTTACAGTTCTTGAATATCCATTTAACCCATATTATCAATTGTGCAACAATGCAAATAACAAAAAAATATTAATCACCATAAACAATGCCAAACCATGAGAAAATCACAGGTTTACCCTCAAGAAAAAACGACATGGGATAGAATCTCCAGCAAGGAAAAGGTTATGATTTATTTCTAGACTTCAATATGGCATTTTTTTTTCTTTGGAGCTGAACCCAATAGTTCCCTTCGTCTTCCCCAACCATGCTCCTTCAATCCTTAGTAAGAACAACATTTTATATCCAGTTAAATGTTTGCAATTGTTTTGAAGGTGATTTTTGGACTCCAATGTTTTAAAATCCAAGATTTGGATGTCCTTCAAGATGCCCGGGTTCCAGGAGCCATATTGACACCTCACAGCCTTGAGAAGCACGCCACAAAGTAAAAAGAATGGCAGTTCCAGACCTGAATTGTTTTTCCACGTTTTGGAGAATCAAACAGATGAATTTCAGGATGTTTTTGGGTGTGAGAGCTATGATGTCTTAATGATACATATCAAATTTCAGCCCATTCTGACATCGTATGGCCGAATTAAAGCAAAAGGTAGTAAACTGATTCCTGTGCATTTGAGGGGTCAAACACACAAATTTTGACATGAAACTTGATGGGTATCTTGAGGACTGTTTCAGGATGCTGCATATCAAGTTTTGGCCCAATCCAACCTCATATGACTGAATTATAGCCAAAAGACAATCTCCAGTCCTGGACTCATTTCCACGTGTATTTGGAGGATCAAACAGATGAATTTTGAGCAGAAACTTGGTGGGCAGGAGAGTTGGGTCAAAATGCTGTCTGATCATTTCGCAGCCATGTGACAGATTTATGACTTCTGCACTCGAGCCCCCTATTTTTTACATTCTAGCCAACTAGATTATTCGCACTGTTAATTTTTGTTTCTTGGTCATTCTTGGACAGACCTCAGAACTAAGCGGAATGGTTCCTTGATATGTAATAAACCTGTGTATCAAATCCCACGGCCTCATGATACCATATGACTGTAAAACGTCTATAAGACAGTTTCTACCCACTCCTTGGCAACTGGCTGCTTTGCACTGTTTCTTGCCGTTTCCACTGAAAGAGTATTTTTGAATGCCCAGAGGAACATAAAAAAATTAAAATACTACACCTCAACAAACATAAGATATGTGCAAAATTTATAATCCTAGGGATACCTTTATGAGTAGCAACAAGAAATTGATGTGCCATGCTGAATGACATGGTCATGTCATCCTGAAGGCAGCATGCGGAGGATATTCTAAAAAGTGAGGTAAAATGTTAATAGCCATTTCATTAAAATGGATAATAATAAGACAAAAAGGGAAAAACTGTCGTGTATACAAAAACAAAGCCAGGAAGAAATTAAAACCACCATTAAAAATATTCTAGGGATCAAATGGATATACAGAGAGTATGAAGCACGACAATGGGCTATCCTAAAATTATAGATATATGGCTGAGTGTCTCAGAAACTGTCATGATATGGGTGCAGTAATTTAGTTCCACACCTTAAGTTCATACCCCAAAAAACGTTCTCATTGCAAAGATTCAATTGCTCAAATGAATCTTGTAATGTCCCCTTTTCAAAATTAATTAATTCCAGATACCTGAAGCCTATTTTTATTATTTTCCGTAGGCTAAGGGGAAATTAAAAGAGGAAAATAAATTAATTTAAGTGGTCAAAGGATATTTTTATATTTTAATTGGAAAAGAGGATACTTAAGTATATTTTAATCCAAAAACCATTAAATAGAATAAAATAATAATAGAAACATGTGACTTCTATTATTGGGCACCAAAGTTAGAAAGTTTCTAATTAAATAAAACATTCTATAATGGGGGCGCCAAGTATAGAATGGGCTGCATGAGGAACGGATCCTATTTTTAGCATAGGAGGTGGACCAAGTATTTTTAATGTGTTTAATCCTAATTATTAGGATGGAGCGCTAACTTGAGGGGAGGAAAGTATATTATTTTAAATGTTTTTGGGAGCATGCGTGTATTTCCAAAAGGGGGCGCCCACTTTGGAAGAAGGATTGGAAGCTTATAAAGACAGATTTGGGGTTTATGTGGAAGACAATCTTGGAAATTTAGCAATTATTTTCTTTGTTTGCAAGTAGCTTACAACTTCTGCAAGTGGCTTCAGCTTCTGCAAGGGCAATAGAGGACGAAATCCCTCATTTGCATATCATATGGTTCAGGTATGAGGATGAAATCCCTCACTATCTCAGCTTGGGCAATTCCATTTCACGAGGTTGTAATGGTCAATTCAGGGTGCAAGTGTTCTGCCAATAGTTCAGCTCCAAAACGATTGTATTTCAGACATTGGTATTTTTTTATTGTAGCTGGTTCGTATTCAATAAATAAAATGACTCATTTTTATGCATTATGGTCCGTTGCTGTTTTCTATATAGAAAAAATCAAATTATTGCTGTTATAAAAATTAGTTTTGTAATACTATTGCCTTAAGGATTTAACAAAATATTCAAATCTGTTAGAAAGCTATTTTTCAGGGATATTACAGTGGTATCATAGCGAATTTCCTCCCATCATGTGGACGGGAATTAAGAATAAATAAAAATAAAAATTTGCAGCTTTGAACTTCATGCAAGGTTAGTGACAGAGAAGTCAGGTACCGACAAAGAGAGAAGAAAGAAAGCTATAGAACAACCAGAAGTCATGGGTAACAGAGACCCGGAACGATATACGTTTCGATAGGCTTGTTTGAGGGACAAGATAGGTTGGTTGAAGCTTGACATGATGACTCAGTTGAGTCCACACTTATGCAGAACACAAATGTGCAAAGGGCTCCAAACGGTGAGGGAAGCTCTTCAAGGAGTGAACAATAGCCAACACACTCAGAAGACAGTCATCAGTTTTATTAGCTAGGCCCTTCCAGCTTGAGTTCCTTTACAGGGAGGAAGCGGTTCCAGAGGTAGAAACTTAGCCATCCATAGCAGATGATATTGCTGCCAGCTATGCAGGAGTACAAAGTATTTCCAAGTGAGATTAGAGAGGCTATATCGCTCAATTAATTTCATCAGATCTGAAGAAAAACAGAGAGTGGACCAAGCGCTGATCCTAGACCATAAGACTAATTAGAGAGACTTGCAATAGGGATTAGGAAAGTTGTCACTCCCTACTTTTGACAACTCTGGTAAGAGTACAACCCGTGCATGGATACAAAAGCTGGACACCTTCATATCACTCAAGCCAGTGATGGAGGACGAAGCCATCAAATTTGCAACCCTTCATCTGGAAGGTATAACACATGAGTGGTGGTACCATGGGCTAATCACACAAGGACACAATTTCATTCTGCTCATATAGTCGATTTCAGTGACAGGTTGATAGAGAGATTTGACAGAGTGGATCTAGAAATTTATTTCTGGGAGATTAGCTCAACTCAAACAACTACATTTAGTAAGCAACTATGTAGTTGAATTTCAGAAGCTTTCTGTGATGGTACTTGATGTGATAGAGAGGAGATTGGTTGTTTTGTTCATTGAAGGTTTAACTAAATCTCTTAGGGATTTAGTAAAAGCTTTCAAACTAGGTGACCGGAAACGCTGGTTCAGGAGTGAACATGGAGCGGGAGCGGGAGCGTCAGGGAGCGGGAGTCGGGATCAGTTCGGGAGCGGGAGCGCGCTCAGGCCCTTCCAGCTTGAGCGGGCCTTTACAGTGGAGGAAGCAATTCCAGAGGTACGAAACTGCAGCCATACCATAGCAGATGATATTGCTGCCGACCCGCTCCCTGGCCGCTCCCGAGTGGACAAACACGCGGTATTTCCAAGTTTTTGTTAGATTTTTTCCAGGCTATATTCGCTAATTAATTTGGCATCAATCTCGAAGAAAAACGAGAGTTGGACCAATTTTTTCCGATCCTAGACCATAAACGGTGAATTAGAGAGACTTGCAAGTAGGGATTAGGGAAGTTGTCACTCCCTACTTTTGACAAGGGTCTGGTAAGATGTAGCAACCCATGCATGGATACAAAAGCCATGGACACCTTATCACTCTGTGCCAATCCGATGGAGGTGTCGAAGCCATCTAAATTTGCATACCCTTCATTCTGGAAGGTATAACACATTGAGTGGTGGTACCATGGGCTAATTTTCACACAAGGATCACAATTTCATCTGCTCATATTTGCGATTTCAGTGACAGGTTGATAGCAGAGATTCTGACAGAGTGGATCTAGAAATTTAATTTTATGGGGATTAGCTCAACTCAAACAATGTACATTTAGTATAGCAACTATGTAGTTGAATGGTCAGAAGCTTGTCTGTGATGGTATCTTGATGCGACAGAGAGGAGATGTGGTTGTATAATTAAATTCCTATTTAGAAGGTTTAGACTTATATATCTCTTAGGGGTTTAGTGAAAGCTTTTGTACTGCCGTATCTTACGCCGTATCAAGGAGCCATCAAAAAGATTTTGCCGATTTCCGCGTATCGGATACCCCGCTTCAGCTCCCAAAATCCAGATATCAACCTATAGGACAACCTAGCAACACAACCAAAACAAACAACTTATAGGCAACAAAAAAAGCCATTTCAACCTGGGTGGTTTTCAACAAAAGGAGCTGCCTAAAACCAGCAAAGGAGATAAAAACAAAAAATGAACTTAGAAGGAAGAAATTTTGGTTTCACTTGTAGAGATCCATGGGGATCAGGGCACAAATGTCTTCCCAAGGGACAGGTACATTGCATAGAGGTACTATCAGATGATGAAGGGTAAGAAGAGAAATCGGAAGTCTACAAAGAAGAGGAAGAACGAGTGGCTGAAAATAAAGGTGAAGCAAAGACTCTAGATGATACTTTTGCTACACTTTCAAGTGCTACCAAGTATCATCATTTCAGAGTACGTGGAGTACTACATGGGCATAAGGTAACTATTCTGATTGATAGTAGGGCAACCCACAACTTTATTGATGAGAGTTTGGTAGCTCAAAGAGGTTTGAAAACAGAGGAATTCAAGGGTTTTAATGTTACTGTAGCAGATGGCTTTACTATTCCATGCACTAAGAAGGTGAAGGGGTTGGAAATTACTCTTGGGAAGCACAAGCTTTGTGATGATTTCTACATGGTGGGCATAGGAGAAACCAATGTCGTTTTGGGGGTTCAATGGTTACATTCACTTAGAGAAATCACACAACTACAACAAATGGAATTGAAATTCAAAACCGAGGGAGGAGAGGTTGTACTTCATGGTATTGTCAATGGAGCACCTAGGGTTATCATAGCAAAGCGAATGGAAAGAGCTTTTTGTAAGGGGCAAATAACATGGGCAGCCCATTGTTTGATAAGTATTTCCACTTCTAGTACTAATGATAGATCTTATCATGTGGACATACAATCTATTTTGTACAGGCATAGTACAGTATTCAGTGATCTACCTTCAGGATTGCCACCGGATAGGGAGTTCCAACACATCATAGAGATGGAAACAGGTTCTAAACCTGTTATGATTACTCCTTACCGCCATCCTAGAGTTTACAAAGAGGAAATTGAGAAGACAATCAAAGAGCTCTTGAAGATGGGGCATATCCAGGCCTAGTTCTAGCCATTTTGCTTCTTTTATTGTTTTGGTGAAGATAGGATGTGACAATGAGGATATGCATTGATTATCGTGCTTTGAATAAGAATGACTATCAAAAACAAGTACCCAATACCTAGGATCAATAAACCTGATAGATGAGTTCCAATGGAGCGGTAAGGGATAAAGATGTGCACAAAACAACGTTTCGTTGTCATTTTGGGCATTTTGAATTTTTGTAATACCCTTCGGTTTAACCAATGCTCTCGCTACTTTCCAATAATGCATGAACCATGTTTTTAGTGAGCACTTCAAGAAATTTGTTTTAGTATTCTTTGATGACATTTTGGTGTATAGTAAGACTTGGGAAGAGCACCTAAAACACTTGTGTATTAAAGAAAACTTGGAAAACTATGAGAAGTAGACTAACACCTAGTAGCCTAAAGTTTGCACCAAATTACTCAATAATCATCATGATAAGAGATAAGCAAATAAACTTCAAAAGCATGCATTATGAACCAAACAAGCAACATACTATGTTTACTCTACTCTTTAGAAAGCTTAATAAAATTAAACCTAATTAGATTCTAAGCAATCAAATTGTGTGTTGTTTACTCCATGAAGGTGAATGAATCTTACTAAATGGCTACAAGGCCAAGTTTAGCATATTCCATTACTAACCTATCATGGATGCAAGATGGAGGAGGTCTTAACAATGGAGTATGGCCAAGATCAAATTGTTTTATAGCTTAAAGCTATCACAAATGATTTCTAATGCCTTTCCAAAGTGCTTGAGAGATTTTGTTGTATAAACAAGGTGTAAGGTTGAAAGGGAGGGGTGACCCTTCTATTTATAGATTTTGGTTTGGGAAATCATTGAAATCCTAGTGCATGTGGGACAAAAGGAAAAGTCCAAAAAGCACTTTATGGATTAGAAGAGGTTAAACATGCCTTAGGCTAGTTAATCTTGGTTTAGGCCAGTTAATCCTTATTAGTGAGGAATTAGGAGCCTGAGAGAGTTACCCAATCAAATGAAATGGATCGATAATCTAGGAAGCTAGTAGAAGTGGTTTAGGAGGTTAGAAGAGGGTTTAGCTAATAAGAGGCTATATTAGCCCGATTAGTTGGTTACAAGAGGAATACAACCAAAAGGATGTCGTAAAAGGAGAGTTAGATAGGCCTAATTGACGAGGTGTCGACAATTTGCGAGGAGTAGAATAGTTAGTGCAATATTTAAGAATAAGATTGCTTTGATCAAACTATAGGGTCTACAACTTGGATACAGTGCTGGAAATTTTGGAACAACAAGCTCTTTTTTGCAAAAGAATCCAAGTGTGAATTTGGAATGATTGAAATTTTGTACTTGGGACATGTCATTAGTGCCCAAGGAGTACAAGTTGATCAAGAGAAGATCCAAACAATATTGGATCGGCCTCCACCCACCACTTTGACACAGTTGAGGGGATTCTTTGGTCTTTGCAGTTACTACAGGCGGTTTGTGAGAGGATTTTCACAACTTGTTGTCCCATTGACTGATTTGACAAAGAAAGGAGCTTTCAGCTGGTCCAAAATAGCCCAAACAAGCCTTTGATAAACTTAAAAAGGTAATGAGTTCTTGCCCAGTATTGGTTGTTCCTGATTTTTCTATTCCTTTTGTGTTAGAATGTGATGCATCAAGGGAAGGAGTAGGGGTTGTTTTGATGCAAAAGGGGCATCCCATAGCCTTTGAGAGTCAGAAACTTAGTGAAGTAGAGTGTGGATTCTCTATTTATGATAAAGAGATGTTGGCTATCATGCATGCATTGGCGAAATTCCGGCAATATTTGGTTTATGGCAGGTTTGTGGTCAAAACTGATCACAATAGTTTGAAGTTCTTTCTTGGCCAGAAGGACTTGAATGACAGACAACAAAAGTGGGTGAGTAAGCTCCAAGCTTATAATTTTGACATAGAGTACGTTAAAGGAAAGAATAACGTTGTAGCAGATGCTTTCATCTAGAAAACCTTTTCTATGCTCTATATCTGAAATCTCTGCTGATTGGAAAGCTTTAATAATTGCGGAGTATGTAAAGAATGGTTACACTAATGAGATCCTTGAGGGAAAAATATAGGATAACAGGTATAGGGTGGTTGATGATCTTATCCTCTACAAGAATAGAATCTATTTGGTACCTGAATCCAAGGTAAAAAGCAAAATTTTAAGGGTTGTCCATGATACACCTTTGGCTGGTCATCTCAGGGTATTTTAAGACCTACAAGCAGATCAGGGAATTTAGATATATAGATTCTTTTGGAAAGGACTCAAGGAAGAGGTCCTCCAATACATTAGAGAGTGTATTGTGTGCCAACAAAACAAGGCAGAGCATTCTTTTCCAGCAGGTTTGTTGAAGCCCTTACCTATTCCAAACCAAAAATGGGAAAGTATATCAATGGATTTCATCACAGGTCTTCCCAATGTTCAGGGTAAGAATTGAATTTTTGTAGTGGTTGATAGACTCACTAAATATGCTCACTTCTTTGCTATTCCTAGAGAATTTAAGGCTCCATAGGTTGCTGATTTATTTTTCAAAGAGGTTTTTAGGCTACATGGATTGCCTAAAAATATTGTGAGTGATAGAGATAGCATGTTCCTTAGTTTGTTTTGGCAGGAGCTCTTTCGCTTGACAGGAACAAAGTTAACTCCAAGTACCAGCTATCATCCACAGACAAATGGGCAAACCGAGATTGTGAACAAGTGGATTGAGGGATATTTGACGGAATTATGTGGCAAGGCAGCAGTCGGCTTGGGTCAAATGGCTTTATATGGGAGAGCATTGCTACAATACCACTCATCCCATGTCCATAGGTATAGCACCCTTTCAGAGCTTTGTATGGTTATGATGTTATTTCCTTTGTGGATTTGGTATTTGCAAATAGTAGAGTGTCAGGGGCAAAAGACTTGGTTACACAGAGCCAAGATATATTGGGAATGCTCAAAGAGAATATCCAACATGCACAAAATCAGCAGAAATTTTATGCGGATCAGCACGATTTAGAGAGGACTTTTCAGGTTGGTGACATGGTTTTCCTGAGATTGCAGCCCTATAAACAGTCTTCTCTGAAGAAGAATGGATATGAAAAGCCCAAACCCCATTTCTATGGACCATACAGGATCAAGCAGAGGATAGGAGAGGTTGCCTATGAGTTGGATTTACAAGAGCTGAGTAAGATACATAATGTTTTCCATGTCGCATGCCTAAAAAAGGCTTCGGGACAGCATATTGTTCCTTCTGTTGAATTGCCTCCTTTGGATGATGAAGGCAAACTTGTTTTGATTCTTAAAGTAATTTTGGATTTCAGGGACAAGAAATTAAGGAACAAGGTTATCACTGAGTATCTGGTACATTGGAAGGATTTACCTACAGAAGATGCTACTTGGGAGGATGCTGAAATTCTTAAGCATCCCAACTTGCAATTGCTTGAGGGCAAGCAATTCCGGAAAGGGCGGACTGTAATGTCCCCTTTTCAAAATTAATTAATTCCGGATACCTGAAGCCTATTTCTATTATTTTTTGTAGGTTAAAGGGAAATTAAAAGAGGAAAATAAATTAATTTAAGTGGTCCAAGGATATTTTTTATATTTTATTTGGAAAAGGGACACTTGAATTATATTTTAAAATATAAAATAGAATAAAATAATAATAGAAGCATGTACTTCTATTATTAGGCGCCAAAGTCAAAGTTTCTAATTAAATAAAGCATTCTATAATGGGGGCGCCAAGTATAGAATGGGCTGCATGAGGAACAAACTCTATTTTTAGGATAGGACGTGGATAAAGTACTTTTAATATGTTTAAACCTATTATTAGGATGGGGCACCAACTTGAGGGGAATAAAGTAATTATTTTAATTGTTTTTGAGAGCATGCATGTAAACCAGAAGGGGACACCCACTTTGGAAGAAGGGAAGTTATAAGGGCAAATTTGGGGATCATTAGAAGGACATCTTGGAAATTCATCCATCATTTTCTTTGTCTGCAAGTGGCTTCAGCTTCTGCAACAACAACAGAGGACGAAATCCCTCATTTGCATATCTTTTGGTTCAGGTTTGAGAACGAAAATCCTCATAACTAAGCTTGGCAATCCTATTCAGGAGTTGCAATGGTCATTCAGGGTGCAAGTGTTCCGCCAATTCAGCTCCAAAACAATTGTATTTCAAACTTTGGTATTTTTTATTGTAGTTGGTTCATAATCAATAAATAAATGACTGTTTTGACGCTTTATGGTTTGTTTTTCTATAAAATATCAGATTATCAGTGCTGTTATAAAAGTTAGTTTTTTTATACTACTTCCCTAGGGATTGACAAAATATCCAGGTTTATTAGAAAGTTTTTTTCAGGGACATTACAAATCTCAAGTACATTCCGTAAGTGATTTGGATCCATAAGCAACCACTGGAACAATACAATTAACATAAAAAGCTTTAGTACACACGGCTTTAAGCCCAGTTATTGAGTTAAGGATATTTTATCAACATTGGAGGCATTCAGTCAAGAGTTGAACACACCATTCTATATGTGATCCAGTCAAATGTAAAGCCCCAAACAAACATTAAAAAGGCATGTTTCTGCTTCCAGTGTCAATTGTTACTAATATAGCTAAATATTTACTCAAGACAAAACCTTCGACTGGTTGCACATAGGATAAGTGTAACAACATTGTGAATATTTACAACGATATCTCTAATCTTTGGCATTTTTGGTTTAGCCCATATTAATCCAAGATTAGTAGGGCAAGACAAATCATTAATTGCACCAACATAGTCCAATTTTTATAATTTAAATACTACAATTCTATTAAATTTTATAAAATCTTAGGAATCCCTAACCTTGCATTTACCTTCCCCACATTTATCTTCTGTATGGAATTAATAGAAAATGGGGCAGAAAGAAGGAAAACTCAATGGCAGCCAAGACGGTGGTGATGAAGTATAATAGTGTGAGATGTCAATAAAAATGGCAGAACTTAAATTTGACATCCATATGACCATCATACGGCAATGTTTCTTTCTGCTTGGAGAAGGTGATCAAAAAATTGCTATGTGTTGGGCATTTGGAGCCCTTTTTTTCCCAAAATGATGTTTTCAAGCCCAACACATCGAAAATTTTCAGTGAAGGTAATGGATTTGTTAATCAATATGAAACCTTGGACAAAACTATATGGCAATTCAAGATAGGCACCTCCAGATAGATAAATATCGACATTTTTCAGATAGATATATTTAAGATATCTATACTAGTATAAATACATTTATATACACGCACACGCACACGCACATGCACATGCACGCACGCACGCATGCACGCGCACGCGCGTGCACACATACACACAAGATAGAATCAATATTAAATTCATTGATTGCTTTACATGTAAACTTCTTGCCTCTATAACTTAAGTACGCAAAATCTACGACATGCACCATTTGCATTCATCAGCTATATCTAAAATAAATGGCATCTAATCCACCACTACACCTTTGCACACGATACAACTTCTACCTAGATAGTTCCATGACAATATGCAACTACCCTAGCACATGTCAGCCATGTGTCAAATGCCTATGTATCACTAGTGCCAACCGGTATTCAAAATGGGCATTAATTTCTAACACCTCCTTTAATGACCATTTTGTTTTCATTCACACAAAATCTCTCTCAAGTTTAAAATTAAAAATATTGCATAGTGCTTTAGTGATTGTATCTTTTAGTTGGTCTTGAGAATTGCAAAAGATCAATTCAATTTCCTTATTTTGCACTTGCTTTCTCATGCAATGGGGATAAACCTCAATGTGCTTAGCTTCTGAGTTGGACAGCACTTTGATTATCACAAAGGAGGGGTGGCCTGAATTTGTTTTAGGTTCAAATTAACAATATCCTTTGCCTTAGAGGATGTACTAACTGCTGCTTTGTTCGCTGCTTCAATGGACAACATTGCAATGGTTGGTTTCTTACAATGTTATGAGGGGACTTGCACCCACCATCTCCAAGTCGTCCAGGACGTTTCGGGTGCTTAGGGATGGGGACAAAACGTCCTCCTCACGTTCCGCATGAACGAAAAAAGGAGGGAATGTCCCAGGACATTCCTTGAGTTTGGGGAACACACCCACGACATTTTGGATGCTTCGCAGAAAGGGGGAGGCCACAAGGGATGCCGTGACATCCCCGGGACAGTCGAGGGGCATCCCGGCATCCACTACGGCCTGCAAGTTTTAGACTTTTTTTTTTGGCATTTTGCCATTATGGTTATGAAATATGTTATTATGTACTCTTCTCACGCTGATTAATAAAATCTTTCGTTTTTCACTGTGACATTGTTGATGTATAATTGTATCACTATCAATGTATCTCAATTCTATGTTAACATCAATGATTCAATATAAAATATGAATAATAAATATTGCATTTTGGCTTACGTGATGAATAATTGGATTAATGGTTTCAGCCTTCAAGCTTTCAGCTTTAAGTCTTCATTTATTTATGTTATATTTGTAATATAATAGCTTTTATATATTATTTTATTAGCCGTCCCCAAAAATTTGGAAAATAAATTCCACCCCAGAAACCCCATCCCGCCATCCCAGAGAATTAGGTAACTATGGTTTCTTATTGCTTCTCCATGAAACTACCCCAGATTCCATGCTGAACAGATAATATATGGAAGATGTCCTTTCATCTATGCTACCTACCCAATCTAAACCTGTTTTACCAAATCAGCTTAAGACATTGTTAAGGCCAGCTGCCTATACAGTGTTTCATTCACTGGCTTTGAGCATTCATGAGACCATAACCTTATAGAGTTGTTGCATATTTGCACTCAACCATGTTAAATCTCTTCAGTACCTCATGTCCATAGTCTGGGATATGAGGATGCTCTCAACTTTCTACCCTATTGCACTTTCTAGCAATAATGAAACAATCATCAATCTGCATTTTCCAACACTTCATACAGCTCGGCTTTGAATTCTGTAAACATCAATGTCATTTTATACAAGTGGTCTTTTTCATGGTGGAAATATTTGTATAATTGTTTTTCCCAGGATTTAACTGCGTAGTTTCAAGTCAATCTACTTTGACCCGTCTCTCACAAGTATGAATGGTCTACTCTAGCACTCATGGCATCTAGGTGATGCTCACAAGGGAGAAGCACCAATAGTTCCGGGGAGGTCACCCATCCCAATACTACTCCGGATCAAGCACACTTAACTATGGAGTTTCCCCCAAAGTCAAACCCCGCTTAGCTTACTACCCTATTTGCAAAACCTTTAGCAAGTGTCGTGCCTTTGTGAACCATCCAATATGGAACTCCCCTGGCTCATTCATGTCAACCATCAATGTCATTCCTTGCAAAAAGAAAGTCATCGACACATAAGATTACAATCACTAGAAAAAGATTCTATTTCCGTATATTTAATAGTTCAAGTTCCGTATATTCGATATTACATCATCACAGATGTAGTGTCCTTGAGTGCTGCATCCACAGCCTGTTCTTCAGAAGCAAAGAACGAATATACTGGCAGAAATAGATGTGTTCTATATCTCCACATCTTCCGCACAAAGTGCTTAAGCTTTTCATGTTAATGACTTTCCAAAAATTTCACCTAACCTGATTGTGGATGACGATCTTTGTTGTTAGAATTTTTAAATAGGTACAATGATGGTTGCATTACAGACTAAAATGAAAAATTCCTCTTTCATATTTTTATTTTATTTTTTCATACAACCATTCACCTTACCTCTTACAACTCAAGGCCTTATTGAGCTTGTGTTCACCATGCTACATGCCACCTGTATTCCCAGGCAATATTTATGCAAACCATGATTTGCCCATCTTGTATTGAAATTTTGTGATACTCGATATTTTCTTATGATAACAAACATGACCAATGGCAAAGAATTGATAGGCTCGCTTCTTTCCTAACTCTGACTTGAAGAATTTACAGTTGCATAAGGCAGCCTTAAAATGGGTCACCTCTATCAAAACCTACATAAATTTTTGGCCACATTATGATGTTACAAGTATCAATATTTACGGCCACCTTTTCATGTATAAGACAGAACCATGCACACTGCATACCATGAGAAAATTTACATATCCAAAAAATTGTAAATGCTTGTTTTCCTAAGCTGGCACCAACAGTTTTGCACAAATTGAGGTAAAGCCAATAGAAAGATTTCTCCCTCAAATTGCCTGCCTTTCTGCATTGATTATGAATTGTTATTCACTGATTGCAAGATTACTCGTCATGCCTTAGTCATCAAATTTACCCAATTTACAGCTGATGTTTCCTTGTTGTTACCTTTAAATGTAATGTTAGGTCCACATCTTCTGATTCATCTTTTAAAAAGTGGGAATTGCAGACATAATATTCAGTGTCTCTGCAAAGGTGTAAAAACTTTAAAACATGTGGTAGCACTCTTTGTTTGTAAGAAATTAGTGGATAACAGGAATTAGATTCCCTGGCAGCTTAATCCTCAGTAACATATCTTCATGGTGAGGCTATCAACTTCTTTCACTAACTATTCATTGGATTAGCCCTGTTTCTACCTGGTAATGCAGCTAATTTAAAGTCTTCTATGCCTCTTGTAGTCAATGCTGCAGAGGGTTCAAACATATTCATTAGTTTCTAACTTCCTATACACTGATAAAATAGTACTCCACATCGAGACTGTTGTTGTGCTTAGTAATTTCCGTTCAGAGTATGCAATAAGAAATTGTTGCATACAACATGACCCAAAGCTTTCATTTAAGACTCTAGTCAGGTTATTAGTCTCATATTCATAGGAAAAATGAATAAAACTCAAATCCACCAATCTCCATGGATGTTTTTAGATAAAATTAAACTCAAAAATAAAATCTATAAAAACAGGCAGTGCACCTAATGGCAATAAAAAATTGTAGATACTAATGAATCAGCTAGTAGGTAAATGATCAACCCATACAATGTATTCTGTCTTACAAGGCATTTGAGAATCATGTTCTTCCTGTCTCGGCTCCTCTAAATGAGCGTTGATGCAAAAACTAATCATAGGAAAGCAAAATATGACTCTCTGAAATACCAGTTCTGCATCGCTGAACTCTACAACCTATTCAGAACTGCTCATTATTGTGATTGTGGCTCAAAAACATTTGCATGTATTAATAGATGACTGCCACAAGTCTTGAAAAGGACAGTGCTCAGCACCATTACCTTAAGTTCCAAAAATGCATATGAGCAGATGTTTTGGTTTTTAACTCTATATTTACCACAACCTAAACCTCAAACCTCAAATCTCACCCCACTTTAGATTTAAGGATTTACTAGAGCCCTTCCCCTGATCACCTGAATATTTTTGAAGCTCTCAACAACCATGGAATTGTCCAGTAAAAAGAGGAAAATCATATTTACCTATGATCAACCCTCTGATTTGATATATTTTCAATCTTCAACCACGGTATTTTGTCGGCCCTTGTTTTAAAGCATTGCACTGCACTGCACGGCAGTTAAGATGAGAAAAACGGACTTTTCTCATGAACTTCTCTCACTGGCTAGCATTCCATCAACAGCCACTAACATCGAGTGAGGATGAGGGATAAGGAAGCATTAACAAGGAATGAAATCCTCCACAGGAGCAATATCACATGGTAAGTCAAGACCCAGACAGCTTGTAATCAAGACAAATCACAAAAACAACCACCACAAGGTAAAGGGATCCACAAAGCACGCATGGAGACCACTAAGTAAATGTTAGTGCCAAAGAAGAGAAAACCTAGAGACTTGCACCCTGATGCTCGCTTTGAGAGAACTCTGTGGGTAAACATTCTTCAAGGGTAAGTTTGTTGAAACAATGCTGTACTAATTCACCATGCAGTCTGTAACAAATCCTCTGAGCTTCTAGCCCGTGTTAACAGACCTAAAAAGATCTCTTGAACTCGGTAGTGTATACCAGTCAATTAAAAGGCGGGGGGCTCGTTAAAACAGGATTATGCCAGTCAATTAAAGGCAGGGGCCTCATTAAAACAGGATCAATTTATCTCCAATATTTGCATACCTCTATATATAAGCCAAAATCATGATTCCACAACATTTTCACAGAGGACCAAATATCTACACCCAAGCTTCACCTCATTTGCAGACCCAAATTTGCATCTTATTATTAGACCCAATTGCATCTTCTGCCTAGTATAACCACCACAATCCACATTATCATGTTTGGTCTTACATTCAAAATTCCCATAGGTGTTCTTGGTATTATCATTATAAATACGCCCAAACTTCGCATCTCATTTGCAGACACAAATTTGACATCTTATTAGCAGACCTAATCGCACCTCCAATCTAATATAACTAACCACAACCCACATTACCATTTATAGTATTATGTTCGAAATCCCCATAAGAGGTTTTGGTATTATGTTCAAAGTAACTACACCCAGACTTCACATCTCATCTGCAGACCTCAATTGGACATCTTATCAGCAAACCAAACTGTATCTTTTATCTAATTCAACCACCATAGCCACAAAAGCATTATGGGTATTATGTTCAAAATTCCCACAAGGCAAAGCGTTGTTCTTCCAATTTTAGATGTTATTAAATAACCAACTGTAATTCTGTTTAAAATGGTCATCACAGCTGATTATCTCGATTACATACCATAGCAACAAATGAAGGGAAATATTGATACTAAGCTCTTACCTCCTGTGCTTCCGGGGGTGCCATAACTAGCACTACAATGCTGTCTCCTTGATCTGCATCTGGCAAAGTTTAGCTTGATTGCTGTCTTGTTGTTTGAAGCTGCTAATTTGGGGGAGAATACATATGATTTTAGGGTAGACTGCAGCCTTAATTGTCCCAAACGAATTGGATTAGTGCAGGGTAGAGGCCCAGAAAAAATGGTTGTAGATATTGCCATAGTGTAATCTATCCCACACAATTGGAACTCCTTTCGTCTAAAATGGAAAGATACCCACCCGTTCTTTGAGTTGCACTAATTGCCTCAGTGTGGTTACGTATCAGGTGCCTACCAATATCTTTTGATTCTGTTTTTTTGTTTTGGTTCAGCTTTGAAGTTCGCAGACGACTTGGGTTTTTTTTTCGAGACGTGTTTTTCCAAGCGCCTTATTCCTTACGAACTCTTTCCCTCTCTCTATTTTGTTTTTTAGTGGGGGTAGGGGTGAGAGGTGGTAATGCTCATTCGTCTACACTTCATCGATGATAGGTGTCTTGACTGACATTCCTACCTTTGATGAAATGAAATGAAAGATTTTAATGACGTCCACGATACCGAAGAATTTACTAATGAAGAAGCTCTTCTTGACTAATTGGGTTCCTATGGTTTTCTTTAAGATACTACAGGAGTTAATGACCCAACGACCTAGCACACTTCATGGCGCGCTAATGCAGGGCGAGTCCTCCCAACCGGTTGTGTAAATGCAAGGGTAGCTAGTCCCCTGGGGCCTGGGGGATTAGAACTTGGGTGGTTGGCTGGCAAGCACTCAAGGCCCGCCATCAGGCCCCACACTTCTTTCATTCATTCATAAGAATAGGTTTCCTCACATCTTACACACATGACTATTTCGAGGAGCCTGATACTTACGGTATCTCTGAAAATTCCCTTGACACTATTGTCAGACATCCATATGGGTAGAGACTCTATATTAGATGGGGTAGATCCTGATAGATTCAATAGGATGTAGATATAGAGATCTATAATCCTACTCTATTATAGAATTTTATCTAGAGGATATCGAGGACCAATCCATGTTACTCAATGAATGAACTACATCTTTCAACTTTGGCATTGATGTTGACCCTCGACTTGTTTTCCTAGTTACCTCTGCTTAACACTGAGGAGTGAGAAGTGCTTAAATAGGGTACTCCATGATTTCCCTAATCTCTTTGCATGGAATTATGAAGATATTCCTTGTATCGATCCCTGTGTTGCCGTGCATAACATAATCTTGCATGAAAATGCTAAATCAATCCAGCAATAAATTCATAAAATGCATCCCATTGTTTCTTTATTAGTTAGGCAGGAAATATAAAAGCTCTTTGACGTTGGATTTATCTGTGTTTTCAATTATTTGCAATGGGTTTCTAACATAGTATCTTTAAACCTACCATAGAGATATGATGTTGAACAAGAATTTCATGATTTAAATAAAGCTTTCCCCAAGGATAACTTCCCCCTTCCATACATCGATATGATTGTGGATTCCATTGTTGGTTGTGGCATGTTATCATTCATGGATGGATTCACATAATATAACCGAAATAAAACTAACCCCACTAATCAAGATAATAAATCTCTTACTACCCATTGGGGTACCTTTTGTTATAGGACTATGCCATTTGGCTTAAATAATGTAGGCACTACCTATTAGCAGGCTATGACACACATCTTTCATGATCATATCCATACAATTATTCAAGATTATTTTGATGATTTACTCACCAAATCTATTCATTTTCAAGATCATCCCATTGATCCCCACCACATCTTTAAACTATTATACCAATACCATGTATGGTTAAATCTCAAAATATGTGTGTTCAGAGTCACTTCTGACAAGTTGCTCAACTTTATTGTCTCCTAATGAGGTATTGAGCTCAACCCCAAACATATCCAAGCTATTGTGGACATGCCTCCTCCACGTAATTTAAAACAATTCAAGTCTCTCTAAGGAAAAATTCAGTCCATTCGTTGTTACATTACATAATTGGCAGACAAAACACAACCCTTCAAAAGCCTCTTAAAAAAAAAGATACTTCTTTTGACTGGGATATTTCATGCCAAAAAACATTCAATGATATAGAGCACTATTTGCTCAATCCTCTGGTACTCACACCACCTATACCTAGTTGACATATCCTCTTCTATATTTCTATCATTGTTCACGCACTTAGGGATTTTTTAGCATAATATAATGACAATAATCATCAACATGTCATCTAGTATACGAGTCACACTTTTTTCCTTATGAACATAACTATAGTCCCATAGAAAAACTTTGTTTGGCCTTAGTTTTTTCACCAACATGTAATGACATTACATGATTAACAATGAAATCCTTGTTCTCACCAAGGTTGACCCCTTGCACTACTTGTTTTCTCACACCCACTTATCTAGTCACATAACCCAATGGGTCATGCTCTTGACTGAATTTAAACTCTAGTTCATTAACTAAAAATCTATTAAAGGATGGGTCATCATAGATCAGTTAGTTGATGCCCCTAGCTTTGACTTTGCCCCTGTAAATGATGAATTTTGTGATGAATTTACCACTTGCAACATTACACACTAGGACAATGTACTTTGATGGGTCAAAATGCACTATCAATGTTAGGGTAGGTTTTTTTTTTGTCACTCCTTGTGATGAAACCATGCCCTTAACTTATCACCTTAGATTTTTTCCTATGCACAAATAATATTGATGAATATAAAGCCTTGATCCTTGGCCTTTATATTGTCACAAACATTATAAGTGCACCACATTCACATATTTGGGGGACTCCCAGTTAATTTTAAAGTCAATTAAACTATTTATATCACACAACAGGAGAGATTGTAACATCCCTCTATAATAAATTAGTCCAAACAATTGTTATTCACATTTGTCTCGTATTTTATATCTAACATTCCTCAAAAAGATAATTTTCATCACAAATGTCATGGCCTACTCTACCTCACTCATCCTGTACCAATATAACTAATAATTATGCCACTTTCACCATCACATCAATTATATAACCCCTAAATGACCCCTAATACTCTTAATGCTTGTATATTTTCTTGTCGTTACCGACAACATTGCCAATAATGCTAAATGGTATGTCTGATATTTACAATTTTCTCTATTGACAAGTTCTATCTAGCTAACTCCTCGCCATAAGATAGACATTGATTGTGATGAGAAAAAGCCATAAGATACACCCTTCTTGGTGGGATTTTATTTAAGTGATATTCAGATGGACATTTATGTTCTAGGCTTAAGCTTTGATGATTCCCAACTAGCCCTCTCACAAATGCATGACATTGAGTGTGGTGGGAATTTTAGTGGCAAAACTATGACCCAAAATCTAGTTCATCAAGGATGTTATTAGCCCACTATGGAGCATGATGGTCATGAATATTCAAAATAATGCAATCAATATAAAAGGCACAATAATCTTAACCATGCCTTTATCTCATGTTTTACAATCTATCATCTCCCCATGGCCATTTTCATTATGGGGCTTTGACTTCGTGGGTAAGCTTATCCTAACATCTGCATAGAAGGGCATAAATTCATCCTCATGCAACCACAAAATACTTTACTAAATGGATCAAGGCTCATCCCTCTCAAGTTCAACTACAAGTGATGACATTTACAATTTATTAATTTCACTATATCATCACCTAGTTTTGGGGTACCTTCATGCAATCATTATTGATAATGAGTCTTCTTTTTAAAATTGGACAATTAAGAAGTTTTCTTTCCAAATTCAGCATACTAACCATACAGTTCTCCACTCCTTATTACCCATGGGGAAACAACCATGGTTGAGGCTATCAATAATAAAATTGTTAAATATTCTCCCTAAAATTGATGGCATAACATGGCACCGACTAGACATAGCCAAATCTTTTATGCCCTTTAGGCTTACAGTACTAGTGTTCTCACACCTGCAAATTCTACCCTTTTTCCTTAGTCTGTGGGGAAGAGGTTTTTCTCCTAATTGAAATAGAAATTCCCTCCAATTATTAATGTATCACTTAAATACATCATAAGATGATAATAATTACTCAAGAAAAATTATTACAAGAGCTCGAGATGATTGATTCCCACTATGTACAATCCCTTGAGACATATCCACATGTACCAATACCACGTCAAATAAGCCTACAACAAGAAATTCCAGCACCCAATAATTTCAAGTGCAGGTGATCTCATTCCTTAAATAAAATCAGAAAGAATACTAACATGCTAAGGCTTCCCCTGAAAGGTAAATTCAAACTTAATTGTCTTGGCCCCTACGTGATTAACTGAATGGCTTGGTTTTGGTGTTTATCACCTAGAATCCCTTGAAGATAAACCAATTAAAATAATCCCGTGAACATCATGCACCATTACAACATTATTACACCTAAAATATCTAGTTACAACACATTTGACAACACATTCAAATAATCACATAATACATAAACATTCAAATAATCATATACTACAAAAACATTAAAATATGAGCAAAAATACAAAATCAAGACATGTTCTAGTTTGGTTGGGTAACTATGTTACTGTTATAGCATGTATGTTAGTTATATTTGTTTGATACATAACATATCTATTCCTATACACATATGTCATTCATGAGATATCTTGAGCTTGATATAAGACACTCGCATATTATTACATAATGATCGGAGCTAGTTTTGTTCCTTACACTATTCTCTTTAGGGGCATCCCTCCACACTTTACATAGTGTCTTTTGTTTTGTTTCATGTTACTTTACACCTTCCTCATCTTGCTCATTTACATACATTGATGTTTATTGTATGTATAGTGGGTCAATGGAATTGACACATGTGCATCTTGTGTAGTGCTAACTTATTGTTGTTATTTCTATTATTACTACTGACCATAGTTGTTACTCATGCTTTCTATTATTTTTGTCACTACTTATGTTATATAGCATATCCACTCCTTGAATAATTCTTGGTGCCTGGATTTCTCTTATTACAATGTTATGATTGTTTGCTTCAGACAACCTCATGGCCTTTCTTATATTGTGATACCATGGGTGTCCCATGTTTATGTGTATGTGCTTTCTACTATTATTATGATGCATTATAATTTTTATCGTACATTATCTTGTGAAACTGTGGGTGTCCCATGTTTTTGGATCCATGCCTATATATGATTATTCTTTTGCTTACTTTCTTGCACATTTTTGTTTCTATTACTCTATTATTTCTAGCTTACACTAATACTTATACTATTATTTTTGCTATGGCATGACTTGATATGTTGATTTCACACTTTAATTTATTATAGAAGTAGGACATTATTACAATTATTATATATTATTAGTAGTTGTTTTACATGTGTATTCTTAGCTTGTTTGCATATGTCATTTGTTTGCTCATTCTCACGCACCATGGTTGCCACCATGCACAAAACCCTTTTGCAAGTAAAAATTTCCAATGGTGGTCACTACTTCAGTATTCCACATTCTCTTAAAGATTATCAAACATAGTATATGGGTACAAATAATGTTCTATCACATGTGCCTCAAAGAGGGGGAATTCAATAAGGTATTTTTACACATATACACAAATTACATAGTTCATAATAGGTTATAGGGGACATGAATAATTAATTCCTTCTTCACAATGGTATTTCATATACAATTACATGATGGGTTTGGGGGCATGGGCCTCCTTCTCACTGTAAAAAATCTCAGAGTTTTAATAATTAATTCAAACATAGTAACACCTTATGGGGGCATGATATGGGTCATTATGTCTAAGGTCTATTTGAACAAATTGGGCCTAGATCAATTTGTAACTGTAGACACCTAAAATCCACCTATGCATTTTTAATACTAAAATTGCACTAATTGTCCTCTTTCTCACCAATTCCATTATAATTAGTGATTATCCCGCTAATTAACTAACATTCCCCTCAGCTAACATTCCCCTCCATTTTGGTCAATTAACGACACTTCGTTAATTAACTAACCTTTCTTTCATTCCGGATGCCAATCAATGACACCTCATTAGTTTTAATCCTCCTCTAATCAATTAATTAACTATTATTAGTTAATTAACTTTTTATAACTTTGTATTTAATTAATAAACCTTCTTATTAATCAAATCCCCCTTTTAAATCTTTTAAATCCCATCTATTTCCCTCTAAATCACCTCCGAAGTAGGCTTTCTAAGCTTATCTTGGTCTATTAATTAATTCTAATCTGATTAATTAAATCATCTCCAACTCCCATGAGTTGCTTAGTTACTAATTAAACCCTTCTAATCGTGCTTATCCCTTCTAATTCTACTTTACCTTTATCCCACATTCACTAGGTTTCTAGCTTCTCCCAAATTGGAAAGCTATATAAAGAACCTACCTCCTTTCTTCACAACTTACACCACACTTTCGCTAGTGTTATAATGAGAATATGATAAGAGCATTCTCCACCATTGAAGAAGCTTATTGATCTTGCATTCCATTCATCCACTCTTTGCATAGAGTAGTAAAGGAAGATCCATGCATGGCAATTTAGCCATATTGGAGAGATCCTTTCCTCTTGTGGGAGATAACCATCCTTTGATTTCTTTGTAATCTTAGGAGCAACTTACAATCTAAAAGGCATATCTAACTTAGCAAGGAATGGCTTGATGTTTTCAAAGTTCCATTTGGATGCATTAATTTAGCTTTTGTTCTTGTATAGCCTTATCAAGATGTTTTTATTAGATTAGATTTGTCATTTGAAACTACTGTGGTGTTAGTTTCTCTTAACTATGCTTTAGTTTCTTTAATATGCATGCATTTGGCACACCTGGTGGGACATACTCCATTGTCTCATGCACTTCTTTTCAATTTTTTGTAGTTTAGTTTCATTTTTGCTTTACTAACCCTCTTTTAGCATTTTTTAGATAAATCTTGTATTTTCTTAACTTGTTTTATTGAGTTTGCATGATTTTAATGCTTTTTGCAGAAATAGGGGAGGTGAGGTGTTGCCAAAATTGAAGCTAATTGGAAAAGATTTGATCTTTTTGACATTCTTTTTGTCAATTCCCATGTTTTTGAAGTTAGCATAGGTGCCCTGTGTTATCGTTAAAACCTCTGCATTTAGGTCAAAACTCGTGTGCTATTGTGAAACCAATTGCATTACCATTCTTTGGAAATTCCACCTCTATGTAGCTCACGCACTAGTGTTACAAAACCCCTGTGTCTGCATTAAAACCCATGCATTAGCATTGACTGCTTTTTCTTCTCTGCCTACACAAAGAACTACCTTACACTACTATTGAATTAGCCCCGCATCTGCGTTTATATCCTTGGGCTACCGTTGATATCCTTGCGTCAGCGTTTGTATCTTTGCGCTACCATTGATAGCCCTGCATTAATGTTAGTATCCTTGTGCTACCATTGATAGCCCTGCGTTACCATTAAAACCCTTGTGTTAGCGTTCTATGTCAAATTTTGGCTTGGATTTCAAGAAATTACAAAATCTAATTTTTGGTGTTTGTTGTTATTTTGCAGGTTTTCGTGACATTTGTTTTACAGGTTTTGATTTGAATTAATTTTCTAACATGTCAAATGCTTTGAATGAATGTTATATTTCCATGCTTTACTTGAGTTAGGCTAAAGTTTGTGTATGCTCTTCTCTTGCACCTTTTGGTGATCTTGAGAATCAAAAACAACTTTAGTCTTCTTTTTCTAACACTTAGATTAACTTGGAAATTTTATTATTCATTTTGTTTAAGGGAATAATTTTTTTACAAAGCATTTTAATGGTCCTTTGAATTAAAGTTTTCCATTTCTATCTAGTTGGATTAGTTGTTGTGTATGGTCTTCTCTTGCATCTTTAGATGATCTTGATAATCAAAAGCAACCTTTAATCCTCTTTCATAATATTGTGGATTTCTTGGAAAACTACTAACTCTTAAGTGCAGGACCTAATTCATTTTTCAAAGAATCAGGATCTAAACAAATACTAATTACAGTGTGTTGCATGTTGTCAGTGGTGTACTAAACCACATTTCTAATTCAAGATTAAAAACACACCATTTATTAAAAACATTGTATTTGCAGGTTTGGATAAGGGTTAAAACCCATCCGCTTTTAAACTATGGAAGTATCTTGTCATAATCCATAAAACTCATTACGAGGATTATCATAGGAACCTCGAACAACCTTTAATGCTAAGATTGCACTAATTATCCTCTTTCTCGTCATTTCCATAATAATTAGCACTTTTCCACTAATTAGCTAACATTCCTCTTCATATTCATTAATTAACGACCTTTCGTTAATTAATTAGCCTTCCTATCATTAAAGATGTCAATTAATGACCTTTCGTTAATTAATATCCACTTCTACTTGGGTTAATTAATTATTATTAATTAATTACACTCGCAACTCTAAATCAATAAATTACCATTTATTGGATCAAATTCCTCTCTTACATCCCACAAATCATACTAATTTTCCTCTAATTAGCTTCTATAAGCTTACCTCTACCTATTAATTAATCACCTTTGATTAATTAAAACATCCCCCAACTCCCATGACTTACTAATGACAAATTAAACTCTTCTAAATCAAGATTACCTTTTATAAAGCAACCTTATCCATTCCTAATCTTGTTTTACCTTTATCCCACATTCATCAATTTGCTAGCCTTGCCTCTTTAGGAAAGCTATATAAAGAACCCTCCTTCTTACCTTTCTTCTTGCACCATGCTTTGAATAGTGAAAGACTATAAGCATTTTGATCTTGAGCCATTCTCCATTGTTGGAAATAGCTTCTCCATCTTGCATCCTTTCACTCAAAATTGAGTAATATGGGAAGATCCAAAATGGCCTTGTAGCCATTCTTGGTGAGATTCCATTCTCAATCCTTGAGATCAAGTAACAATCCACTTTGATTGCTTATGTTCTTCATAGGTTCATAGTTTAAGTTAGCAATCATAGAGAGTAGGAAATAGCTTAGCATGTAGTTTCATTTATGCATTGAAGAAGCATTTCCTTTAAGCTCTTATCTTGATGGTTCATTGTTTAATTAGCATTTAATTTTGAAGCTATGTAGATATTAGTTTCAATTTATAGCTTAGTTAATAAAACATGAGCACATTTGGCACACCCGGTGGGACTTACTCCATTGTCCTTTGCACTTAATTTCAAGTTTTTGTAGTTAAGTTTCATTTTTGGTTACTAACCCTCTTTTACACATGTTGATCTAACTTGTTTTTCTTAACTTATTTTGTTGAGTTTGCATGTGTTGAGTCTTCCTTGTAGGTATAAAGGAGGTGAAGTGCTGTCAAAATTGGAATTGATGGGAAAATTTCAAGATTTCTCCATGTTTTCATTTTTAGAGCTTACTTTTTCAACATTCTACATGCTAGTTTTGTCAATTTCTTGAAAATATTAAATTCTTGAGCATGTAGGTTAGTGTTTGATAGTGTTGAGTCTTCTATTTACATATTAATGTGGTGGGTTACTGTCAAAATTAAATCTTGGTGAGAAAATTTCAATATTTCATCATGTTTTCATTTTTAGAGCTTACTTTTTCATCATTCTACATGCTAGTTTTGTCAATTTCTTGAAAATCTTAAATTCTTGAGCATGTATGTTAATGTTTGATAGCGTTGAGTCTTCTATTCATATATTAATGTGATGGGTTGTTGTCAAAATTGAATCTTGGTTGGAAAAATTTGACCATTTTACAGATTAAGGGACATTTTTTTGACATTTTTTGAGTGCATGTCAAGTGCATACCCGTGAGCATAAGAGCATATGTGTAACCCATCTTCCGAAGGCCATAAATTTTGCTCCCAAACTCGAAATGACTCCATTTTTTTTGCGTTGGAAAGGTATTGAAGTTAACTATGCAATGAAAACATAAATTTGGGATTTATACTTACAGAAATTACAGGTTTTTCTGTTACTTTAAAACTGGTCATTTTCTAACATGTCTAATGTTTTGATGAATGTTGTATTTCCATGCTTTACTTGATTTAGACCAAAGCGTGTGTATGCTCTTCTCTTGCACCTTTTGGTGATCTTGAGAATCAAAAACAACTTTGATCTCTATCTTTTTAACATTGGGATTAAACTTGGAAATTTGATTATTCATTTTGCTTAAGGGAATGAACCTTTTACAAAGCATTTTTCAATGGTCCTTTGATTTGAAGTTTTCCATTTCTATATAGTTGGGATAAAGTTTGTGTATGCTCTTCTCTTGCACCTTAGGGTGATCTTGAGAATCAAAAGCAACTTTAGTCTTCATTTTATAACATTTGGTAAATTGGAAACTTCATCTTTCACTTTTGGTTTAAGGGAATGAACATTTATCAAGCTTTTTGTATGGTTCATTGATTGCAAAGATTTTCTTTACTTTTTAGTTGGATTATTTGTTGTGTATGCTCTTCTCTTGCATCCTTGGATGATCTTGAGAATCAAAAGCAACTCTTAATCCTCTTTTAAATAATGTGATTTTCTTGGAGAACTACTAACGCTTGAGTGCAGGACCTAAAAATGCTTGTCAAAGAAAGGAGTTCGAAACAAAATTAAACTACTAATACAGTTTTCGTGTAGGTTGCCAAAAGGTGTTCAAGCAAACCACATCCAATTTAAAAAAGATAAAAAAACACACCACAATCAAAACACTGTATTTGCAGGTTCAGATAAGGGTACGTCCCATCCGCTTAAAACTAGGACATAACCCCTTTGGCATAAGCCTTAAGCTACAACAATGGGGGTGGTCCTAGGAACCCCAAAGTAGTCCACGCAAGAGGGAACCTTGTGGATGAAACGGGAAGTGCTCTGCACAACCTACTTGACTAGTACTACCATTTGTGAGATTTAGCGTCACAAGTCGTCCGTATGGCGACCCCAGTGAGAGTACACATGGACGCATTTATTTCCCACTGTGCTTGAAGGGGGTAAAGTAAAGCCGAGATACTCCCAAATTAGTCAGTGTGACTTTTTGGGTAAATCGAGCTCGCTTAAGACAACTTGGTGACACCTAGTTGAGTGAACCACCCAGGAAGACTATCTTTGACCAGGAGCCCACTTGGACCACATCAAAGAAAATTTTGAGTTAAGAGCTATTGTTCATCATGAAACATGTAAAGTGTTACTTTTGCTTAGTTTTTCACTTGCCCTAAGGTGAGGCGAAACTCTACCAAAGTGAGGCCAACATTTTTCAACCCCAATTGATCTACTTCCTTCACTTTCTTTTGACACTTTGTTGATCAAAAGAAGAGTGACTACCTTTGCATTATCAATTGATTGTTTTCACCACTTTTGTGTCTGTTTACGCCCATCCATGTTTGTGGCTGGGTTGTTAAACATCTAAAGTGTGTGGAGACATTTTTATATCATTGGTAGCCTTTTTGATCTTGATACCCAAGTCAAGATTGTCATCGTAGTTAGGCTTGGTTCATCACTTTGATTCTCCTTTGAACGGTTATCTTGTTTATATCGTGTCACTACAATTTTGGTATTTACATCTTGTTTCTTGTAAACTTGACCTAAATATCTATATTGTAAGGTTACGCTATATACACTTTAACAATTCCTAGGTATACTATAGCTTTAGTTTGATTTCAATTATTACCTCGATTTTGAAAAGTGTTAAGTGTTACCACTTGTGCGTGTTATATCAATATCATCTTGATATCAATACCTTACTTTCTCGCAAAGTTTGGTTAACATATCTTGGTGAAATTGTTGTGTCACTCACAATCGTAACTGACACCTTTTGGAATATAGGTCTTAATTGAATTTGGGCTTGCTTCTAGTATACTTTGTTTGGAGATCACATTAACTTCTTGTTATTACTTACGCCTTGTTCATTTCTTTGAACTTGACATAAGTAGGGACATTTTGTTAATCATCATACAACACCAACTATCATTTGGAAATAGACTTAGGAAGTACTCCATTTGATTGATTGGTTTAAAACAAACAACTTTGTGTGATTGTGTCTCATTCGTCATTTTGACTTATCCATTTAGACAATCACTTTGATCCATTGATTCTTTATCATTCATTATTCTTTGGTCATTAATTTGGCTTTGTGTTTTGAACTTGCGTGATTGTTCCTTGTTTTTATCCATCTTATAAACTTGTTTTTAGGACAATCCTTTGGGTCTTTGATCCTCTTGATCTTCTTGTTTTTTCCTAAGTTCATGGTCATTTTTGAACATATCTTTCAAACCTTAGCAAAAACATTTCCTATCAAGCAACTTTTGCACCAATCAAACATTGGAAATCTTCCCTTTGTATCCTTTATGTTGCTAAAATTTTGATCAATCCTTTGACATTTATGCCTTCATCCCTTGTTGGATTATCAGTCTTGATTCATCACGATGTATGTTTTCCTTAGCTTCCCTTTTGGAAAATCATACAAGCATCCCCATATTTATGAAATGTCTAGTTGGTTGTCATTATGCTGCCCAAATCAACATGAAACCTTCTTCACTTTGAAAAAGTTTGATCATACAATCTAGGTTTAGACCTTTGAACCCAACATGCCCAACAATGACTGATTATCGTAAGGTCCCTTATACATACGATAATAAGGAATCAAATTTTTGGTGTTCACATCAAAATATTCCCATCATGACCAAACCTCAATTGGTTCTTCATGCTAGAGAACCCATTCGGGTAACTCGTTCCCCACCTTCATCTCATAGTCGGTGGTATGGTTTGGACACTTCTGATCCAAATTATTATTTGAGTTCCCCCCACTCTTCTTCTAATTCTAATCCAAACATTTCCTCTTCTTCTGAGGATTCCAATCCAAATATTTCCTCTAACTCTTCTGATGATTCAGATCCAAACTACTATTCAGATCCAAACTACTATTTGGATTCATCTAATTTGACTCCTAAGTCATGGTCCTCCCCTTCTTTGCAGGACCTCTATTATCACTCACCTAAACAATGTTCTCCTCCTCTAAATATTTGTGTCACCACAAATTATCTTCATCATTCATCTAATATGACTCCTACGTCGTGGTCCTCCCTTTCTTCATAGGACCCCTTTTATCAGTCGCCTCAACATGACATCTTTTTCCTTTTTCTTCCTTTGAAGATACGTGCGACTCCAAATCCCTCCAATCAAACATCTAATACAATTCTTGAATCGGTCCTCTCTTTCTTTGTAGGACCCTTGTTATTATTCATCCAATGTGATTCTTGAATCACGGTCCTCCCCTTCTTCACAGGACCTTCTTCATCAATCACCCCCACAAAGTCTTCCTTCTTTGAAGATTCGTGTGACTCAAAGTCCTTCTAGTCAAACATTTGAATCAACCCATGCATCACAATCTACAGACTTTGGACTTAATCCTACTAGTTTACAGATGATATACCATCATATAGGTAGGTCCACACCACCTTCTTCTACTCCTGAGACATCTAGCTCCACATCTTCTTCATCCCCCACATCATCTTCTTCTATCAATCATCATCAAACATCTTCTAAGTCTTCCACACCAATTGAACCTCTTTCTTCCAATCAACCCCTGGTGGTCGATCAACAACTCATACCGATTGACCTCTTTCAGAATGAAGAAAAAATCAGGGCATTTATAGGGGCACATGAAGATATTCCTTTAGAATATTACGAACAAGGATTCTCTTTAGACTTCAATGCACCCACATATTGTGAGGAAAAGGTTGATTCCTTTTATCAAGAAATAGAGGAAGAGCCTCAAATCATGCAACTTGATCCTCCTCTTATTCTTCCATCTTCACATTCTTCATTACGTGAGGAAACTCCTAGGTCTTGCATTGATCCATGGCCTATCTTCTCATCACCCAATCACTCTTTGTCTATCATAATTCCTCAATCAAAATCTCTTATGGGGTCAACACCAAGTAGCCCTTCATCTTCATCTAGGTGTGGGTCACCTTCTAGTAGCCCTCCCTCTACTATTTGTGGGACATTTTTGAGTAGTCCACTATCTTCTATTCTTGGGCATGTCCCAACTAGCCCCTTGTCTTCTATGTATGGATCACCCTTCTTCTAGGGCCACATAGTCCATCATCTTCTATTCTTGGGCCACATCCTAGTAGCCCATCATCTTACATCTATGGGTCATGTCCTAGTAGCCCTTCTTCTTCTATTCTTGGGCCACATCCTAGTAGCCCTTCATCTTCTATCTATGGCTCACCTCCTGGTAGCCCATCTTCTTCAATCCTTGGACCGTATCCTTTTCATCCATCACATTATTCTTCTACCAAATATTGTGGCAAGCCCACTTCCTTTCCTCTCATCAATTCTAAACATCCACATTCTTCTCTCAATTCTCGGGATCAAACAAGTCAAGCATTAGCTTATAAGAAATCTAGACATGTTCTTTATAAAGCTAAGATCAAAACTCCGAAGAGCTCCAAAGCTCCCAACAACTCAAATGATTATAAAATTCAAAATCAAACGTGATTCTAGAATGCACACCAACGTACCCATCAAGTATGGTGCAAAGTGCAGAAACCTATGGATAGGGAACTCAAACTCCCACATACGAAACCCATGTTTCAAAAAAAATCACAGTCATTTGTTGAGTGTGAACTCACCACAATCATCAAGATCGGGGATAATATCACTCTTGATAAACAAACGCGCTTAGTCTCCCTTATCAAGGAAGTCACACACATCATTGTTGGATCCTATCATGCAGATTGACATTGTTGGTCCCAACTTTCAAAAAAATCAAAAAACTCATAAAATAGTTCAAAAATACAAACAAAATGAGAAAACATTAAAATATTACAAAAACAAAAAAAACAAAGGTACATTATCAAACATTGTAATCAGGTATTGCGTACAATGGATGTTCTCCATTTCTTCTAGTTCTTTCATATTCATCTTCAAGTCATCCACCATTTTCATCCCTTCAGATCTTATTATGGTTAGCCTATTCACATGCATTTTGTGACATTTATCTCTATGGTATCTGTTTGACATTGGTCTTTCATAACCTTGGTAAATGAATTGAAAATCTTAGAGATCATCCTATCACTTATTACTATAATAAACTTGTTGGGTATAATTTTTTGGCATTTGTTGACACTAGCCAATTTCATCATCAAATCACTTCCACATCCTTCCATCAAGCCATCAGTGGTTCTTAACCCCTTGTCAAATAAGAGAGCTGAAATAAGTTTTCAGAAAGTAAAAGAATCAAAATCAATCAATCAAATATCAAAATCAAATTGCATATATAACTCTCTCTTGGGGTATTTCCAATAATCTCTACAGGCTATGGATGCCTGACTGGCAATAGAGCAATGTTTATTAGAATCAAATCATATTCATTGGGGAACTATGGACGCCTGATCCAACGGAGAAATTATCACTCTCCTTCAAATCTTATTTTGCACATCAGCCTATTCACACACTTTTTCCTACACATTTATCTCACTATGGTATCAACTCTTTGACATTGGGTAATTCATTTCATAACACTTGGTAAATTAATTAGATTTTCACCCTTTGATGTTACCTCTTAGAGATCCTATTTGACTATTGCTAGCATATAATGTCTCAAACCTTGGTAAATTGGTCTAATAACTTTTTCATCAATCGCATATAAACTTGTTGACACTAGCCAATGTCATCATCACAATCACTTCCACATCCTTCCATCAAGCCATCAGTGGTTCTTAACCCCTTGTCAAACAAGAGAGCTGAAATAAGTTTTCAGAAAGCAAAAGAATCAAAATCAATCAATCAAAAAGAAAAAGCTAAAAGAAAAAGCAAATTGATATATAACTCTCTCTTGGGGTATTTCCAATAATCTCTACCGGGGCTATGGACGCCTGACTGGCAAGTAGAGAAATGTTTGTGATTAGAATCAAATGCATCTCCGTCGGGGCTATGGATTCCTAGTTGGTAGCTGGAGCAATGTACGGCTCTCCTTCCACAATCCATTCACAAATCACCTTTCAAACTAAATCATTCCTACACATTGGCTAGTGTCTTCACTTATTGTCTATCAACTCTTTCCTTCAAGAGGTAATTCATTTCCACGTGCACACATAAGATCTCGATGAGTAAACAGGATTAGTATGTTACCAAGTGTTACTTTTTGGACCTTGTTCAAACTCTTGCTTTAGTGCATGTCTTGTCTCATGATTTGTGCCTTGGGCTAATCACTTTTTCATCGACCACCTTCTAAATATTTTCATAGCATCCTTTGTTCTTCGAAAATCATTTAGAACATCCATGTGTATAGATGGCCTTTTTTCTATGTTTGTGGACACCTTTGTCCCCCTTTAATAAATCAATCACCCACTTCCTTTCTCTCATGTGTTTCTTGGCCAGCTTACACTGGGGGCATCCTTGCTCCCTCATGATTGAACCTATTTTATATTGGCCTTGATCCCCCTTCTACGTGTGAAGAGTTTGTCCTTTGAATACTCCCACCTAATTGTTGGGGCATGTCACATCTTCACTTTCTTGTATGCGTGGCATTCTTCCCTTGTACATCCCATCTATCGCTGGGGTAATCCATGCTTCTTTGTCTTCCTATACATAGTTTCATAAAACTTTCAAAATAAAAAAAAAAACATTCAAATATGTTTCTAAAAAATTAAAAACAATAAAAATCATCTACAAAATCTCGCTCTTTGGTTCTCGCTTGTTCTTGTGTGTGACTCGTGGATCATCTTGATCTACCTCCATTAACAAAGTTGGTTTGCTTACTATGTCTGTACTCTGGGGAACAATGATGTTGCTTGTATTGTTTCATAGTGCACTGCTTTTCATAGGACCCAAGTGTCCTCTGTTATTCCCCTTGCATGTATCCTTGCTTGGGGCACCATCTTTTAACCCTTGTCGTTAATTCACACAGGTCGGAATCAAAGCTTGATAACAAAAACATTGCATTATGTTTCTCTGTCAGGTTATCTTGTTTACTTTCTCATATTGCATTGCATTATGTATGTTGCAAGGAGTTAGACATCTTTTACTTTCTCGTATTGCATTGCATTTTGTATGTTGCATGGAGTTGGTGTTTTTAGCTATGGACATTTGTTCGTATATGGATTTTCATGTCATACTACACTTCTGTTCATTCTTTTTAATAAGGACCGATGACGTCGATCATAAGCAAAATGATGAAATAAAGTTGGTTTTTACATCGGCAAGATGATAGCTATATCCATCTCTTTTCATCTTCATTTTTCTTCCATATCACTCTCCTTCTATCAACACTTTTCTTCAAAAGCAACTTGGGGCAATAGGGATCAATTCTTCTACTTCTTCTATTATGTTCTTTCATCTTTTCGATCGTCAATCACCCTCTTTCATCACCCCATCGACACTCGAGGGGGCATCCTTCATTCTATTATTTTTTTCTTCTATCTTCAAAAAAAATTTGTTTGTACTTGTCTACTATCTTTGAAGTGGCGTCACTTACGCCACCCCAAAGAGGGGCAAATGTAGACACCTAAAATCTACTTACGCAACCTTTAATGCTAAGATTGCACTAATTATCCTCTTTCTCATCATTTCCATAATAATTAGCACTTTTCCACTAATTAGCTAACATTCCTCTTCATATTCATTAATTAACGACCTTTCGTTAATTAATTAGCCTTCCTATCATTAAATATGTCAATTAATGACCTTTCGTTAATTAATATCCACTTCTACTTGGGTTAATTAATTATTATTAATTAATTACACTCGTAACTCTAAATCAATAAATTATATTTATTGGATCAAATTCCTCTCTTACATCCCGCAAATCATACTAATTTTCCTCTAATTAGCTTCTATAAGCTTACCTCTACCTATTAATTAATCACCTTTGATTAATTAAAACATCCCCCAACTCCCATGACTTACTAATGACAAATTAAACTCTTCTAAATCAAGATTACCTTTTATAAAGCAACCTTATCCATTCCTAATCTTGTTTTACCTTTATCCCACATTCATCAATTTGCTAGCCTTGCCTCTTCATGAAAGCTATATAAAGAACCCTCCTTCTTACCTTTCTTCTTGCACCATGCTTTGAATAGTGAAAGACTATAAGCATTTTGATCTTGAACCATTCTCCATTGTTGGAAATAGCTTCTCCATCTTGCATCCTTTCACTCAAAATTGAGTAATATGGGAAGATCCAAAATGGCCTTGTAGCCATTCTTGGTGAGATTCCATTCTCAATCTTTGAGATCAAGAAACAATCCACTTTGATTGCTTATGTTCTTCATAGGTTCATAGTTTAAGTTAGCAATCATAGAGAGTAGGAAATAGCTTAGCATGTAGTTTCATTTATGCATTGAAGAAGCATTTCCTTTAAGCTCTTATCTTGATGGTTCATTGTTTAATTAGCATTTTATTTTGAAGCTATGTAGATATTAGTTTCAATTTATAGCTTAGTTAATAAAACATGAGCACACACACCTTGAGGGAACTGGTAGACGAAACAGGAAGTGCCCCACTACCTACTTGATTAGAATAAAAACCCATGAGAAAATGCTCCAAGTTACTTGTATAAGGCCCCATTCATTAATTTGATTATGGGGTAATGGTCCTTTGTTTAGGATTTATTCTAGAAAAGTGCACATCTCTTAGGTAATTATTGGTGAATGTTGAGAACAAAAGCTTAGGTAACCATTTAGCATTGGGGCAAACTTGACTTTATCCATTGTGTTCTAAAGAGCGTTCACAAAGCAATGACTTTCTCGGAATCAAAACCTTGTTATTAGAACAAGGGGAGAGTCCATTAAAGTTAGAGACATGTGCTATTCATCATGAAACTTGCAAGGAATCACTTTTAATTAGGTTCTACCTTGTTTTTAAACAAGGTGAAACTTTGCCAAAGTTAGGCTAAGTATTTTTCATCACCACTTATTCTACTTCCCTCACTCTCTTGTTAGTATGTTTGACCAAAAGAGGACATATAAGTAGTGTTTTCCAAAAATAATCATGTCCACCACTTTTGTATTCACTTACATGACCATGTTGCGGTAGGAATGTTAAGTGTTGAAAGTGTGCTGGTACATCCTCATGTTTTGGTAAACCTTATCTTGATACCCATAATCAAGATGTCTCATTGTAGTTAGGTGATCCTACCTTGATTTACCCTTTACATCATTACACTACTTGTATCATAACACTAAATTTTTGATATTTACATCTTGTTTTCACAAAATTGATATAAGCGTCTTGATTGTCTTGTTATGATGCTTGCATTGTATTGATTCATTGATATACTTGGACCTAGTTTTTGATTCAAACATTTCCATAAGTCTTGGAAGGTGTTGTCGTTATATTGTTTGCATTGTGTCAATCCTATTTCGATACTAACATCTTGTTTTTTCTTATAAACTTGATTAAAACTATCCAAGTAGTATTGTTACACTGCATACATTTGTAACCTCCATTTTCAACACTTAGACTTTGTTTATATTCAACTGAGTTTAGATTATATACTTTACATTGTTACTCTGGATAAATCACCTCAACCCCTTTCTAGTATTTAAATATTATTTATCCAAAACTTGATTTAAATACCGAAATTGTGTTGTTATCTTGTTGGAACAATCTTTGAGATAGATTATTAGACATAGGGAGTAGACTCTTTTCATGATCAATTCCTTGTTCAGAATTTTCCAATATATTCTTTCCTTGGGATATTCTTTCATCAATAACATTTGGTTATATATTCTTGATCCCTTTTGGGACATTATTTGTAGTAGATTAGGACATTATTTAGTGCATTATTTAGGATATTCTTTGACATTCATTGTGACATTTATAGCCGTCACACTGCTTATTTTTTTCCTAGGGTCCTTGTAGTCTTTGTACACATTTGTCAAAACCCTAACTAAAAATTTCCCATCATGCCAATTCTTACAAGAATGGGGCACAAAAAATTAGGTTCAAATCCTTTCGTCAGCAACAAATCAAACCCCTTATTTCAAGAAGAAAACATGATTGACCATAGTGGTGATGAAGGGAACTCTCCTCGAGAGGACTTCAAATTTGACCCCACTCACATAGATAAATTTCTATTCCATAATAGAAATGAATTCTTAGCACGTTTCGTAGAATTAAGGGCTAATTTTCCACCTAAATTTGACCATACTCTTCTCATGAACATGGTTCATAGAGAAGAGGAGGAGGAATAACCCCTTCGATCTATGGATGAAATATTAAATCTAGGACATGCTTCTACTTTTGGCCCAAGGAATGAAGAAGATGTGCCTTCTAAAAACATCGGTAGTTATCACATACCCATTGTTTGAATTAACCGTGATGGTAATGAAGAATATGAAGATCGTGAACAACCAACTCCACGTGAAACTCACGAAGAAACACAAAATGACGAGGTCACAGTTTAACAACAATTGCTAGCTCTTAGTTGTCAATTGATGAGTTTGGATTCCCATGTCCATAAAGACCCATGAATAACTAAGAATTCACGTTAGGAAAAACCTAGGGCTATATACTAGGAGTTCTACACTAAGACTCCACGTCAATAAAAATGTAAGGTTGCGTATCATGAGATATACACTGATAACCGAGGTGGTGAAACATCCAAATCTAACTGTGTATATATGCATGCTTCATCTACATGTGGAAAAATATTTGACCAAGAATGGGAGTCTATGAAGAATGTCCTCACCAATTTGCAAGAAAGTAATATGGGACATAGTAAAAAGTACCAATTTGAATAATTATGCCCATATCCTTTTGTTAGAGTGATGTTAATAAAACCCTTTCATCCTCATTTCGATTGCCCTAAATTCAACAAATACAAGGGTAAAGGTGATCCATGTGATCATATTAAATATTTCTTTATGGATTTTCAATAAGTTGCCTATATCGACAATTATCTCATTAGCCTATTCCCACAGAGTCTTAGGAGCCAAGCACTTGAATGGTTCCTCCATATCCCTAAAGGGTCTATCTTTACAGTCATTGAGTTGGCAAAAAAATTTGTCCACTTTTCATTCAATATGGAAAGTGACATTACCATGTTAGACTTATACAATGCCAAACAATGTAATAATGAGAACTTCAATGTTTTTTTACAAAAATGATGAGGGTAAGCTAGTCATTCCCCTTACTCAATACTGGAGAAACAACTTGTTAGTATTTTTGTGCCAAATTTAAATCTTGAAATTGTTTTTCACTTACAAATGCACTATGTTAACACTTTCTAGTTGGTCATAGAAAAAGGAACCCATATCGAAAATGCTTTATTGGCTAAAGGGACATTGAAACCTTTTTTGAAAGAAAATCACGAAACCAAACCTGCAGACAAACCTAAATTCTTTCAAAACAAGAACAAATTTTGTGTAGGTGAGGTATAACCGATTCGAAATGTGTGTAAACATTCCAGAATAATGCTCCTTTGAATCTTATCAAAGGACCTGTTGCACCTGAAGTCAAACATCGTGTGTTCACTCCTCTCACTGATTCTTTGTTGTCTATATTAAAACAATTAGATGCATTGAACATGATCAAATTCCCTAACACTAAACCCTTTATAGATGATGCGCCAAAGCCAAAATGGTACAAAGACCATGAATTAATGTGAATATAATTATGTTAAGGGTCATAACACCAAAAAATGTTTAAAGTTGAAGCACTTCATTCAAGACCTCATTGATAACGAAGAGGTTTAAATGGATTCACCTGTGGCCAATAAAACTTCTACTCAACATGGGAATTTACAAAGAGCCATTCCCTAAACATAAATAGGAAAAGAGAAATTCGGATCAAGGTCAGTCATCACATAATAAAAGTGTCAATCATGTTGTCGAATCCTTTAATCCATTTGATTCCCTCATTGATTGTGTCCATCCATATGTTGAGCATGTAAACACTATTAAGATCAACACACGAGAGTACGTTGTGGCAACGCGGTGCGCTCACCTTGTTATCCCAGAACCTCCTCTTCCTATGTCTCAGGATAGTCACTATGATATTTTAGAACAATTTGTGAAGACCATTGCTAATATTTCAATCTTATATCTTCTTAAAATATCCAATGTTCATAAGGACATCCTTTGCAAAACATTACAGGGGTCAGGAGTTTCAACTGGTATTGATCCTACATGCTTCGAATCCTTGGTCACAATGTAGACACCTAAATTCGGTATTTATACCCTTGATCTCCCATGTGCACATATTTATTTTATTCATCCCCTTTATCTAATTAAATGCTCATCCAATCCCTGTTAATTAATTAAGCCACATTAATTAATTAATCATTTAATATCTTACATGCCCAATTATTCCATCCATGATAATATTTATTATTGTTAATTAATTAATCCCTATTAATTAATTAATACCCTTCATTTTTCCCTAACCAACCTATTATTTAAGATGCTTTAATCCTAAATTCATCCCTTTTTCCTAATTTTTTATCCCATCTATTTTTATGCCCTAACTACCTTAAATTCATCCCCAAGCAATTTGATCTCGCCTACATGCTTTAAAGCATTCAGAAAATCCTTAAAAACACAAAATCACACCAAAATTAGAAAATATTTCCCATTGGGGAAACTTTCCCCGCAATCAGCGATGACCCAGCCCAGTCACCGTCAACCCTATAAAGCTAAATGTTTTCTTTCTAATCAGAATCATATGCATGTAAAAACATCTGAGTTCTCTTACAATTTGTGAACTTACTCTCTCACCTTGAATGCTTTTGCAACAATCACAAATATCCTGGGCATCATTTCAGTGTGCTTGCATCGCTCATGATCATCTTTTGTTAGATTTATTGGTATCTCTGTATATCTTTATTGGGTTTTTTATCAAATTATCTTTGTGTTGCTCATATCTAATCTTTTGCATGTTCATATCAGTCTCAACAAAACTCACAACTTCTCCAACATCCTTATTTTCTAGCCTTTTTCTTACAGGTTTTCCTTTTCATCCATTCATCCTCGACTTTATCTAATTCTGCTACAGTCGCTGCCGACCTTGTTAGATCATCAACGACCCAGGCCCAATTTGTCAAACAGACTTCTTCCACTACTATTTCCAATCATTTCCTAGAGTTTTCTACCCATAGACTCTCCCTACAAGCTACTCACAACATACACAGATCCCTAACATCCTCCAGTTAGCATTCAAACTCTCCAAGTTTGCATATTTATCCTATAATTTAGATTTATCTTCTCAAGTCACGGTCGACCTACCTGTGCACAGTCTAGGTCGTCATTGACCCAGACCAGGTAATAATAAATTACAGTTATTACAATTTAATCTACTTTTAAATCAATCTCGTTCATTTTTTCAAATTTAGTAACATTGTTGTTTATATATGATATCTTCTACTACAGTCCTTACATCTTTGTTTCTAAACAAATGGGGGTTGACATCCGTGAAAGGAAGCTAATCAATTCTTGGAACTGCATTTTCGAGCGACCCCCGCATATATCTATCTAATCCATCTTCATTCCAGTTTTACAGGTCTATCAAGTTGCAATGAGAATCACCCCTTTTGTGCCCATATCCATCGCATCATACATCCGAGGTAACATAAACCCTCAAACATTTCTTAGTTGCTAGTTGTTTTTATTGCTAGTTCTTTCACTTGATCGGTGAGGAAGTTTCTTGTCCAAAATTTTCTGGCACTCCCCGGTGGGACCACCCTGTTTGTGATCTCTTTCTTTTCTATCTATATTTTGCTTTTTTTTCTACTAACACTATAGTGTGAGGCTCCACTTTATTACTTTCTCATGTTGGGTTCGTGGCTTGGATCGCTCATCGCTCAAGAAGTGCAAACAAATAGGAAAAGCGTTATATAGGTATTCCTCACCTTTTTCCTATTTTATCCTTTTTACATCATACTTTCTTGTTCGTGTGTGTCTTCTTATCGAATATCACACTTCATTTTAGGTTGAAAAAGAACACTCTTTTTGCATCCTACATGCTCATATAGCTTGAGTAGGGGTCCAACTTATTGCATATCACATCTTATCACACACGACCTAAAACTCGCAAATCAAAACACTTCCTTTCTCGGTAGACCTGTTGGGATTTGATCACCCAATAAGAAGCCACCTCAAACATTACCTAGCCACAATTTACCTAAAACCAAACATAGTTCACCTTCTTCTAGGTCCTTTGTTATCCATCCCCCTTCTCTTTTTCACATTCTTAATCAAAACATAAAAGGGGTTATTTTCTTGACTTGTTTGTTTAAAATGGAACAAAAATTTTCCTTGAACTGTTCTCAACAGTCTGCCATGACCCCATCCAAACCCTTGGTTGCTTCTTGACCTTCTTCCAGCCCCATCTATGACTACCTTCACTGTAGATCCGCTACTTCTCGACCACTTCAACCAGCAGATTCCACCCCATCCCCGCCATCTTCTATCATGTCTTCTTCATCTAGCATTACCATGCCTATCCGGCCTATTGACATCCCTCTTTCTCCTATATCAAATCTCCCTATCCAATCCCCACTATCCTATCATGATATTTCCTCTTCCCATTATATATCTCCTCAATCAATCCAATCTTCACCATATGATATCTTCAAACAATCCTTTCCTAACCCACCACCAATAAATTTGTTGTCATCCTCTACACCATATCAATTCAATCCATTTTCAATAAAGACCATACATCAAACACCTCCCTCCACATCTATCTTATCTACCTCACCATCCACTCTTATTCTAGACATTGTACCTACACCTCCTTCAGGAGCTATCCTCACATCAACCATACGCACAATCCCATTACCTACCACACCACACCACCTACATCATTTGAGAAATATTGAAAAGCACTTTCAGCTTGTAACCACCATAGGTTACCCTCTCATCTCATCCACATGACTAGACATTCCCACATCGAACCAATCCCCATCCTCCTTGGAACAAATCAAGAAAAAGCTACTCTTGCCTTCTGCCACAATACCACCTTCTGATACACCTATTGAAATCATTGTCATCCCTACCAAGGGAACTCCTCAACAATCCAAATCCAAAAACCTTGGCATTCTTCCACAACGATCCCTTGAGCATCCTCATAAGAAGATCGACATTCATCCTATTAAAACCACATCTACATCCTCCATCCCGGGCCGCATCCCTCTGTCTTAGGACCCCCTCCTCCATCGCGACCAATCAACCAATCCAAATCCAAACAGTCTAATTCCCTCCTAAGACTAGCACCCTCATCGAAAACACCTCCACGTGTTCATCCATCCAAGTCTAAATTTTGCACCACTGTGTCTTCTTCTAGACCACCTAGACCTTGACACAATCCACCTTCATCCTCACCATCCACGCCATCTCACAGGACCTCTCCTGGTGCATACATCAAATAATATGCCAAGGTCCTCCAACATCTACTTCAAACTTCTACCATCACACTCCCACCGATCAGGGCATTTGACCCAAACCATTCAAATCCCTCATGGTTTGATTTCTAGTGCATCTATGCCTATCATCGTACTCCAGGTCACGACACTGAGCATTATAAGGCCCTTCAGACTATTATCCACGATCTTATTGAGTGAGAGGACCTCCTTGACAAGTCTCCTCCATCTACTACCTCATCCATAACCCATTCGAATCCTTTTACCACATCTCCATCCATCCAACCTCTTTGTCTACCCACATCATATTCTATTACCCCTCTTCCACACATTATTCCTCTTGATGAGGGTCCTCCTTTATTCATTGATTCAGTTTTCCTTGTTACACCATCCTCCTGACATCCATTTCATATCCTCTGACATCCACTATATTATCCACATCCCTTTCACTGGGGGAAAATCTGCCCCCCCAGTTATTGATCTTTTAGCATCCTTCTTCTCATCTTCATCGATTCATCCTCCCACACTAGGGAGACTTCTTTCTAGGACTTGTCTGTTCACAGATTATTTCCTCTCCACATTTAGCATCATCCTATCTCATCTAGCTCAGTTTATCTGATCGTACATTTCGTCTCCTCCTCCTACAACCACTTTTGTGGCCATATCTGTGTTTCCCTTTGGAAGCACCATGGCTTTGTCTAAAATCCGCCATTAAGGCTCATAATTCAGGATATTTATTCATCTCATCTGGTCTAGGTTTATCTTGTTTCTCTTTAGGAGGACCATTCATTTGTCTTAGATGCATGTCTTTATTTCCTTAATAAGCAATGCTTATCCTTATTTTCACTTGTTCATCTCATCCCATCTTTCCAACGTGACATTAACGTCGGTAGCCTCGTAACTTTATGAGAATGTCACTACTCTAGAAAGGAGCTAGCACGAAAAGTTTGTCCTTAACTGGATCGAACCATATGGTACATCAAAAGTGGAACCATTTAACGCATTGCACCACATTTACCAATGTTCCCTTAGTCATATTCTTGGATTGATCCTCCATCTTAGCCCCTTCCATCTCTCGTTGTGATGATTTGGAACTATGTGGTCTTCTGTCATTTCCTAGATGTGACCTTAGATATGGGCACCACGGCTCTGTCCATAACATATTCCTTATGGATAAGTTCTCCTCTTTGGTGAGAACTCCACAATCATTACATCCATTACCCTCTTATTAACCTATTGAAACCATGCAAAATGTCCAAGGGTGTCTCTCGTACATTCATTTTCCCCTCCTCAGTGGTCTACTTAGCTAGTCCCGACTCTCCCCCATGTAAAATCAAAAATCATGGATGCTCTTGTCAAAAATTAAAGTTATCAAAAATAGATTGATCCCTTGAAGGATAGTTGTTCATGTAAAAAAAGAAAAGAAATCAACAACATGAAATCAAAATCAAAATCAAATAAATAGACCGATCCCTCGAAGGACAACTATCATGTGTTATTCTTACCATCCATATATTGTATAAAGTAGACCATACCCTCAAAGGATGGCTACTCCATATGAAATTTGAAGGCTTCCCACATTGACCAGCCTTCCATTTTATTAGCATCCTAAAAAAGCTTCCCACATTGATCATCTTTCTTCTAGCAGACTTCCTGCATTGATGAGTTTGCTCTTTCCCCTTCCTAGAGTTGGGGCATAGTTTTAGGGAACACCACTTTTGGAGAACCGTTTTCCCTTGTACAGTTACATCTCAAACCCCTTTTTCATGTCAACATTAGGTTTATGAGATCTTTTCATCCATTGTTTCCTCATGATCTTTAAAATGACTAACTATAGTTGGTTATTTGATAACATTTGTTTTGGTCACATTACCTTGCATTTCTTGGATCCTCTTTTGTTCACCTCCAATGCAGTTAGAAGAACCTTTTCCTTGTACATTGCTCGCTATAACATAGTGTTGTTCGCACCTATAGGTCACCACCGTTGTGAGGCATTTTTATCCTAATCCTATCACATTTATCTTTCAGCCCATCTTTCTTCATCTCAATCACCTATATGATATCTATATATCTTACTTACATCCATCATTAATTACATTCATTCTTAATTTGATTTCACCACATCTTACCCATATACATTCCAATCATCATGGTCAAATTTAGACACAAAACATATAGCCCTAATCCTCATCACACATTTATATCACCATTCTATTCATACACATACACATTTAAAATAATCATCTAATCATACATTTATTTCACCATTATCATCAAATATAAAACAAACACGTGTTCCAAGAGCAACCATCATTATCACATCTAATCTAAAAGCCATCATCATGACATATAATATAAAATCATCATCACATCAAATTAAAATTCATCACATCACATAATGAACACATGATAATCCATGACAAAACAATATATCATATATCAAAAAGTGTATCAATACATCATGGCCCTCTAGGGGGCTCATTCAAAGCAAAAATGCTATCAAAATCTATGGAGTGAATATCTGAGGCTCTTAATTCCTCATCTCCTGGGGTAGGCACAACACCTGATCCATGTGCATATCCACCACCTTGGTGGCCTCCCTCTACTTGTTGTGGTTATGCCACACTCACGATGCTCCTAGAAGACCCTGATCCTCCTGTCATTGTCCTCTATAGGTGCTCCTAATAGTGCAGTGTCTTTGACAGCTTCTCGAACAAGATCCCCTCGTAATATATAGCCTTTGCAACTAGTGCTTTGTATCTATCTAGGGAGATAATGTTGGGAGGTGTGTTTAACAGATAAAAGATAGCTCAAGTATGAAAGCGCATAAGGAATGGGCATGCATACACATGTCACATAGAAGGATACAAAAATATAGCAAAACAACGCGCACTTAGTACAAGTGTACACATGACTTAGCCACTTTTGTAGATCTAGGCTATTTTTGGAGATGGAATGCTAAGCACACAATGAAATGGAGACTTGCAGTTCACGCAAGGCTATTTTGGGATTTGCAACAGTTCAAGCGACATGCAAAGTCTTAATCTAATAATAGGATCTATTCTTAGAGTTAACTAATAGAAGATCTATTTTTAGCAGTTGCATGCTTTTGTGCATTGATGTAAGGGCACATGGCTATTATTAGCATGTAGCCTATTTTTAAAGGTGCATGGGTGGTGAAGGGAAAGTCCCCACCCCTATATATATGTATTGATTTACACGGTTTGGAGAGACCGATTAATTATAGAGTTATGCTGTGAATTTGTTAGTGCGCATAACTATGAAGACCGAATCTTGATGTATGAAGCTTCTGTGTTTTACAATATTTAATATAATGGATCATATTGGCTAGATATTGGTGTTAGATGTGACTGAATATGGTTCTTGCATGGTAAATATCATTATAATCATTATTTAGTCAATCTTTCATATGGTTTAGATCTAGATCTGGTTTATGCATTGTGGATTATTTACTATATGTTATGGATCTGAATATATACATATGCCCAATCATGCTAACATTCTGGATAAGCAACTCTAAAGAGGGACCTAGTACCCTTACACGCTTCAGGTGAGTGCTCAGTTCAGGCTGAGTGATGTGCCAGCGCACCTTGGGCTATTTGTAGTGAATTCTAGGCTACATCATTGGTTCCATTGTTGGAGACCTCTTTCTCAGTTGTTTTTCAGGATGTTGCATGATGAAGATGTACCAATTGACCTTGGCTAGTATTGAGGAGTGGTTAGTAGATCTGGAAGAAGAGTACGCTCACAGATTCAACACTGGACCTGATTTTAATGCACGCACGTGGGTTGAGCAGAATTTGTATGATGCATTGTATGAGATGTTCTTTTCTATCTTTCCTATAGAGTTGTATGAGTGGTTGGTTGCTTATGCGTCTAAAAGGAATTGGAGGTTTCACACACTTGTTTGGATGCAGGAAGAATTCTAGGCCTTGTATGATGTAGATCTTTTTGGATGCGCTCTATGGATGTTTGGTTCTGTGGTGTTTTGAACAACTATATTATTGAGTACGTAGTTTTGACTTACTCTTTTCCCAGAGGTTGCTGAGTTTCAGTTTTTGTGAACCCAGAGGATCATATTTGTGTGGTATTCCACTGGCAATCAAGATCCTGATTGTAACCCTGGATTTGGAAGAGAAGCCAATGGCTAACTAAACCCCACCATGCGTGGGGGAAGGAGCAAGGTTTGTAAGGATGGCAGACCTAGCGGTAGAAAGACAGAGGGAAGAAAGGTGGCTTAAGTTCAATGAGGTGTGCGAGAGGGATTTAGAGAAGAAGCTGTGAAGTTACAGAATGGATGGCATTGTGGAAGAGAGATGGCTCGTGAAGGATTCAAAGCTCACGTAGAGGATGTGGAGCTAGAGCATCTGGATCTCCCCCATTTGGGAAAGCATGGTAGGGAACCCTCTTTAGCCTCATATGAGAGTGCTTTGATAGAGACAACATGGGCCATGGGTGTGCATCTGAATCTACCTGGTGACCTAGCCCTTGCACTTGGTTTTCCAGTTTCTACGATAGTCAGTAATCAACAAGCTAGTGTGAGTAGTAGAGTTGTACAGTAGATAGAGTTAATTTGTAGTCAAGTTTAGGAGTTAATCAGGAGCTTATTCATCTATGGTGTAATCGTCATCTACTTTATTTGGAGGACCAGTTGGAGGTATCTTTTCTGGTGCATCATCGACACAAAACGTAGGCACACAGAACCTTGGCATCACATCTGGAAGTAGTGTAACTTCGCTAGATTGTGGGCATTCAGTTTAGCACAACCTGTCGGAACACAAGGAAGTGCATCCTTTGGTCCATTACCTACTATAGGGGGTGGATCAGGAGGATTAGGTGGCAAGGGCTGGTGGATCCGATGGATCTAGAGGTGGTGGAAATATAAGGAAAACATAGGTTCTGGATCTGGTGGGCAAGGCCCACACCAACCTCAACAAATTTACATGGAGATGTCTCTCCGTCTACCAGAGTATAGAGGCATTGAAGATGCAGCTGAGCACGTGCATATGTGTGAGATACTGTGGCACACAAAGGGGATTACAACTCCAGCATGCAAGGCAATTCAGTTTTCAACTATGTTGTAAGGATGTGCACACAAGCTGGTACAGAAATTTTGATCCTGATCAGACTTGTGTGGACTATACGGCACTACGAGATGCTTTCTTAAAGGAATTTTATATCCCTGAGTTCGAGAAGAAAAGCATAAGCACGCTCAAGGATATTAAGCAGGGCACTACTGAAAGTGTTCGAGGAATATGATGCTCGGTTCAAGACTCTCCTGTCTAAGTTATCTTATGACATCCACACAAGCCAACATGCACAGTGGTTCATTGGAGGACTGATCATGCCTTTTAGAAGGGCACTTTCACATAAGACTTATACAGATCTGCATGAGGCCCTTGAAGCAGCCCTACATGTTGAGGTAGTAGGAAGTGTGGACACATGAGTGAGCCCATTCTTGGAAGCTCAAATTGTAGCAATGGCAAAAAATAGTTGGAGAAATTATCTGCTAATTCAGCACATGAGACACGCAGTGGAATTTGGTGTACAAATTGTGAAGTAGAGGGGCATACTAAGGATAGTTTCCCTTGGAAATCAGTGTGCTCCTTGTTGTTGATTGCGAGATATGTCACTTGGACCACAGTTTAAGTTGGTGCCCATTATTGCAGCATGTGATAAGAAAGAATGTGTCCAGTTACTATAAGATTTATAGGTCCTCGACTCATGATACTGAAGATTACAGGTTGATCGATCAGATCCATGATGCCATTGATATTGGCATACGATAGACTGGTGTTGCAAGTAATTCCAAGAAAAGGGTGAGCATCATGACTATGATCACAGTGAGGGGTGCTCTGATGGAGGCCATGGTAGAGGTCGAGGTTACGAGGTGGATTCAGAGGTCAAGGTCATGGGGGCAGAAGGATTGATTTCCCTCATGGGACTTGTTATACATGTGGATCTCCTGATCACTACAGGTGTGAATGTCCACAGAATATTGTGTGTTATTTTTGACAGAAAGAATCATAGTTATGAAGAATGCCCAAACTTGTATGAACACTTAAGCAAGAAACATAAACAGAGAAAATAAGGGCATGGGAATGGTTAGAGTACAACACACCATGGAAGACTATGGATGCCAAAGTTAGCGTTGGATCTTGAGTTGATGCTTGTGAAGATTACTACACACGTTGAGGTTGCATGCACCAGGAAACACTACAACAAAATCCTACCATTACTAAGGAGGAAGTCCTGCATGCCAAGTATCCAGACCCTATGCATCAGAAGGAGGTTTATCAAGAAACCATGGAGGTAATTTAGAATTTACAGGGTGAGATACAATGTTTGAAGGAACAGTCACAAAAGTTAGAACAAAATAAAGCAGTTGATCTCCATCAGACAGATGTTGATGATTTGAAAGAGGTTTGCAAGATGTTGCGCCAAGAGAACATTATTCCATTGTTAGGAAATTGGTTGAAGGGAAACACTCCGCGCATTGGGACTAAGCATGAGAGACAACTTCTTCATTTAATCTTCCTCTGGACAGTTTGGATTATGACAAGGAGATTACTCTAAATGTTATTGTTGATGGTTGGCTTTTGAGTAACATCTTGATTGACATAGGCGCGAAAGTGAATGTACTTACTTTGGATGCATGGGTTTAGATGGGAAGACCTCCATTGCAACCATCTTCCAATGTGTTGTTCATGGCAAACCAAACTAAGGCAACACCCATTGGAGTTTTAAAAGATGCATCAATTACTATACAGGGGGCCAAGTTCACTAGGGACTTTGAGGTCTTAGCGCTTGCAGAAGTAGACAATTTTCCCGCATTACTTGGGTGCCCTTGGTGTTATGCAAACAACATTAACCTACATTTCAATAAGGGGTATATCAACTTTGAGAATAAGGAAGAAGTGTGTCATCATACCTCTGACAGATGGGAAATCTATGCCTTATGTAGAGCCCTTAAGTGAAGAAGACTTGAACAAAATTTATGTGCGCACCATTCGAGATCCATAAGTTCTTGAGCCATCAAAGGAAGGAGTTCTCTAGTGGGATGATGCATAGTCCATGAGCGATACTACAAGTGTTGCATGTGACAATTGGGTGCATGAACTTATGAAATGGTTGGGTGTGAAGTACGAAGTGTAGTTGCACATGTCAGTAAGCCACGTAGTATCAGGCATTTGGGCAGCAACCAGGTACCAAAGTACACAGGTGAAGAGAATCTAGAAGTATTCCTACTTGCTATGGAAGTTCAATGGGAATGTCAGGTGGAAAGAAGGAACATGTTAGTATATACTCTACGCGGGATGACAGCACGCTGGTGGATGGTTCACAGGGATAATCTTTTGGAGTGGAGGGAAGTAAGGATTGCTTTATCTGCTTAGTTTCTAAGAAGCAATGTGCCTACTCAAATATGTGCCTTTCATGGTAATGATCCTATTTCAGCACCACGTTCAGTAGTGTGAGAGACTCTGGAAAGTATGGGTAGGAAGCTTTACCACCTTCATTGTGGGTGCACAAGTTTTATTTCACATTGTGAGGCTTGCACGCACGCATGGTATGTCTACGCATAGAGTTGAATAGAGTGACTGGAAATTGGCAAGAACTTACTGAAGGTATGACTCAGACCTTTGATTACTTTTCTTCTAAACCTCTGGTGAATGAGGTGTTACAGGTTATGAAGCACTTAACTATGGGAGATAGTGCAAAATTGAAGAGTTACTTCAGGAGTTGTTAGGAGAGTCAGACCTGGTGGCACGCTTTGAAGAGGAAGAATTAAATGCTGAACAATCTTGGGTGCACCTACCTAGAAAGAGAAAAGGGTAAGATGATCTACATGGTTGATGATGAAGAGGTAGAGGACCTAGATATTGAGCACACAGAGGGTATGCGTGAAGTATTGGACAAATGCAGATGAGAAGGCACACACATACCATGAGCCTATGAAGACCAAGAAAGTGAACATTGGAATGGATGTTGAACCCAAGGAAGCCATTATCAAAGATTACTGGTCTGACTCTGAAGTTGTTAAAATCATTGAGCTATTGCACAACTTTCAGGACTTGTTCCCTAGAGGCTATCATGAACTGAAAGGCATACATGAATCATTAGGAGAGATGAAGATAAAGTTTAAAAGAAGGTGTGCACCCAGTTCAGGAAGAGGCCTTACAGGATGAATCCAAACTTGCGCATCAAAGTAAAAGAAGAAATTGACAAAATGTTAATTTATGGAATTATTGTGCCAATTGAGGAGTCAAAATGGGTGAGCCCTATGGTGATCAACATCAAGAAAGAATGGCATAATCAGGATTTGTGTGGATTATAGGGAGTTAAATGTTGCATGTGTGATTGATCCCTTTCCCACACCATTTACTGAGGAAATCTTGGAAGTGTTGTAGGGCATGAAATATACTCCTTCACTGATGGATTCTCTGGATATCATCAGGTAAGGATAGCTGAAGAAGATCAAGAGAAGACAAATTTCACCACTGAGTGGGGAAGTTTTGCATACATGGTTATGTCCTTTGGATTAAAGAATGTGCCTGCAGTATTTTCACACATAGTGGTACAAGCATTTCCAGGATTTTATTCACAAGTTCTTACAGGTGTATCTAGATGATTGGATAGTCTATGGGCTCATGAAAGATCACTGTGATAATTTGAGGCTGATGTTCAAGAGGTGCCGGATCAGTTGAGCATCTCCTTGAACATTAAGAAGTGTATATTTTCCACACCCTTTGGAATTTTGTTGGGGCACATCATCTGTAAAGAAGGCTTGCTAGTGGATCCTGCTAAGGTAGCTGTTATTTTGGGCTTAGAAGAGCCTACTAGCCAGAGCAAGGTGCATGGATTCTTGGGGCACACAGGTTATTATAGAAATTTTATAAAGGGATATGCCAAGATCGTTGTGCCCTTAGAAGAATTACTCAGGGGAAAAGGAAAGTTCTATTGGGGTGAGGCACAATAGTGCACATTTTGACACACTGAAGGAAAGGCTTACTACAACGCCTATTTTGCACTTTCCTTCATGGTCCAAGCCTTTTCACGTTCATGTAGATGCCTCTGGCATGGCCATTGGTGCCGTATTAGCTCATCCTGGAGAAGGGATTGTTGATCATCCTATTTGTTTTGCTAGCAGGAAGTTGACTCCAACAGAACAAAATTATACAACGACAGAGCGTGAGGCCTTGTCTATGATCTACGCACTCCATAAGTTTCGACAATATTTGCTAGCTACACCTTTCATCTTTTATATAGACCACATGGAATTGAAGTACTTGGTGAACAAGCCCATTTTGTAGGGGCGCATATGTCATTGGGTACTGTTGTTTCAGGAGTTCAATTTTATGGTGGTGGTTAAGCCTGGTAAGAGCAATTCTGGTCCAGACCATTTATCAAGGATTCAATCAGGAGAGGACACATAGAGCATTGAGGACACAATGTTGGATGCACAGTTGTTCAGGTTGAACCGCACCCTCAGACTTGGAGGATATTGTTATCTTTTTACGCACAGGTGTGGCACCCAAGGAATGAAGGCTTTAGAAAAGAAACAACTTGTTATTCACGCGTGCCTTACATGTTGATCAGTGGAGACTTATACAAGTTAGGTCGTGATGAAGTTTTGCACCAGTGTGTACTTGAGCATGAGTGAGAAGTAATCATGGCAGAGGTTCATGGTGGTATTGTAGGTGGACACTATGTAGGGGATGCCACCGTGCATAAGATTCTACTAGCTGGTCTATGGTGGGAAACATTGTACAAGGATTGCAAAGCATATTGTAAGGCATGTGACCATTGTCAACACCTTGGAAAGCCTAGGCAATGAGATGAAATTCCTTTGAGGCCTATTACTAGTGTAGAACCTTTTGAGAAGTGGGAAATTGACTTTGTGGGCCCTATTTCCCCATCCACGTGCAGGACAGGATCACACTATATTATAACTTGTACAAACTATCTTACAAGGTGGGCAGAAGCGGCACCTACAAAGGATTGCACAACAGCTACAACAACAAGGTTTCTGTGGGAAAATATTATTAGCAGGTATGGATGCCCTTTGAGTTTAACAAGTGATAGGGGTACTCATTTCCTTAATGAGACTATCAGAATATTATTGGATGAATTTATGGTTGCACACCATAGGACAACCCCTTATCACCCTCAGGAAAATGGAACTGTTGAGGCCTTCAACAAGATATTAAGCCATACCTTGACAAAATTTGTGATGTTGGAAGGAGAGATTGGGATGACAAGGTTTTTGTGGTACTTTGGGTGTATACTAGACAACCTACAAGAGGTTGAATAAGGCAACACCCTTTCAGTTGGTGTTTGGCATAGAGGCAGTTCTCCCCATGGAATTCATGTTACCTTCTTTGTGTATTATGTGCACGTAGGAGGTCTGGCTGATGAGCAAGAATTGGAAGAACGTATTGAAAAATTAATGTAGCTGGATGAGAGGCGTGCCATAGCAAGATGGAGTCAGAAGTAAGAAAAATCCAGGAAGAAGGCATGACATGACAGGCACATCAAGGATAAGAAGCTTGAGGTTGGGAAAATGGTACTTCTTGTATGATTCAAAGTTTTTGTGCCACCCTGGAAAGCTTAAGGTGCATTGGTTGGGACCATATGTTATCACTTATATACTTGATTCAGGTGCTTTCTAGTTAGAGGCGCTGGATGGAACACGGTTTCCTAGTTACTTCAACGGGAGTAGGCTGAAGCCCTACTATAAATAAGTCCTTCTTGGTGTTTGTAATAAGGCAGTATTGCCACTTAGATTAGGTTTCCCTTAATGCATTTCCTTTATATGTGTTTCCTTCATCGTTGTTATGCTTTGTCAATTTAGTTCAATGTTTTGTGTAATAAGCGTGCTTGTGTGCCAGAAGCTTGATTACAATTTAAGTGTTTTCATGCACAGAGGACCACACATACCCTTAGTGTGGGGTGGTTTACATATAGGGTTCATTACTAAGTTGAATATAGTTGATTGTCATCTGAAGATGGGTATGCATAAGGAAACTTTTGTGCATGTGCTTTTTGGAAGGGTGCAGATAGAAAAAATTACTCCTAAATGAAGACCACAGATGGAAAAATGGACACATAGTATAATGTGAGGTAGGCTGCAGTAGTGGAAACTACTTGGAAGAAGGCACAATGGTGAAGTACTTTGGTGCATATGGGCACGTGGAAGGAGGTTTGTGGCCAAGAAGTAGAAGGTGCACACCAGAAGGTTATGACTGTGGCACGGAAATGAGCAAGCGTGGAAACATTGATGAATGATGCATTAATGTTGGGATTGGTGGTAGGTGAAGGAGCAATAAATGTGATAAATTTTAAAAATCTATATAAGGAAGGGTTGTGAGGCCATTTTTTACCTTTGTGATTATGAATTCTCGAGCGAGTTGTTTACGAGTGAGCTAGCTAAGATGGTTGTGAAGAGTGGAGAGCTGCGAAATGGTTGGGTTGGTCAGATCTACGCATGAGGAACTATTACGCTCCATTTGTTGAAGTGTTTGAGCAAGGTGAAGGTGTGTGGGAAAGGAGATTGATGGCTAGGGTTTGAGTTCGAGCTAGGGCACACATGGAACTGAGTTGCAGAGCTCAAGGGAGGTAAGAGAACACATATTTTTTATTGAAATGGCACCAAAAAGAGCACCAGGGGTAGGTACAAGGGGAAAGAAACAAAAGGAAGTTGAGATTGAGATCGAGGATGCCCCCAAAAGTAGGTTTTCTGAAATGCAATACCCAGAGGAAGTGATTATGGGATTCGTGATTGGGATTCCCATGTCTGTCAAAGAAAATTTAGTGATTACAACCATAGGAAAACTGATAACAAGGAGGAGTTGGATGCATTGTTGAATAAAAAGACAAACAAATGGACAACAGATGACATGCCATATACGACGATGTTGGGGAGAAGCTCCTAAGAAAGGTAGGGGTTTTACAGTTGTACAAATTTCCTTATTTTGGAAAGCTAGAGAAGTTATACCAGTGGCTTATGAGTAGGGTCCATGAGGACTTTTTCTATTTTGTTGGGAGATGAATGAGGATCACCACACCTTTGATTGGCACTTTGATGGGTTTGAAAAGCACATGCACAAAGGTGAGTAGCGACCTAACTAATAAAGTAGACAATTATAGCAACCAACAAGGAGTTGGGTTATACAAAAGGTGGGTGTGGCATGGATATTTACAAGCTGAGGAAGTATCTGGTCATATAGGCAGCCTCACACTTATTGAAAAATTGAATGACCAAGAGAGATGGTCATAGGTGAACACTTTTGTGGCTACATGTTGCAAAGAAAATGTCACAAGGGGAGACCTACAACTTGGTTGGATACATTTTTGAAATGATCATTGAAGAGGCATGTATAGGTGAGAAAATTAGCTTTGGAGCTATTCTATTGTCCCTTGTGTTTGTGGAGATTGGAGTGCCCGATGGGCCGAAGAACAAAATCTAGGAGTACCCTACAGAAAATAAATCTCTCGCAGAGAGATTCAAAAAGTATCTTTGTGAGGGGACCATGAGTGGCCCATTCAAACCAAGGGTAGAGATGTGGTATGCATGACTCCATGCAACATTCGAGGAAGAGTGGAGGATACCTAAGGAGTTTCCCACGGTGGTAGGTAAGTTGGCATAATTTGCAGTCTATCAACATTTTTACATCACACATTTTACTAATGAAGGATGGGACATGGAGTCCTTGGTGCAAAATGTTATATGCTTTCACCGCACAGGTTCTTTCAGGAAGTTATTCATAGAATCTCAGACACACACAAGTTAATCTACAATGTTGATAAGGTAGACTGTGACTACCACACTCTGCGGAAGACTTACGTCTATCCAAGTAAGTCTTGATTATATTGAAAGATACATTTCAGATGATATAACTATGAATCCTATGAGTTTGGAAATAGGCGATACAGTGGTAAACATTGGTATACCTTCAGCTTAAGCCTAGGCTGGAGAATGGAAAGTATGTAGAGAATGAGTTCAAACTACCAAGCCCGCCTAAAGGGAAGCACACAATTGGCACATTGGCAGCTGAAAATCCTACTTCACCCATTTAGGAAGAAGAAGAATAACTTCATGAAGATAGTGGTGGGTTAGACCATAGGGGCAGAAGACAACCTATGGATAGAGAAAGGAAAGAGCACGAGATGACACCCCCATCATAGGAGCAAGAGGATGAAGTGTTTGAGACAAACACAATGGAAATCAATGTGGAGTAGATAGTTGAAGAGCCACAGTTCAAGAGAGTGTTCAGGAGGACAAGGGTTCAGGGCGCAAGGTCATCACATCCATTAAGAAGGTCACCTCAGGATTTCACCGCAGAAAGTAGAGCCTGAGAAGAAGAGAAGGAACAAGCTAAAGCTTAAGGATGGAGAGGAGGATGAGTCCAGGAGAAAGTGTGTCAGGTACTCTAGTATAGCCTGAGGGTACAGAGGAGCCCCGTGATGAAGAAATGAAGGATGATGAGGAAGGGTTGAAGGGCACAAAAATAGAAGTAGAAAAGGGAAAAGGCCCAATTCTAGATTCAGGACGCCTGGGTTCCTAAGGGAAAAAGAACAAGGGAGGAGAAAGAAGGTGAAGACTATGTGACTCCCACGGTTGGATATGTGGATGATACCAACAAGATCATATGTGCACGTTTCCAGAGTACTGTGGAAACTAAGGACTTGTATGGTTGGGAGTTGATGGATGTGGAGATGGAAAACACGTGCACACATGGAAGCAGTTGTCATGGTCAATGTAGACTCATATGGATGAGCCTGATTTTGATGTGTGCAAAGAATCATGTGTCTCACATAGAATGAAGAAAGCACCCCAAATCTGACACGTAAATGTTAAGCCAATTGTTATGTTAGATGAACAAGTGAGCAATGCCTTGGTAAAGGTATCTGTAGAAGGTTGTGTGTAGGAACATAGACAAAGTGGAAACCATTAGGGTGCTGATGGATGACAACAAGGATAAGGATACAGAAATAAAGTGCCTCACAACAGAGAAGGAAAAGGCCGAGGAAAAGATATAAGCATTGATCGGTATGGCCGAGGAGATTGGTGATTATATTCTTAAGGTAAGGCCACATCTGGAATCTCAAGTTCCAGAAAAATTTCCTTATGTAATGCACTATATACACACTTGTAAAACTAGTCATAGATGAAGGGCCCATGTGTATGCCTCAATGCCAAAAGACCCTGCAGAGGAAGAAACAAGGGTAAAAGCCACCATTGCCAGAAAAATTTCAAGTTATGAGTCATTGCTACAAGCCTTGAGAGATGAATTGAAGAAGGTAGATCAGGCCTTGAACATGTGTGCGACACCATATGCAATTGTTAGGATGAGGAAAATTGTAGAAGATAATGAAGTCCTCAAATCCATGAAGGATGAGACACTTGGGTGTGTGGAGAGACTTGCTTTGGTGGAAGAGAAGTGCAAAGCACTTACAAGTTCCCAAGAACCACATGAAAACAGGCTGAAGGAGATAGGCAAATAGATTGTTGGGAAGATGGACTATATGGAAGGCATGATTTCTAGTATGGAAAATATTTGTAGAATCTTGTAGAATGAAAAAGAAAATATGACTCAAGATGAGCTAGATGCCATAGTCATAGATGTCCCAGAAAAATAGGTGAGGCATTAAGTGATTGGCAGGCATTGGAGGCAGAAGTTAAGAATGAGTATCCTGGAATTAATACTGCATGTTGAGGAGAAGAGCGCTGAATGATATCCCATTCTTTTGTTTGAACAAATATTCATTATTTCATTCATTGTTCTTTACTTTGGAGAGATAAGTTAAGATTACCCATTGTTCAGGGGTGACAATGCATTTAGTGTGGGGTAATGTTGAGTAGATGAAATATAGCTCAAGGATATGAAAGCACATAAGGATTGGGTGTGCAGGAACATGGTGCGCATGGAAGGCATGGAAAATCATAGCAGAACATGCATGCCTAGGAAAGTGTGAATCAGACTTAGCCATTTTGGTATCTAGGCTATTTTTGGACATGGAGTGCAGAGCATGACAAATGATATGAAGACTTGTACAGTTCACGCAAGGCTATTTTGGGATGTGCAGTAGTTTGAGCACCATGCAGAGTTTTGGTTTAATAATAGGATTATTACTTAGAGTTAACTATAGAAGATCTATTATTAGAGCACTTGCATGATTTTGTATTCTCTTGTAAAGGCACATGGTTATTCTTAGCATGTAGTCTATTTTTGGAAGGTGCATGGGAAGTGAAGGGAAAGTCCCCACCCCTATATATATGTATTGATTTGCACAGTTTAGAGAGACTATTGATTATTGTAGAGTTATGTTGGATTTTTGTTAGCGTGCATGACTATGGAGATGAACCTTGATGTATGAAGCTTCTGTGTTTTATAATATTTAATATAATGGATCATATTGGTTGGATATTGGTGTTAGATGTGACTGAATATGGTTCTTGCATGGTAAATCTCATTATAATCATTGTTTAAGTCAATCTTTCATATGGTTTAGATCTAGATCTAGTTTATGCACTGTGGATTGGTTACTATCTGTTATGGATCTGAATATATACATGCCTAGTTATGCTAACATTTTGGATAAACAACACTAAAGAGGGACCCGGTACCCTTGTGCACTTCAGGTGAGCACTCAATTCAAGATGAGTGATGTGTTAGCATGCATTTGGCTATTTTCAGTGATTTATAGGCTACATCAAGGTGCTACCTGTCCTGACCCCCTTTGGAGCTACCTGGGCACCACCTCTATCGCCAAAATAGTGGATAGATCACCAAAACATGCATTATAGGCCTCCCTTTGTCACCTATAGTGGTCTCTCTCCTGAATAACCTGGTCCCTCTCCTGAGTGACCACATCCCATTGTTGTAGAGTCGTGTCTCTCTCCACTCTCATCTGACCTAACTTGGCACACAAGTGTGCCACCTCTGCAGACTCCCCTACTCCACCATCTTTGTCTCCTCTAGGAGACACCTCTACATCAATCTCCATATCCTCCATCTCCTCCTCCTCATCTCCTCTCTCTAAAAAAAACCCTAGTTTCCCAGATAACAACCATCTAATCACCAAAACCGGCCCTGAATCCAACGTCTTCATCCTCATCCCATGGCACTTTCCTCCTCCACTGAATCAGCCATGATGGGACTTGGTAACTCTCTGTCTATCTCCTTCCATCTATACAAAATGGGACCATCTAGTATGGTCTTGACGACCCCAAAATTTCATCGCACTCGATCAAATTGAATGACCTCGATCATCTCTGTCTGTCTCCCCTACGTCCACCTAGCCCTCCTCATCCCTGCCAACTCTATGTCTAAACACAACCATGCTGGGAAGTATTGATATGGTCACCACCTAATCTGATCAACATCTAAATCTATAAGTTGATCTACATACCAATCCACCCTCCTCTCACTCCTTTCGCCCAAGGTCTGATCAACCCTCCATCTCAGAAATCCCACCTCTAACTAAATGTGGTCTCCTATGTCCCACAGAAGCCCTGGAGGGCCGAATCACTGCTATATGCTCATACGCATGGTAGTGTAATAAGAAACCCACATCTAATCCTTACCTCTACCTCACTCTATAAATAAAAATCTCATGATAAACTTGATCCAATAGAGAAGTCCCAAATGAAAACATTGTTTGGTGGTCTATAATATCTTCCACCACACCAGCTAATGCCCATGAAAATTGAGCCCCACCAGAGTCTGGAAAATCATAACATGACACAACCATCATCACCATGTAAATCAAATGGCTATGCAGTACCCCAACCTCATATCTCAACTCATATGCAAAATCCCCTAAAGAAAATCTGATGTGGGGTGCATCGACTTCAAATAGCCATGTCAATACTACTAATCTCTCCTCACTGGTAATGTGAACTACCTACTTCCCCTGTATCGACAATCTCAGAATCTGATACACATCCTCTAAGGTGACTGTCATATCAAATGTTCTAAACCAAAATGTCCATGTTTGCCAATCCCATCTCTTCGTCAAAGCAATCACGATCCCCACATCCTGTGGGATCCTCTGATAGTACCTGAATCCACCCAACCCCCACTGCAACCAAGTGATCCCACTCTGCATCTATAATATCTCCTCTGATCTACTCATACAAAGCAGGTACTTCATGGCTATACCTTTCCCCATTTAGGGCATATTTTATTTCCTTTTTTGCCTTTGTAGCCATACCTTTCCCAATTTGGTACATATTTTATTTCCTTTTTTGCCTTCACGGTCATACCTTTCCCTACTTGGGGCATATTTTATTTCCTTTTTTGCCTTCATGACCATAACCTTTCCCCACTTGGTACATATTTTATTTCCCTTTTTTTGCCTTAAACAACCATACTTTCCCCCACTTGGGGGATATTATCCCATCCAATTTTTAATTTTGCCTTCTTAGTCATTGTTCATGTCCCACTGGGGTACTATATCATTCATCCTCGTCCCTTGTGGACGCATACCTTTTCACTCAATTCCTCGTGTACAAAGGAGTTCTCATACCTTTCACATATAGTTGTGCATACTTCGATGACTTGCCCATGACCCGGTGGTTATCCCGGCTTGCATTCATACTGTAGTGGTCTTCACCCACTCACTGGTCCATAGAACATTGTAGCCCATCTCCGTTGAGACTAGAATTTTCTCTACCAATGTGATATTGGAGTCACCACCATAGTTTTTATTCATATTGTGATCCTTGTTTCCTGGGGCATCTTACCTTGGTTATGCTTCCAGCCATCTTTTCTTCACCCACCTGCCATTTTTCATATACCTTTTTCAAATTCGTCATCAATTTCCCTTAACGTCATCGATCCACCATTTTATTGGGAACTTCTTATCAATCCTTTTTTCAATCCTCATCTAACTCTCATCATTTTTGTCTCATGAATTACTAGCTCAAACCACTCAACAAAAAGGAGAAAAATGTAGACACCTAAATTCATTATCTATACCCTTGATGGACCGTGTGCACATATTTATTTTATTCATCCCCTTTATCTAATTAAATGTCCATCCAATATCCATTAATTAATCATTTAATATCTTACATGCCCAATTATTCCATCCATGATAATCTTTATTCCTGCTAATTAATTAATCCCTATTAATTAATTAATACCCTTCATCTTGCCCTAACCAACCTTCTATTTAGGATGCTTTTATCCTAAATTCATCCCTTTGATTTTCTAAGCTATTATCCCATCTATTTTTATGCCCTAACTACCTTAAATTCATCCTCAAGTAATCCAATCCCGCCTACATGCTTTAAAGCATTCAGCCAATCCTTAAAAATACAAAATCGCGCTAAAATCAGAAAATCTTTCCCGTTAGGGAAGATTTCCCTGTAATTAACGACGACCAAGCCTAATCACTGTCAACCCTATAAAGCTAAATGCTTTCTTTCTAATTAGAATTAGATGCATGCAAAAACATTGGAGCTCTCTTGCATTCTGTGAACTTTCTCTCTCGCCTGAACACTTCTACAACAATCAAAAATATCCTGGACATCGTTTTAGTGTGCTTGCATCGCTCACAATCATCTTTTGTGAGATTTATTGGTATCTCCGTATATCTTTATTGAATTTTTTATCAAATTATCTTTGTGTTTCTCGTATATAATCTTTTGCAAGTTTAGATCAATCTCAACAACACTCACAACTTCTCCAACAACCTTCTTTTCTAGTGTTTTGCTTGCAGGTTTTCTTTTTCATCCATTCATCCTTGACTTTATCTAATTATTCTACAGTCACCACCGAACCTATCAGATCGCCATCAACCCAGGCCCAGTTTGTCAAACAAACTTCTTCCATTACGGTTTCCAGCGTTTCCTAGAGTTTTCTACCCATGGTCTCTCCTTGCAAACTACTCACAAGATACACAGATCCCTAACATCCTCCAGTTGTCATCCAGACTCTCCAAGTCTACATATTTATCCTACAGTCCAGATCTCCCTTCCTAGGTCATCATTAACCTTCCTGTGCACAGTCTAGGGCACCGTTGACCCAAACTAGGTAACAGTCAATTTATAGTTATTGGAATCTAATATGCTTTTAAATCAATCTCAATCATTTTTTAGATTCAGTAACATTGTTGTTTATACATGATATCTTCTGCTATAATCCTTACAGCTCTCTTTCTAAATAAATGGGGGTTGACATCCATGAAAGGAAGCTAATCAATTTTTGGAACTGCATTGTCGGGAAACCCCTGCATATATCTATCTAATCCATCTTTGTTCCATTTTTGTAGGTCTATCAAGTTTCAGTGAGAATCACCCCTTTTGCGCCCATATCCATTACATCATATATATGAGGTAACATAAACCCTCCAACATTTCTTAGTTGTTAGTTGATTTTATCGCTAGTTCATTCACTTGATCGGTGAGGAAGTTTCTTGTCCAACACGCACAGATAAATCCTTTTGAACACATTATTTTCAGCCAACATGAGATTCCTAGTGATGATCATATGCGCAATTTACCCTTGTATATTGAAGTCAATGTTAATTGTAAAAAGATAAAAAGGGTACTTTTGGACGACATATCCGGCTTGAATATTTGTATATTGAAACTTGTTAGACGGCTGGGATGTATTGATGCTGAACTGGAGCCTAAAATCATCATGATTAAGGCTTATGATAATGTAGAGAGACAATCAGCTAATATGATCACTTTTCCTATAGAATTTGGGCTTACTAGTCACAATACTCGGTTTCATGTCTTGGACTTAGAACTACACTACAATATGTTCCTCGGCCACCCATGGATCCATGCCATACAGGATGTGCCTTCCACTTTCCATCAATGTCTTATATTGTACCATGAAGCACAAAATATTACCATTCTTAGGGATCCCCAACGCTTTTCCCATTGCAAAGCGTTGTTAGGTTATTTTCCCACTACATATGAATGTCCTTGAACTGAGATATTTGTTCAAGTTTAGTCAAAGACTCTTGCCTCTCGTATTGATCTAGATAAATTGTGCGTGGATGATAATGGAAATTCTACATCCATATCTCCCTTTTCTTCATGGGAGATGAAGGTCCTTGCAACTGGTTGTGGAGCATATAACCTCCAACATGCCCTCCTAATTTCCAACCTCCCTCTATCACACAGAACCCATGGTAGGCCTTGCTACAAATATCAACGGTCCTGGGAACACTGTAACATTGACATTTTCACTCCTAGTGGCGTTTGGTAGATGAGAAACTACTTGACACTTTTATATCCTGATCTCCTAATGATGAGATGACATCGTGCTATCAAAAACCCAAGTATGTCATCCCGAATAAAATGATGTATGCCATGGGATATCAAGGATATGGATGTGGCACAAATGAGAAAGGTGTGCGAGAAACTTTTACAACACCACATCACAAAGTAGAAAAATATGGTATTGATATCTGATTGTATGGGTCCCATCCTGTGGAGATCGAAGCTGCCTCTTATGAACGAGAAGATAGTTCATCTAATTATGAGGTGAAACAAATTCCCAGTTAAGTCTCTACAAATACCTTGCCTCTATGAACTTATTTCCTGACATGGATATCCTAACCATTTCCCCTACCACTCCTAAATTAAATCTTGTCCATCATTTCCTTGTAAAATGGGACCAACAACAACACGTACCAATTTATTTATTTGTGAATGATGAAGTAATTGGTGATTTTATGGGTCTCCTTGATGAAATTCCTGTTGGCAACCACGAAGAGGGATTCTCTATCAACCTAGACATATTCAATTACTTCAAGGAGGAGGATGAGTTCTGTAGTCACCAAAATTAAAAGAAAAAAAGGGAAATAAATCCTCTGAAAAGCCTTGTTAAAAGAAAAAGTCCAGGTCCCATAGGTCCCACAGTGAAAACCTCTTCGAGTCACTAGTGGAAAAACAAATGGAAAAATCAATGGACATAAAGAATGACCAATCTAAGGGTGAAAATCTTATTGAGATGCCCTTAGAAGAAGATCTCAATCTACCCCTTGATTCTATGCATATGGAAGATGAATCTAAACTGCTCTTAGAGGAGACTATTGATGTAAATATTGGAACAAAGGAACAACCTAGAATGGTTCAGCTGGGAGCTTCCCTCTTGGCATAATAGTAGAAAACCTTTGTCATGCTTCTTCAGGAATTTTTAGACATATTTTCTTGGTCATATGTAGACATGTCAAACTTAGATCCCTCATTGGTAGTGCATAACCTAGTTGTGCACAAAGAAACAAAGCACATCAAACAAAAACTTTGAAAGATGCATCCTCACATTGCCCTCTTAGTCAAAGAAGAACTTGAGAAATGATTGGCAGTAGGATTCATTAGGCCTATTGATTATTCAGAGTGGATTTCTAATATAGTTCTTGTGTAAAAGAAACCCATTGGCATCAAAATATCTAGGATTTGAGAGATATTAATAAAGCATGTCCTAAGTATAGCTTTCCTCTTCCAAACATCGGCATGATTATCGATTTAACTGCAAGATATGAGATGTTATCCCTCGTGGATGGATTTTCAGGATATAATCAGATTAAAATTTCATAAGAGGATCAACATAAGACTTCCTTCACTACCCCTTGGGGGACATTCTATTACCAAGTCATGCCTTATGGGCTCAAAAATGTAGGCACAACATATTAAAGGGCCATGACTGTCATCTTCCATAACATGTTGAATGATACTATGGAGGATTATGTTAATGACATCTTGGGAAAGTCCAAGACTAGAGAGGCCCATCCAGAAATATTACGATGCATCTTCCAACATATCAGAGACTACAAGGTCAGACTTAACCCAAAGAAGTGTGTCTTTTGGGTGTTATCAGGAAAATTACTAGGTTTCATTGTATCAAGAAGAGGAATTGAAGTGGACCTTGCAAAGGTCACAACTATCACATCCTCATAAGAACCTCAAATAACTACATAGTTTGTAGGGAAAAATCCAAGTTATTCACCGATTCATTTCTCAACTCATAGATAAGTTTCATTCCTTCACACATCTTCTAAAGAAAGATGTTGATTTCCTTGGGGTCCTAAACAACAACAAGCATTCGCCTTACTCAAGGAATCAACAAGCATTTACCTTACTCAAGGAATATTTTTCTAAACCACTTTTCTTATGCCACCTACCCCAGGCGAACCCTTGCTACTATATATCTCAAACCCATATTGTTATAGGCGTGATTATAGCTCAGTATGATCTAAATCAAAAAGAGAAATTTGTTTATTACCTTAGTCACACATTAATTTCTTACAAGCTCAACTATCCACAAATTGAAAAGGCTTGCTTGGCTGTTGTGGTTGTATTCCAGAAACTCCATCACTATCTATTGAACCAAACAACCAAGATTATATCCAGAGTTGACCCGCTTAAGTACCTACTATTTAAACTTGCACTTATTGGGAGGATGGCTAATTAGATCATCTTTCTCAGTGAGTTTGATATTAATTACGTTAGTCAAAAATTAGTCAAAGATCAAGTACTTGCGGATCAACTAGCAGAAGCCCCTTTGTCTGAAACTGAATCGTTGAATATGGATCTACCAGATGCTTCTATGACGTATATTGAGAAATCTGTTGTATGGAAGATGTGCTTTGATGAATCATTTACTTTTCATGGTTCAGGAGTAGGAGTTGTGCTTATCACTCCTGTGGGTGATCTAATTCCTCAAGCATTTAGTCTTTGTTTTCCATGCATTAATAACATAGATGAATATGAAGCCCTCATTGTAGGATTAAAAATTTCTATATGATGGGACATTAGATAGGTTAATGTTATAAGTGATTCTCAATTAATCATCAAGCAGGTGAATGACAAATATAAGGTTAAGGATGAAAAAATCATCCCTTACAAGAAATTGGTTGATACTTTGAAATAATTCTTTATACAGATCACATGCCAATAGATACCTAGAGGACATAATCACTCGGTAGAAACCATGTTGATAATTGGATCTTTATTGCACATTCCACCAGGGAATAATGACATGATTTTTTTGTGGAGCATTTGACGACACCAGCATATGACATGTCAGAATATTATTTGGTGTGTGAACTTGTTGGTCCTTTATTCCCCTAATACATTGACATCTATAATTACCTACATGATGGAACCTTCCCTCCTAACATTTCCCATTCTGATAACGTAACCTTATCCAACGTATAGCCCACTATACCCTATTTGGGGGCATACTCTATCATAGAGGCTATGACAGGAATCTATTACGTTGTCTTAACTTGGAATAATCTACCTTAGCGGTCAAAAAGGTGCACAAAGGAATCCATGGGGCCCATACAAGTGGAATGGTTCTTGCTAAGAAGCTATTAAGAGTAGGATATTAATGGCCTACTATGGAAACTGATTGTTGTCAATATGTCAAAAAATTCTTGTTGTGTCAAAATTACAGAAATTTAATACATGCTCCAGCACAGTCATTGCAATCCATCACAACACCGTGGCCTTTTTAAAAGTGGGGAATTGATCTCATTGGTAAACTTACGCTCACTTCCTATGATGGCCACAACCACATCATAACTGCCACCAATTATTTCACGAAATGGGTAGAGGTTGTTCCTCTTACTTATGTCACTGGTGCGCATATTTCCAAATTCATAATGAACCACATTATCTATTGCTATGACATTCCCGCTACCATTGTATCTAAAAATGGTAAGTATTTCAAGAATAAACAAGTAAAGGTGTTGTGTCAACACTTCCAAATAAAAAAATGGTCAACTCCCTATTACCCTCAAGGTAATGGACAGGTTGAAGCCTCAAACAAGACTCTTGTTCGCATCATGGAGAAGATGGTTAACAAAACTGGTCATAATTGACACCTACAGATTCATTCTACCCTTTGGGCTTATAGAACATCCATCCACACCCTTATTAGTGTTACTCCATATTCACTATTTTTTTGTATCGAGGCTATCTTGCCTCTTGAGATCAAGCTCCCTTGTTTGCACATATCTTTGAGAGATTATCTAGATAAAGAGGAAGACTATAGAGTGGTCAGAGTCATAGAACTAGAGCTACTGGATAATAAGCACCTTCATGCACTAGACTACCTAAAATTGTATCAGAATCAAGTGTGCCAAAGCTATAACAAATGGATCATACCTCACTAGTTTGAGGTAGGAGACCTTTTCTTGAAAGAGAATTAGTTCAAAACTACCAAAGATCGAGAAAAGAAAGGAAAGTTTGAATCTAACTAGTTGGGGCCATATGTTATGGTCATTAAATTTTGTTCAGGAGAATATAAACTTTCCTATTCTGATGGTGATGAACTTAGGGAACCTATGAATGCCATGCATCTCAAGCATTTCTATGCCTAAGTATGGGTGTCCTATAAAAAACCACAAGTAAAATAAAATAAAAAAAGCAATACAAAAGTAAAGAGAAATAAATTCGTCCAAGTGTGAAAACCATGCAATTGTGGCACTTTGGACAATTCCTTTGGTGAGATATGGTTTCCGACGCCATAGGAGGGTTTGTTTTTCATAAACATCTCACACCTAGTGGTTTAGTGGCTTTATCCTAGGCTAGTTTTTTCCTATGTATGAAATTGTTTTGATCCAATCCTTCATGACCTTGATTTGGCTGATCCTATCCTTATGTATATGTGAAGAGTTATCCTTTGTAAATTCCCATATAACATTGGGGGCATCTTCACATCTTCACTTTCTTGCATATACGTGTGGCATTTTCCCTTGTACATTCCTAAGGGACAATGGCATAACTACATTCCTTGAAAGGATGTCCAGGTACTCGGCTTTGGTTTCGTATGGTGCCCTAGCCACCTGGTCCTGTGGCAGAGTCTAGATCGGAAATACCTGCTTCACCATCTCCACAAATTCCATCGCCTCAGTGACAAGCCTTCCTGCCTTAGGGACTGTATACTTCAAGAAGCCTCTGCAGGCGGAGCTTCAGGATTTTATTTCCAAAGGGGAGAATCTAACAAAATATATCTTTGGATATATTCAGGAATCCCTCCTTCCTTCCTGGGACAGAGTCGCTGAGGTGATCATGAGATATTTCACCATTGATGGGTGGTATAGGTTGGTCTTCAGTCCCCACTTCTTCATTCTCTCGCACTTACATTGGGGGAAGAAAATTAACCTGGTTGCATTTCTGTTCCAGTCACTTGATCACTCCATTAATCTAGCTAGGGCGGGGGAAGGGCCCATTTTACATCAGGGCCTTCTCTACCTCCTTTTCAAATTTGTTGCTTCCCCTATTGAATTGAACCTTTTTCCTCCCAAAAGTTGTCAGCCCCGCCGTACACCCACCTCCTCCCTCATTCCATCCCTTGCTTCCCGTCCCTCCTCCAGTCATCGCCATCACCGATAAGTATCCTCTGACTCTGACTCTGATATTACCATCCTGGGTCCCTACTTCGCGGGCTTTATTCCCTCTGTTTCCCCTATTCGGCCGCCCTCCCCAAGACAGACCTGTATTGTTGACCTTGTGGCTTTAGTGGCGCTCACTACTTCTTCTCCTACTTCTAGCTCTGAGCTTTACCTCTCAGATGCTCTGCTTGGTCTTGCTCAGTTGTATCCTGATTCCCTTGATTCTAATCTGATGGGCTTGGATGTGGGGCTTAAGGAGGAGGGGCTTAATTTTCAATGGGATTCTGACAATATCATCATGGAGGATCGTGACACCAACTCTCAAGATGTACAGATGGATGATGTCCCTAATTGGAAAGACTCTACATCTGGTAACTTTGATAAATTCAACAATGAATCAGTTGTTGACTCTGAGAACCAGTCAGAATATCGCCATGTCGAGTTGGTGAATTCCATCCTGGCCAAGCTGCAACATTCCTTCTCAGTTCTCAAAGCCTGGGAAACCTTCACTAAGAACACCAATGTGGCCATCACCAAAGACTGCATGGAGCTGTTAACTCTGGAGGACCAGCTTGCCAATGAGTTGGGTTCTATCCAAGCCAAGAATTTTGTTATCGAGTTTAAAAAGCTCCTTTGATGTTTGTTGTTTCTACTCTGGGCTTTGTTCGATTGCCTATTTTCTTTTGGAATTTTCATGAGTTTTTTCTATATGTAAGCTTCATTATATAATCTAGCTACTAGGATTTTTGTATAAGGTTGTGGGACCTTCTAAAACCCTCACTTTACCCTCTTTCCAAAAAAAAGGATCTAGTCAATACCATAGATCTAGGAAAGAACTAGTCAATACCATAGATCAATGAAAGAACTATACCTAACAACTAGATAATATCTCCTAATATCTAAATAAATAAAAAGAAATATCCACACACATAAGTGGGTGAGGATAAATACAATAAAGGTAAATAATGTACCTAGGTGAACATGAGCTAAGGTAAATACCTACTCTAACACATGATTAGGTGGCCCTAACCTCCTTCGACAAATATAAACTTAATTAACTCATCCCTAATCCAGGTAGGGACAATTTAACCCATAAAATTGGCTTAATCATATTATTAGAATACTTAATATTAAATTGATTCAAATGGCAACAAAAAATAAAGGCGATCAAACCGAACAACAAAAACGCGTACAAGGCTGATTTATTTATTATTTCCATCCAAGCCAAATAAATGAAAACCAATTTCAATCAATGAAGAGGTGAGGATTTGGTCCAAACGATCTATTGTGCAATCTTGGAGGTGCAACCCCTGAGTCCCACATTATCCTGTGGTGTGAACATGTCACTTGAAAACTCAATTGAAAACATGACACCTCGATAAAATATATTGAATGAAGCAATCACACACATCTCAAGCAATTACGCCATACATATGCAACTAATCAAATAGCTAAAAATTCATGTGTCTATTATGCAAGATGTTAAAAGTCACGACAATTCAACCATGAAACATTTCAAAATTTGTTATAGGATGCATGTTACTCCAAAAATACATCAAATTCCATATGTTAAACCATCATCATTAGATGATACTAACAATGACCATAAATTAGCCTCATGGGCCAAGTACAATAACCTTCCAAGATAGATTAACATATATAGGATAAAGAGACAAAAAAAATAATGGATGTTAAAAATATAACTATAGACACAAAATCATGCACTTGGGTACATTTCTATGTCCTAAACACATACTAGCATTCATTTGATTCCTAAGCAAGAAAACTAGTAATTGATGACTGAATTTGGCCTCTTTTATGTGTTTCTAGTTTTTTATTTGGTCTTACCCACCATACAGCCTAGTCGGTATTTTACTTATTTATCTTTTATGGCTTCAGACACTAACGCCCAGCCAGGGGAGCAACCCCCAGGCGGTCATGTCCCCTATGGGCGCCCTAACCCTGTTTTATCTTACTTGCTTATTTTGGGTCTCTTTTATCTTATGGACATCTTTTTCACTTATGGGTTAGCCTTCTAGTTGTCAATTAAAATATTTCAAATAAAGGAATAATATAAATACATAGTTATGTGTTTTAAATAAAGGACCAAACTCTAAGCATTACTACTATCACCTAATCTTGAATCCAAAAGACACCTAAAGCACTTCAAGGAATCCATATAACATTAATTCAAGGGACAAGGGACTACATTTTCTGCATACACTACATAGGAAAAGGGAATTTCATTATATTCCATCCATACATGTTATACATTGTCTACATTCTAAATATATCCTACTATCAAGTGCAACTTGTCACTAGGGCATCATAGGGAACAATCTTCTACACACACTCATACGAATTGCATGGAGTTTGAGATGTAGTGAAATTATCGGTCGTAAGTTCACTTTGTCGGGAGACTTATCAGGGTCATTCCAAATCCCCATATTTTCATCTTTCTTTTTTGGATTTGATGTGGTTTTGTGGGGTTTTTGCAGGTGAACATGTCTATTTTACAGGTCATAAGGTATATTCGGTGATCAAAGTGTGACACACAGGTGACCAACATCAGGATTATCAACAACAGTAGTGTGACACAGTCAAAAATCAAGTTCTGAGCCATTTCTGTAGTCATAAGAGCGCCTAGTTACAGGTCTCCGGTGCCATAGGCGCCCTCACCCCAGTCTTGGTCACCCATAGTCTGAATTTGATCCGCAAGATCCAGAATTTATCCTGATGCTTGTTATGACACAATTCACCTTCATATTCAACAATTTTCCTAGTCTACATCAGTCCCCAAATCAACTATGCAAATCAACTAAGTCCTTTTCTCCTTGTCTCTCTCTTATGCTTAGGATTTGTACTATCTACTTGCTTATTGCTTACATCAGCATTGTATTTAGCAGTATGTATATCATAGTAGATATTCAGTTACTTTACAATTAGGGTTTAGCATAAATTTATTGTTTTTGCTAAATCATTTGGTGAACCCATTTGATCGAATCCATTCTTCTTATTCCCGTTACCCATAGTGGTTGATTTGGGTCTTTTGAGCACATTGAGCTTCCTCCATCTTCCCGTAGGGTTTCTAAATCAATGGTTGAATCTAATAATCCCTATTTCAAATTCTCACAAAATGTTCCTCTTGAAAACATTGAAACATATGATAGTGAATAATCATTATGATGAGGATGCACTTACGTGGATACAAGAGAGAATTAGACAAGCTTACTAATTTATGCATCAAGCATTTGCATTGAAAAAATCCTATGCAGCATATCTCACATATTCTCCATGTTTTGCTTAGCTGCTAAAAATTCATTGAGATGTTGCTTCTATTCCTTTTATAGGCTCTTCTTCGGTTGTCATGGCATCCACTCAACCCCTTCACATTCCTACTTCTACCACTCCTCTCCTTCAACCCGATGCTTCTAATGCAAAACTTGGTTCTTCTTCAAACACTCCTCACCTATTTTCTTTATATCAAGATCTACAAACTCAGATCCATCAACTTCATGTAGTTACTTCCCGTACGTCTTCATCTCTTGACTCCTCCTTATTTCTTCATACCCCTTTCATACCCACCATTTTTGCCTATGCACTTCCTCCCAAATTTGTCACCCTCAAGCTGCCCACCTTCAATGTCCATGGTGACCCTCAAGAGCATCTCAGATATTTTCATGTAGTATGTCTTGATCATGTGGATGATTATAGTTTACTAGCCAAGCTATTTCCTAAGAGCTTACAAGATTACGCCATGCGTTGGTTTTATGATCTACCTGTTCACTCGGTAACATATTTTACACATTTAGCCGATGCTTTTCTTTCACATTTTTCAATCAATATCGGTTCTAAAATATCATATACTCAACTTACACAAATAAAACAAGGATCTAATGAGAATATAGTTGACTATGTGTTGTATTACAAGAACAATCTAGATAATATGTCCAATGTACTTGTTGATTTTGAATTGTAATATATTTTTTTACCAAAGTCTCTTATCTCCATTGCAAGAGAGTGTTATCTTTGAGACCTCTCCTCATTTGATCAATTATACAATGTGCTTAAGTTATGTGAAAGCAAACTCTTATCGATGGGAAAACTCAAATATCATGATTCATCTTCATATTCTAATAACTTTCAAGGAAAATGTACTTTCAAGCCATCTCTTAAGCCCACTAAAGCAAAAGTTATTTTCAACATTGTTTCTACTCCTTAAAATCTTCAATGGAAACCTCCAAAGCGTACATTTACTAAATTTCCCTATGCTCCTCGATTTTTATTTCCACAACTTATTGAAAGAAATTTTATTAGGCTTTCACCACCACTCAATCCTGATCCATCTTTCGCCCATGGCTGTAATTATGAAGAAAATACTAAATGTGACTATCATCAATGTGTTGGGCATTCCACTGATTGATGTTCCAAACTTAAGCATCATATTCAATATCTTATTGATAACAATGTAATTGAGCTTCCTAATCCATCAGCATCTAAGTCGATTGATGAAAATAACAAGCTAAAAATCTTTAGTAATCCATTGCCTAAACATGACAAGCAAGTTGTTGATTCTTCTACTAATCACATATATCGCGTTGTGCCTCCACCTTCATTGGGTCCTCTTGATTTTCTAGCTGCTACTATTGATACATCTCCACCAATCATTACATTCTCAGATCATGATTATCATGCTAAATTTTCTTTTGATTCATTATACATCAATACTTCCATCGGACCTCATACCAGTCAATAACAACATGATCTATCTATCGGCTCCTATCAGTGTGTTCTCTATTGCACTCCTCGTAGCAATTAAATGTCCACTCTCTAATATTTCATATCCAATTCCTAAATTTTATGGCTACATCAGGATTCTAGTTATAGTTGGGCCTCTCACCATGCTTGTGTCATTCATTGTGTAACCTTCAATTGAAGGCTGTGACATGCTCTTATGTCTCCCTTGGCTCCACACCATCCAATCCATCCCCTCCACGAATGACTTGTGCCTTAAGTTAATTCATAATAAGCAATTTTTTACTCTAAAAGGAGTTCCAACCATGCACAACCATTGCCTCAGCATCCTCTTGAGGACATCCTTCCACTAGTTGTAGCATCTAATCCCCCTAGGCCTCTCAAATCTCAGGCACATTCTACACCTAGCTCTCTTATTTGTAAACAACCTACTTCTTGACCTTGTCTTCCTCATCGGTTCACTAGTCCACCTCTTGTTGGCCTAAGTCTCCTATTCGGGAAACCTCATCGCAAAGCTACTCATCACCTTCTAGGTCTCCTTCACATAGGTTCTCATCACCTCCTAGGTCTCCTTCATATAGGTTTTTACCACCTCCTTCACCATATAAGTCTCATTCACCGATATATCATCACTCTCATACACTACTGGTCTTAGAGCATGGTCACATACCTTTATCTCCTCAGATATCAGGTGAAGGGCCTTTGTCCTTAATTATCATTAGATATCCTTATATTCTCTTCACTCTTAGGAGGCATCACGCTTATTCAACCCTCATGCCTAATATAATCCATTTCCTATTATTCCTACTATCACGCTTTGTGCTTCATACTTCCTATTTCTAAGCACTCTTACACGACTTGATACATACCTTATATTGTCATTACCCTATAACACACCCTAGTTCCACGGTTCATACTTGACTACTGAGTGTCTAAATCTGAAATGAACCTCATCACATTCACTCTCCACACTCTATGCTTCATGATTTATCTTTCTAGCGCACACTTTCAAACCATTTCCCGATGACACTCTTTTGTTATATGGTTCATTCTTTATTGTTGAGGGATATTTTATAAATGAACCTCATCTCATACACACATGTTAGGGGACACGCTACTCCTATCACATTCACACCTTATATTCCATTCCATCAGATTCACCACATTTACATATCTTGGTTGCAATTACTCTTGCTTACTTATACTATTTACATGACAAATTTTTCTTACTATGTTAGCCAAATATTTTGTATTTCATTATATTTCTATATAAACATGTGTGTTCACTTGGTCTCTAGTTGTGAATGCAGATCTTACAGGTTCTTACACACTGTAATGATGTTTGACACTGTACCTTTTACTAGTCCCACCAAGGCTCATGGGGGCATCTACATATACTACTCTCACACATTACATGTGTTATTATTTCATCACTTACTACTACTTTCTAGCACATTACTTTCCACTGATACATACGTGCCTTGAACATACTTTATATTTTTCTAACATGTTAATAGGTGCTTCATGCTGTAGCATTTGCATTGCAGGACTATATCCCACCATGGTTGTCTATTACACTTTTACTTGATCATTATTTTTCATTATATACTATTGTTTGTACAGGCTATGCCCTATAGTATTATATGCACATTTTATCCTTTTGGCCACTTTGGACCCTGATTGTCTTGTGACATTGCGAGCGATGTTCCAATGTCTTGAAACCCACTTTTTATGGTCTACTCTTATCTTGAACACTTGCTTGATTTCCCATTGTCTTCTACTCGCCATACTTTGCTACTGATTGTACTAACACCATGTTACTAACCACTCTTGTTTAGCATGTTCCTTGGTTTATACCATGCACATACCCTCCCCCTACAGGGATACAATTTCAGATCAACATTAGGTACTCTCTTTTGGGCCGCACACTCCTATAGATGCATCACATGCAACCCAAACGAGGGGGGCATACATTGGGTGAAAAAATCACACCATAAATCATATTGGAGCTACAAAATAGCTACAACACAACATATTCCATCAAATAATGGTAACACATGTTATAGTTACAACATTGAGCTCAGAAGCAGACTTGGGTTAGAATCACAACACTTAGACACCAACACCTGGGCTTAGACATAGCAGCGCCTGGGTACCTATGTCCTCCCTTAGGTTTCTATGTCCTAGAGGACAATACAGAGTCAGTTTATTAGATCAACACATTATACAATAGTCTTTACAGTACAGGCATATTCCTCCAATTATAAGAACAATGCATTATATCTCCTACAATATGTACAACTCGTAATCTCCTTCAAATCAATTCAGGATAATAAGAACAAATTTGGGACACAACATATGTAGTGTTGTTTATTGGGAAGAGTCATGGAAGGAGACTAACACTAAACCTCTCTGCCCAAGTACGTGGTCTTTGGCATTGATATCACCCAAAAAACTCGTTGTTGGAATGAGAGAGCCCAACACTAGACTCATTCTTGGCAGGAGATCACCCAACAACTTTCTCATTGGCATGAGATCACTCAAAAAACTCATTCCATTAGCATGAGATCACCCAAAAAACTAATTTACTTGGTATAAGATATCACCCAAAAAACTCACTTTACACAACATTTCAGGACACTATTTATATCCTTTTATACTCTATGTTACATTAGGTGAAAACTTTCCTTTTAAATAATTTTACACACTTTACACAGAGTTTTCATAATACACTGACTTTGACTAATCTTTCACTCTTCTTTTGCAGGTCCGTCCTTAATACGTAATAAGAAACAACCCTACATCAGCAATTCAAGCACAACAACAGGTACAATAGGTACAAAGAAACAACATACGTTTCACCCCTAGGGTCACTTTCACTTTCTTAGTCTTTCACATGCTTCACTTTTTGAACTCATTCCACATGCTTCACTTGTCTCTTTGACATGTTATCACCATCACACTCTACAGGAATAAAATGTATGTATATTCTAAACTACTTTATGTTATCAATTATTCACTCAACAACATAAAATGGGGGGAAAATGTAGACACAAAATCATGCAATTGGGTATATTTCTAGGTCCTAAACAGTATACTGGCATTTTACATGATTCCTAAGTGAGAAAAATAGTAATTGACATGACTGATCTTTGGCCTCTTTTCTACTGTGTCTTCTAGTTTTCTATTTGGTCTTACACACCCTACATCCCACTTAGAATTTTAATTACTTATATTTTATAGATTTAGACACCATCGCCTAGCTAGTATAGCCAGTGCCTAGGTGTTCCTCGTCCCCTCCGGGTGCCCTTGACCCTTTTCTATCTTACTCACTTCTTTTGGGTCTCTTTTATCTTTTGGGCATATGTTATCAGTTATGGGTTGGCCTTCTAGTTGTCAATTATGAAATTTAAACAAGGGAATCATATAAATACATAGTTATTGTGTTCAAAATAAAGGACCAATCTCTAAGCATTATTACTATCACCTAAGTTTGGATCTAAAAGGAATTTATAGCACTTCAAGGCATCCATCTAGCATTCATTCAAGGGACATGGGCCTACTTTTTCTACATACACTTTATAGGAAAGGGGAATTTCATTCTATTTCGATCCATGCATGGTATACATTGTTACATTCCAGATCTATCCCGCTATCAAGTACAACCTGCACTAGGGCATCCAAGGGAAAAATCCTCTACACACACTCACATGAACTACATGAAGTTTGAGATGTAGTGCAACGCTCAGTCATAAGTTCACTCTATTGGGTGACCATCCAAGGTTAGTTTGACTCCCCATATTACATCTTTCTTTTTTGGATTTGATGCGGTTTTAGTGGGTTTTGTAGGCGAACATATATTTTGAATGTCACAAGAATCATTCGATGACTCAAAGTGCGACATACATAGGTGAGCAACAGGGAATATCAATGACACAAGTGCATCACAACATTTAAAATCAAGTTCTGAGCATTTTCTGTAGTCACAGGTGGCTGAGTAGCAGGTCTCTAATGTCCTAGGAACCCTTTACACCAATCTAAGCGCACCTAGTTTGGCAACTTGATCTACGTGAGCTCCAAAATTTATCTTGAGGGATATGATGACATAGTTAACCTTGATGTTCAACTAATTTTCCTAGTCTGCATAAATCTTGGATGAAGTGTAAATCAACTAAGTCCTTTTCTCTCTCTCTCTCTTATGCTTAGGGTTTTATACTTTACTTGCTTATTTCTTGTGTCACATTGTATCTAATAGCAGATGTATATCATAGTTTACATTTAGTTACTCTACAATTAGGGTTTCATAAAAAAACTTATTTTTGTTAAATCAATAACCCATGCAAATTTCATATCAGCATATCCCTAGTATCATATTTAAACCAAGCAATAATAATAAAATCAATGAATTGACATCATATGCCTCACACATCATCCTTCTAAGAACAAATTAGCAACAAACATTAACATAATGATACAATCATAATCATTCAAATCAAATATCCACAATAATAGAAATTTTAATTATCTTGATCATGAATAAATACTAAGTCAACGTCACCAACAAATGGAGTGAAACTAGTGGGCACTACAAAGGGTTTGCAACAAGAAGGCTATTATGATCTAATTAATTTCCAAAATCAATTATACATTATTATAATAATGCATTCCAAATTCAAATGAACTAATCAAATAATAAATGATAAATAATTTTCTAAAAATACAACATGGGAAAGAGAGATTGTTTAGGAATATTCTCGAGTGGTTTGAGTGTACCAAGAGTGGATCAGGTAAAACTAGAAGACTCGATCCTACACATAAGTTTCTAGAACTAGAGAACTTATAGGTTTAGGACCGTACAAGATTTGTATAGTCCAAGTAAGGATTGTACGACCTAAGACATGGATTATACAATATTAGACGAGGAGATAGTGGAGCTTTGTAACTTTATAGGTTCTCTACTTATCTAGAAATGATGATCATTGTGTGTCTCTCTTCTTTACACAACCTTGGGATGACATGTAATGATCTATAACAAGGTAGAAACCCTAATAACCTACAAAATCTTTCATCAAATTGTTAACAAAATAAAGGATAAAAACATGTATGCATGCTTCAGATTGGACCACCCTAGGTGGTTAGACTCCCAATTACTAAACCAACCTCGGTGTTGCACTATATATCCTCGATGAAAAATCAAGCCCTATGTAGTTATCCTAGGTGCTTGTGCAAGTGTACAAATCTAACTAACCTCCTAGTGGTTCCCTTATGTCACTTGAAAAAAAGATAACAAGGTAATTTCATAGTATATAATGTACCCAATGTGATAGTTATGAAATGTGGTGTGCTTTCGCTATGTGACCTAACCCTTGTGTTGGTTGAAACCTTTGTGTAATGTTTGGATCAAATTTTCCCTTTCTTAGGATATCACTCTATGATATTTGTGTGCTTGTAGATAGATGAAGCTAGAATATTTGACCTAGTTGAGTGCTTCAAACTTGTATCAGGGACTACCCTAGATGAAGTGCAATTGATTTGAGAAGATTTATGAACCCTTTGAGTGATTTTAGAAAGATGTTTTCAATTGAAGCTTATAAGAAGGGTAGGTGAGTTATAATGTGACAATGACTTTCCTTTATAGTCTTCTGTAGGTGAGATATTATGATAAGGATGGCCATAGGAAGATAAAATGACACAAAGAATGATTTAGCATCGAAATCAAAGTTGGTGATTGAGAAGGGGTGGGAATATATATGTCGATTAAGATTGGACCCCAAATCTTGACCCTTATGTATGGTTTTGGATAGGAGAGAAAAAATCCTAAACTATTTTTTATAATGAATAGAGGATGTTTTATTACTCTTTGATTGAATTATATTTCGATATTTGTTGACATAGGATGATGTAAATGTAAGAAAGTTGTAGAATGGCTAGAGAGAATGAGATTGGATTTTGAAAGTGGGAATTTGTGTTAACAAGTATACAAGTTCAAAATTGGCATTGCACAAGGACAAGTTAAATAATTTTAGTGTATAAATTCCCCCCTTTAAGTATATAATTGGTAATTACATTCTTAAATGAAAAACATACCTGAGTGCACACACAACTTTTACCTTCTTTCAAAGGGACTCCGTGATAGGTTGGTGTCAGTTTGCTCCATGATGAAACCTACAACATAGAGTGTAGTCAACATCTGTGATATAAACTAAACTTTAACTCAAAATATAAGTGCAATATAAATTTTAATCATTACAAAAAGTATGTAAAGGAGATGGAAAATATGGAAATAGTAAACTTGTTTGTTTTTCAATGGGAGTAGCTCCCATAATTTTTGTGCCTTAGATAATGTGCATTGAAGATGTTAGAGGATTAGGAGTGATATGTACCCATTGTTGTGCCATAGGAGATAGTAAAGGAGGAAGGATTAGATTACAAAGGAGCCACGCAATTTTATGCCTTCCTCATTCAAGAATGTGAAAATAGAGGTAGGAAGATCAGTCTATAAAGCTCGTAGTTATACTTCAACACTTTCCATTTATGAGAATCTAGTGAGATAAGGGGAAATATCATTCTACAAATTTCATAGTTTCTCTTTGATGTTTTCCACCAAACCCATTGACCACACCCTTACTATATGCACATTAAAGAAGCTAAAGCATAATTAAGAGAAACTAACACCAAGTAGTTTCAAATGAAAAATCTAATCTAATAGAAACATCATGATAAGGATATGCAAGAACAAATGCTAACTTAATGCATCCAAATGGAACTTTGAAAACATCAAGCTATTCCTTGCTAAGTTAGATATGCCTTCTAGATTGTAAATTTCTGATAAGATTACAAAGAAATCAAAGGATGGTTATCTCCCACAAGAGGAAAGCATCTCTCCAATATGGATAAATTGCCATGTATGGATCTTTATTTACTACTCTATGCAAAGAGTGGATGAATGGAATGCAGGATCAATAAACTTCTTCAATGGTGGGGAATGCTCTTATCATATTCTCATAATAACACTAGCAAAAGTGTGGTGTAAGTTGGGAAGGAAGGAGGTAGGTCCTTTATATAGCTTTCCAAGTTGGGAGAAGCAAGAAACCTAGTGAATGTGAGATAAAGGTAAAGTAGAATTAAAATAAATAAGCATGATTAGAAGGGTTTAATTGGTAATTAACAACTCATGGGAGTTGGAGATGATTTAGTTAATCAACTAGGATTAATTCATAGGCCAAGATAAGATTAGAAAGCTACTTGGAGGTGATTTAGAGGGAAATAGGTAGGATTTAGATGATTTAAAATGGGGATTTAATTAATAAGAAGGTTTATTAATCAAATAAAAGGTTATAAAGGCTTAATTAACTAATAATAGTTAATTAATTGATTAGAGGAGGATTATAAGTAATGAAATGTCATTAATTGGCATCCAGAATGGGAGAAAGACTAGTTACTTAACGAAGTGTTGTTAATTGACCAAAATGGAGGGTAATGTTATCTAATTAGAAGGAAATCACTAATTATAACAGAAATGATGGGAAAGAGGATAATAAGTGCAATTTTAGTATTAAAAATGCGTAGGTGGATTTTAGGTGTCTACATTTGGCCCTCTTTGGGGTGGTGTAACACAAGTGATGCCACTTCAAAGATAGTAGACAATTAAAGACAAATAAATTTTGAAGGAGTGAAAGAAAAATTAGTAGAATGAAGGATTCCCCCTCGAGTGTCAAAGGGGTGATGAAAGAGGTTAATTGATGATCAAAGAAGAAGAATGAAAAAGAAGAGTCAACACAAGCCTATTAGGCCAGTGTGCAATGTGAGTGATTGGGAAAGAAAATCTTGTGTTTCAACAGATAGAAGAAAGAAGGGGGGGAAGGGGGGATAAATAATCCATATTTCCCCAGGTGGTGTTGAAGAAAAATTGTGATAGAAGAAAATGGTGATGAATAAAAGTGGAGATGAATAAAATGGAGATAGCTTTCAACCCAGTTGGTTCAAGAGTTGTTTATTATCATCATTTCTCAATGTAATCAATGAACCATATATGAGCAGCGTTTTATTTGATATGACGACCGATTCAAAGCAACATATAGAACATAATGCAATATTAGAGATTAAACAAGCAGACCAAAAAAGAAATAAGCACAAACAAACATACTCAAATAAACAATGTTCAAGACAATTGTAATGTTGCCAACTTTAAACACACACTCAATATACTTCAAATATCTTGAGCTTAAAGAAAAAAAATCTTCTACTTCATTATTCAATCATGAATTACAATTCTTCTTTTATAAGAAAAAAACTCCCAACTCGAGTTGCCAAGAAAACTCTAACTTTGACTAAATCTACTCTAGGTGGTAAATTTACTATTTTTAGCAGTTTACTAGAACCTACTATTCTTAGTAAGTTTGCATGCTCATTCATACGGGCACGAAAATTTCCACGCATCTTCTACATGCCTAAATTAGAGGAATTTCCAACTTTCTAACCTACTATGCACACAAGAGACTAAAATTAAATGATACCCTAAAATACGAAAAAATTGAATTGAAACTTAAATCCTAATGTTTGGCCCCCAAATGGCGGATTTCAGGCCCAAAAATGTGCCGAAAATGGCTCAAACTAGCAAGGTAGGTTGACTGGATCATTTTTCTTGTTAAAACAAGTGGTTTAAAAAAAATGGACTCAAACGAACACACAAATCAAAATTTATGACCATTTCAAGTTTTTACTAAAAATAGTGCATCAAGTTGTACTAATGTTTGTGTTATCGAGCTTCAGTTCCCAAATGTTTGAATTAACGACAAGGGTTAAAAATGGCACCCCAAACAAGGATACATGTAAGGGGAATAAATGGAATACGTATGAGTCCCATGAAAAATTAAGCATGCACTAAAAAAATTCCCCAAGCAACTGTTTTTGCAAGGGAATACAGACATAACAAACAAACCAACTTTTGTTAATGGAGGGTAAATCAAAATGATCCGCAAGTCATGCGCAAGAACAAGTAAGGAACAAAGAAATATGTTTTGTAGGACAAATTTTGATGTTTGAGGATGTTGTGTCTGTAAATGATTCAAATGGTAGAATGATTTTTACCAATTTTTGGAGTTTTGAAAAATTTACCAATTTTTTGGATTTTTGAAAATTTATCAATTTTTTGGATTTTTTAAAATTTTACCAATTTTCTGGATTTTTGAATTTTTACCAATTTTTTAGATTTTTTCATGTTTAACATTTTTTTTTTGAAAATTTGGGAAGAATGAGATATAGTAGAATGGTGATGTGCGTGGTACATTGACAAAAATTGTCGGGAAGCAAAAATATGCTCCAATGAGGAAAAAATGTTAATAAAATGACCATTTAATAAAAAATAATCATTGCGACGGAACACTAGCACGTGGCGGGAAGAAAATAGAAGAACAAGGTAAGTATTTGGCCCCTAGGGGGAAAGAAAAATGAAGAATTAGGGATTTTTAGGGTATAAATAGCAAGGTGGGAGGGGTAAAATCCATTGTGACCCATTTGTGTTAGTTGACCCTATTGCTTTTTAATTGAGATTTTTGCTGACTTGTGAGAGAGATGGGTTGTATACTAGATCGTACACATTGTGTAAGCTACATCCAAGAGTTCAAGAGGGTTCCAGAAAACGGTATCCTGATACGTAACACAAAAATTTTGGAATTTAAGTGCATTTATTACTCATTTTAGGCATTAAAAGTTAGCGGGGTAACATTGGTGCATGGCTTTAAGCAAACTAGTGTGGCTTCTCACACACTAGAGTTAAAACGATAACATGAGCATTGAAATGTTAGTGAAGTAGGGTAGGGCATGCGCTAGCATTAAAATGGAAGCATTTTCATAAAAAGGGGTGTGCTAGTGTGGCATGTACTAGTGTGCAAAGGAGAGCATGTGTGTGAACATGCATGTGCTAGCGTCAAATACGCTAGTGCAGAAAGGCGTGCGCTAGTGCAAAAAGGCACGAGCTACTGCAAAGTCTGACCTTTTAGAAGGCCTTAGAATAATTTAGGATATTTTTAGAATTAATTGGACGAATGTATGAGTGATTAGAATATTTTAGAAGATGTTAATTGTTGTTTATTTTGGGTGATCTTACAGGTGAGATTACTCACTTTAGATGTGAGCGAGTGTCATGGGCATCCACAAGCTTATGATCATACCTTCTCCTATCGCAAGTAGCAAGGGTCGATTTCCATAATTGAGATTATAGGTTTATTCTACATCACACAATTGCCACGTATTATGTTGGATCATAGCCTCCTAACTGCCTTAGCAGAGAGGTGACACATTGAGAGTCATACATTTCGTCTACCTATTGGCGAGATGATAGTGACTCTGGAGGACATGTATTAGATATTGCAAGTACCAATCCATGGGATTTTGGCTACGTATGATGGGTAGTGCGACCATATTTTAGAACATATCTGGGATATATTTCAGTGAGAGCATATACCCTAACAAGGTATAGCTGTGCACTTGTACAAATGATTTGAGAGCAAAGGTCTTACTGTTTCACCTTTTTCTTAGATCGTTTCTTAGAAGCGTTGACGAAACTGATAGGGTAATGGGCGTAGGAGGAATACCTGTTCAAATTTCAGTTGATGGGTTGTTGTGCGTGTATGACTTCTGAATCCACAGCTGATCGTGAGAGCTTCCTTTTGGCTAGGAGGAACTACCTGTAATGAAAACAAGACCACCAGAAGGAATTAAACAATATGGGCAGTGAACTGCCTAGCATATGCTAGATCCGAGAAGTGTGATACTTCCTAGACAGCTATCAGTCCACTATTTTAGACAATTCAATGCTGTAAACAAAGTAAATCCTATTCTTATTTTAAAATGATTTAGGTATCTCACTTAAAAACACAATAAGAAAAAGATCTAATCTAACAGGCTAAGCTAGAATAGAATCCAAAGGTCAAATGATTTGTTCTGGGTCTCTGCAGGTTTGACAGAGGTCTCGGGTAGATTATAGGTGAAAGAGGGTGAGATAAAGTTAGGTGGGTAGGTCTCTGTTTAGGGCTGTGTGGGTAAACACAGAGACCAGTGTCGGTCAGGGGTGACCAACGACGGTTAGGTGTAACTAGTGTCGATTACTGTCAGATCTGGAAATGTCACATAATAGGTTGGGGTCTCCTTTGTGATTGCACAAAGGACTTTGGTTGGTCAGGATGAGGTATTGGGTGACTGGAGTAGGCTTTTGCAAGGTTTTCAATGGGTATACGGAGGTGAAAATGTGGAGAAGGTCAATAGGGAGCGAGATAAACAATGTATGATAAAATGATGATGAAATGAAATAACCAGGAAAGTATGATGTTGTAATTACTTGGATTTCATCCCTGAATGTCTATGTATGATGGATGGAGGTGCTGATGATGGTTTTGAAGGTTGCTAGTAATCACCAACTGAAGAAAAGCTTCTGCATGGGCTACATGTACACTCCTCTTTGCTTAGATAGATCAGATCATGGCTGGGATGGCTGTGTAGGAGAAGATGTTCAATCTCCCTCCTTGGATGTGAGTTTTTGCTGGAATTGACTATCTGAGATGTGTTCTTACCTTGGGGGGAGGCCAGGGAGAAATTTCCTAGAGTTTGTAGGGTAGTACTCCCGATCTGGACCAGAAGGGTCTGACATCTTATCCAACACCAGGGTATTTAGAATTAAAAAAATAAGAGGGTGGAAAAAATCTGTCCACCTACTCAGAATTGTTAAAAGTAGTTTTGGGATAACTCCCGTGCCGTAATGCCAGACATGCCTCATCACATTGAACACATGATTCATGCCTAACACTGACCCCCATTGCATTGAACACCAAGCCACCTTTACATCACATTGAGAGACCACCTCCGCCATCGAAGCAGCTGACCCACCTAGAACTACTTATCTGAAAATGATGCCAAGCCAACTCGGTGTTCACCCAAATCCACACCTTCTCCATCTCAAAATGCTCCTAAATCCAAAGAAAAAAACTCAAAACCCAAGGATTCTTCTAAATCCAAGAATAATTCTAGCCGTTCATGCTCTTTTTGTGGGGGTAGTAATCATGAAGAAGATAGGTGTTATAAGCGAATGCAAGTCTTAAAGGATGCAACCAAGAAACAAAAAATTTCTATCTCCATGCCACCTCCTTCTAATCAGCATGGAAAAACACTTAATGTTGTTGGGATATCTCAATCACCATTTGCAGACTATTGGGTTACTGGTGCTTCTCATCACATGACTTCTTCCAAGGAGTCTTTTGTTTCTCTAGGTTTGAGTTTTACTTCCAAAATTGAGGTTGGAGATTATTCATTTCTTACTGTTAAAGGAAAAGGTGATATACAACTTGATGGTGGTAGTATCCAAGATGTACTATATGTTCCTAACATCACTACAAATTTGCTTTCTGTATATCAAAGTTGTCATTCTAGTTAAGGAAAAATAGTGACTTTTACACCGCATGGAGTAGAAGTATGAACTTTGTTGGAGCCTCATTCATTAGTTTCTCAGGGTATTGTTGATCATAGTTCTAGACTATATCATTTTGAGGGTTTTGATGACACTTCTTCTATAGGGACATGATTGGTTTGTCATGTAGATTCAGAGAGTAAGCTTTGGCATGAAATATTTGGACATCTCAATTACAAATATTTGAAGGAGTTGAGCACTCATGGTATGGTATATGGTCTTCCTAAAGTTTCTTGTCTTGAGGGAATTTGTCATGGTTGCGCATTAGGGAAACAACACCAAGATCCTTTTCCTAAGAATTTTTCTAAGAGAGCTTCTTCACCACTTGAGCTTGTGCATACTGACTTGATGGTTTTTTATACCCCATCTCTCAATGGAGCTAAGTATGCACTTATGTTTATTGATAATTTCTTGAGGCATACTTGGGTTTATTTTCTCAAGTACAAAAGTGATGTTTTTTCACACTTCAAATTCTTCAAGGCTTTGGTAGAGAAACAATCTTCTAGTAGCAATAAGAACCTTCGTACTGATAATGGGGGGGAGTACTTCAGCAATGAGTTTTCTAACTTTTTCGCAACTCAAGGAATTATTCACCAGAATTATGTTCCTCATACTCCAAAATAGAATGGCTTAGTAGAAAGGAAGAATAGAACTTTGAAGGAAATGGAAATGTATAATGCATTCTAGAGATATACCTCATATCTGTTGGGTAGAAGTAGTTAATTGTGCTAACTACATTCAGAATCACACACCACACAGAGCACTTAAGCATTTGACTCCAGAGGAAGCTTGGTCCAACACTAAGCTAGATGTCTCATTTTTTCGAGACTTTGGGAGCCATGCTTGGGCCTTTATGCCAAAGAAGAAAAGGAAAACTTTGGATAAGAAGAGTAAACCCTTGATCTTTGTATGGTATTGTGAGGACATGAGAGCTTATCATCTTTTAGATCCTGATGCACATGTTGTTCTTTTTCAAACACATGTTCAGTTTGATGAGCACTTCACTCCTCATGATTCTTCATCTTCTTCCATGCCTTATTCTTCTTCGTCATCTCATCTTGAGGATCCTTTCTTTGAGTAGATTGATGAGGAGGTTATAAATGCCATTGAGGATCCTATTCCCACTGATGTTTTTACTATGCCTAAGTAGGCTCGTACTATAGTTTCTGAGGCAACACCTTTTATAGAGGATCTTCTACCCATTAGGCATCATTGCACACATTCTACAAGTTATGGAATTTTGTGTCAGGCAGTTTCTGAGGATCCATAGTCCTTTTCAAAGGCTCATGGGATATAGGAGTGGGATGATGCAATGACAGCTGAGTATTCTTCTTTGATGAATAATCATACTTGGGATTTGGTATCTCTTCCTAAAGGAAGAAAAATGGCTAGGTGTAAGTGGGTATACCGAACCAAATACGCAACTGATGGGTCCATTGACAAGTATAAGGCTTGTCTTGTTGCAAAGGGTTTTTCAATAGTTGAAGGTATTGATTACTCTGAGACTTTTGCACCCATTGCCAAGATGGATTTTGTACGCCTTATACTTGCTATTGTTGCATCACAGGGGTGGCTCATATACCAGATGGACGTGAAGAGCACCTTCTTACATGGAGATCTACAAAAGGAAATATGCATGGAGTAACTAGCTGGATTTTTTCAGGATTCTTCTCTTGTTTGTCGGCTTCGAAGGTCTCTCTACGGTCTCAAATAAGCCCCTCGGGCTTGGTATGAGAAGATGGATTCTTTTCTTCTATCTACTAGTTTTGTTTGTTTCCACTCTAATCATACAATGTATCTCCAACATGTTGGTGAGGATATTGTGATACTTGTCTTGTATGTTGATGATCTATTACTTACAGGCATCTCTTCTTCTCACATTCAAAGTATTCAGAGGGCTCTTTCTACAGAGTTTGACATGATAGATCTTGGGCTATTGCATTATTTCCTTGGTTTACAGATTTCTCAAATAGATTTAGGGATTCATTTGAGTCAGCAAAAGTACACCCATGATCTTCTTCGATGCTTTGATATGGCTGATTGCAAGCCAAGTCCATCTCCTTTTCAGTCCAGAGTTACTCTTACTTCCACATGTAGCACACCACTTTGTGATCCTACATTGTATAGGTAGTTGGTTGGGAGTCTCATGTACTTGACCCATACTCACCTTGATATTTCATTTGTAGTAGGGCTTATATCTTAGTTTACACATTCTCATCATAGTAATCACTGAAAAACTACTAAAAGTATTTTGCCCTATTTGCATGGTGTTGTCATCCTCAAAATTCCCCTCTTTTGAAGTCAAGTTTCAAAAATTTTGAGTCTGTACCTTGGAGTATTGGATCACGTCGAGCCTGACATTATTTGCAGTTTTCCCATTCGTGGAGAAAAATTTAAAAGTTGGGCATAATGGTGAGGTTTCTTTCCTTATTTTTATTTTCTTCCCGCAATCGGGAATGACAGGTGTATCTACCCTGTTAAATTTTTCCCTAACATCCACAAGTAGTATGTGGGCATCTCTGATTGGATGTGGTTGGTCATGTTTCTAGTAATAGCAGAGTCCTCCACATGTCCAAATGATGCAAATCTAGGGGCAGGGTCCAAGGGACATTCCTCAAATAAGCACAAGCTTTCCACGTGTCCCAGGTTCAAAATGAAGGCAAAACAAGATAAAATTTGGCTAGGTATGGAAGGCTCAGCGGATGACTCCACATGCCTCATCGGCATAGCTTCAAGAGTCAAAGTCGTGGGGCAATTCCCAAGCTCACACTAGTCCTCCACATGTCCCAGGTCCAAAAAGGGATAGAGTCGGTTATTTAATTTTGACTAAGTATGAGCAGGTTGGTAGAAGCCTCCACGTGCCTCAACGACGTGATTTCAGAAGTGAAACCGAAGGGAAAAACTCAAATGAGCGCCAACTCGCCATGTGGTTAGAGTCAATGGAGAAATAGAGTTGGCCATTGAAAATTCCAAGATTGGCGGTAGGAGACATGCGTCAATTTGGTGCAGTTTTAAGAGGTGTTTCCATAAACGGAAACTCAAATGAGCACTAGTCCTCCATGTGTCTAGGGGTCAACATGGGTCAAGTAGGAAATAGGTCGAATTGGCTAAGTATAAAGGAACCGATAGAACTCTCCACGTGTAAGCTTGACGCAGGCTTCAAAGGAAAGAAATGCAAAGGGCGTTCACAAGCCTACTCCAATCAATTTCTTCCACATGGGCGGCCCATATTTAAAGTTATAAAAGTAGATCGAATGGACCATATTTTAACTAGAAAAATAATGTAATGGCTGTATATTTAAACCTGGTTTTTTCTGCTGTTAAATTTTATTTGTGAATCAAGAATTCAAAAGGGTGTGAGTGGTTAGAATAAGTTGTAACTATTTCTTTCTTGCTAGAGGAAGTTGTAATTGTTTATTGCTTGGCCGAGGAAGTTGTAACCGTCTCTTGTGAGCTATATCATGGGATTTTAAAGCCCTTGTTGAGGGTTGGAATTTTGACATTCTAGAACTGTAATTCCTAATTGGAAGAAATCAATACAAAGGTTTTCCCCTTTTTCCTCTATTTTCTTTTCCCTTCTTACTCTGATATGGGAATCATTTAATCCTTGCATGCTTAGAAACTTTGTGTTCTAGTTTACACAATATCAGTAACTTTGAGTCTGTGGATTGTGCCAGTTATAAATGTGAATGGTTTCTATTCTATATCTCATTTTATCAATACATATAAGGGTTTTGTCTGCCATATATTTTCCCTAAAATTATTGTCTTCTGCTGCCTCCCTCCTCTCTTCAAGTCTTATATCCTCATGTATTGATAACTTTCCAGGTATAAAGCAAATTTCAGGATGTCGAGAAACCACCATTGAATGAAATATTGTGCATTTGTACATAGGTTTTTCCCCTGCTTTCAATAAGGGAACCTCTCCCATTAAATAGGAGGGACTTGCTTTTCCCCTGACTGTGGTTTCATTCCAAGTGAAAATTTGAAACCCAACAGTTTTTGGTGACTCCGCTGGGGAATTTGTTCAAAAAAATTCCTTTCTAAAAAGAACAACTAATTTGATCATTTCTTTGATCTGGACACTCTAAGATATACTCATGGTAGAAGGGCTCTTGGAATTGAATATCCTCAATTTCAACTCCTGGATCAACAAGGTTTTCAACTTCCTCCAACAGGAAGAAATAGAAGAGCTCATTCCATAAGCACACCTCCTATTAAAGATAAAGCTTCTATTAGTAGCATTCCTCAAGCACAACTTAGCCCTAATATCCTTGCCCTAATTCTTACTGGTGTTTCAGTTCCACTTTAATCAATCTTTCCAATGATGGCAGCACCTCGGCCTTGGGGTCAAAGTGTTGGGCCTCTAGCTCTTCCTCAACCATTGCATGAGTTACCTAGGGGTAATAGGAAATTTTTTTCCCAAATTTAGATGTGATGAAAAGTACACCCCGATGAACACATTGAGACCTTCATTGTTGCATGTAGGGTCCTTAGAGTTGAACATGAGGATGTCACTGTTAGGTTGTTTATGGAGACCTTGCAAGACAATGCTACAGATTGGTTTTACCATCTTCCTACTGGGACCATCACCGATTAGACTACTATGAGGACTGAATTTGAGCAGCATTTCAACCCTGCTGAAGATGTGCATGCTTTGCTTGCTCAGATTTCTCAAATCAAGAAGGAGGCACATGAGCCTATGAGAGAATTTTTGGCCAAGTTCAACAAGTTGATTAACAAGATTCCAGTAAATACTAGGCTTGTTGATAAAATTCAGAAGTGTTTCTTCTTGAATTCTCAATTGCCAGAAGTAAGCTATGCCCTGAGGAGAGAAAATCTTGCAACTTTGGATGTTGATTAGAGATTGGCTGTTAGTGTGGAAGATGACTTGATCATGTCTGGCATGCTGAAAAGGGAGTTTTTCAAATCCAAAGCATCTTCTTATTCCTCTCCTCCTGGAGGTAATGCAGATCAGTTGGTATAGAAGCTGGCTAATGAATTCATTTCCATCAAGAAATAATTGGCTCATAATGCTCCATATCAAGATGTTCCAAGGAAGAAATTTTAGCCTAGGAACCACTTTCCCTTTTCTCAAACCAGGTTGGCCATTGAAGGTCCGCCCCTCAAGGTGCCCATCAATGCTACTTGCGAGGTTCTTGAGCTTGATGATGAGGAAGAAAATGTGTTCTATGATGAATAAAAAGAGGAAGCTGATGAAGAATTGGAGGGCCTGGTGGTTCTCAAGTTCATTTCCTCACCACTGAAGGTGTGGATGATGAAGATGATTATGATGATGTAGTGGATGAGATGAATAGTGAGTCATATGGTGTTATGAACCGAGAGTAGACCAAAAAAAAGGAAAAATTGGTGCAGCTGTAAAAAGATCCTAGGAGCACCCCATCACCATCTTGGTGATTGCAAGAAGAGGATCTCCTATTCCTACTACTTCCACTTAAAAGGTAAGCTCTACTAGTCCTTATCCCTCTACTTCTACTTCTGATATTTCTTGTCCAACAAACGATAAAGCTGCTAGATCAAAAGCTCATCCTACTCCTAGTAGTGATTCCCCATCCACATCTGGATCTTTTGACATTATAGACCATCTTAAAAAGACCAAGATTCATATTTATGAGGTAGAGTTCTATCAAACCCATCCTAAAGCCTTTACCAAAATGGTTTAACTTTGTAAATTCTAAATCTAAAACCCTAGCCCATTTTTCTAAAGGCCTTTTTCCCACTCCCTCTTCCTCACCTCAATCAAGCCGTATGGCTGCAGTCACTTCCCCTAATGAGAAAATTGAACCATTCTATGTGACCCTTCTCATAGCTAGCCACAAACTCAGTAACTGTTTCATAGATTCGGGAGCACCAGATAATGTAATGCCTACAAAGGTAGCCCATGCTTTGGGCTTGACCCTAACACTTACCTTTGGTTCCTGTTATTACATGGAGAGTAAGAAAGTACCTTTGGTTGGCAGAATTAAAGATGTACAAGTAGCTTTTACTACTTTCCCAGAGAAAAGGGTCTTAGCCACCATTTTGGTAGCTGATATTCCTCCTTCATATGGGGTGGTTGTTGAGTAGAAATTTCTATAAGGAGGTAGGAGGGGAAATCCAAATGGATTGGTCATATGCCATGATCCCTGTAAATGGGAAGATGAAGAAGTTGCTGCTTGAGAAACAAGCAGAGTATATTGTGTAAAAGAAAGATGATCCTAAAGCACAAATACTGTATGCAGACATTGGGCAGGGGAACTACATGATCATGTCAAAAGAAGAGACAAGCCTACCAAAGGGAGTGTTGTTTGATCCTAATGATGTGTGGACTTTGGAGTTTGATGGAAGCTACTCTTCAGTTGGTTCTGGAGTTGTTGTAGTGCTCATTTCTCCTGGGGCTAAGGTTCATCCTTTCTCCTTCAAATTTTAGTTTGAAAATACCAAGAATACTACTGAGTATGAGGCCCTCATTCTTGGGTCGAGCACGATGAAGGAGATGGGAGTGAAGAACCTTATTGCTCATGGATATGCAAAGCTAATTGTAAAATAAGTTAGAGACCTTTATCAGGTAAAGAATAGAAGGTTTGAAGCATTGTAGGAATCTGGTTTGGGATTCCATTGAATTCCTTGATGATTTTTCCATTCAAGCTATGCCAAGGGAAAGGAACACTAGGGCTAACTCTCTAGCTATTTCAGGGTCCTTGTTGATTCCTCATCCTGATTTCCCTCAAGAGAAATTCACCATTGAGATGATCCATAGACCCAGTGTTCCTAACAATGCAAATAATTAGCAAGTTTTCAATGATGACCACCATTTACTTTATTTCTTAGAGCTCAAAGACAACTTTGATCAGCTGTACTTTGAAGGAAGTGAAAATATACCTAGAGAGTGTGTGTCATCAGTTGAAGTGGATGTCAAAGAAGAGATGGATCAAGATGGATGCATCAAACTGAAAGGCAACAAAATTCCTAAAGGGATGGTGAGTTGGGAGGATCTTTTTGATAAACATGATAGATATATGAAGTCTAAAGTTTCCCAAGGATCCTGACAATCTGCTGAGACTGAGAAAGTGAATATCAGGAGTCTTGATGATCTCAAAATGGTCAACATTACAAAATGCTGCACTCAAGAAGAGAAAAAGAAGGTGGTGAATCTGTTTAAGAGGTATGTTGATGTTCTGGCTTAATGTTATGATGATCTTAAGGATTTTTAGCCTAAAGAAATGTAACATTTCGTTCCTCTTAAGCCTAGGATCCAACCCTTCAAACAGAAGCAAAGGAAATATAATCCAAACGTAGTTGATACAATTTTCTAAGAAATTAAAAAGCTTTTGAAGGCTAAGATCATCTTCCCCATCCACCATCCAACGTGGATTGCTAATATAGTGCCTGTCAGAAAGAAGAATGGTGAGATCCGAATTTGTGTGGACTTCAGAAATCTAAATAAGGGTTCTTTGAAGGAAAACTACCCTCTCCCCATGATGGACCAAGTATTGCAAGTTGTCACAGGCTTGGAGATGCTATCTATGTTAGGCGTATTCTTGGGGTACAATCATGTAGAGGTGAATACTGTAGATCAACATAAGATTGCCTTTACTACTCTTTGGGGCACCTTTGTGTACAAGAGGACATCATTTGGTCTCATCAATGTTGGTGCTACTTTCCAGAGGGCCATGGACTTGGCTTTTGGCAGTTTGAAAGGGAAATGCATTGTTGTGTATTTGGATGACTTGACAGTGTTTTCTAAAGCAAGAACAGATCACTTCCAAAGCCTTGAGAGCATGGGATTTCTTTAAACCTTAAGAAGTCCATGTTTTGGAGAAGGAAAGTTGTTGGGAAACATTGTTTCAAAGGAAGGAATCAAGATTGATCTGGAGAGAGTTCAAGCCATCCAAAAAATTCCTCTTCCATCAAGTAAGAAAGGTGTCCATTCTTTATTTGGTAAGATTAATTTCCTAAGGAGATTCATTCCCAATTTTACAGAACTTACTATGAGCATCACTCACATGATGAAAGGGAAGCAAAATTTTGGTTAGTCCTCTGAAGGGAAGAAATCATTTGAGAACATTAAACAGGCTATTCCAAAGAATCCAATCTTGGTGTGCCTTGACTTTAGCAAAGATTTCATTATCTATTGTTATGCCACTAAAAATACCCTAGTTGCTATGTTAGCCTAGAAGAATGTTGAAGATCGTGAGCTCCTAATTGGATTCATGAGTTATGTCTTGAAAAATCATGAGATGAAGTACACCATGATAGAGAAACATAATTTTGCAGTTGTCAAATCTATCAAGCAGTTTAGGTTTTACATCCTTAATTCTCACTCTATGGTGCTGGTGCCTGATACAATAATCAAATCCATTCTTACTCAACAAGAATTTGGAACTAAGAGAGGTAATTGGGTAGCAAAGGTGCAAGAGTATGATCTTGACATCAGGCCAACAAACCTGGTTTGGGGTAAGGTCCTGTGTGAACTCATTGTAGAGGGAGCTGCCAAGGAGTTATCCCAAGATGAAGTTGATGTCCCTGTTTTTCTGTTCCTCAGTTTGAAAGATGTATGGTATGCTGAAATTTCTCACTTTCTAACCTATGGAGAGTGTTTGTCTCACTTGAATGTAAAAGAGAAGAGAGCCATCAAACTGAGGTTTGCACAATATGTGCTATGGGAGAATGCTTTGTTCAAACGAGGCATAAAAGGAAGGTTTTTGAAGTGTGTAGACAAGGAGCAATAAAAGAATTTGTTCTCTGCTTTTCATGATCATGCTTGTGGAGGTCATTTATCCTCTGCTATAACAACTCATAAAATACTTTGTGCTGGATATTATTGGCCCACTATGTTAAGAGATGCATCAAAATGGGTTGGTAAATGTGAAGCATGTCAAACATTTGTTGGAAGACCTAAGTTGGCTACTTTGCCTCTCAAGCCTGTAGTGATTGAAGAGCCATTTCAATAGTGGGGATTGAATTTCATTGGAACTCTTAACCCACCTTCTAGTGCTGGACATACCCATGTGTTGATTGCCACATATTACTTCACCAAGTGGGTGGAAGCCGTCCCAGTCAAGAGCACTACTTCTGAGGTAGTTTGCAACTTCATTAAGGAGAACATATTGATCATGTTTGGGACCCCAAACAAAATTGTGATTGACAATGCTTCCAAATTTTCTTCTACTAAGATGATGGACTTCTGCTATGGGTATGGGATCTCACCTGATCATTATTCAGATTACGACCCCCAAGGGAATGGACAGGCATAATCAACAAACAAGAACTTGCTGAACATAGTTAGAAAGCTTGTAAATGATTCTTAGAGGAATTGGTATAAGAAGCTATATGATGCACTTTGGGCCAAAATAATTACACCCAAGAGAGAAATTGGAATGTATCCTTTCCAAGTGGTGTGTATGGTGTGGAAGCTCAATTGCTAGTCACGGTGGAATTTCCAACCTTGCATCTGATGAAAGCCATTGAAGATTCAAGTTTCAGTAGTTCTTTGGATAAGAGAATTTCATAGCTTCAGAAGCTTGATGAGGACAGATTGCAAGTGGTTGACAGGATAGCGGCTCATTAATTAAAATTGAAGGCTTTGTTTGACAAGAAAGCTAAACCCAAAGTTTTCCAAGTGGGAGACAATGTGCTGCTTTGGGACAAAAGATATGAGCCATGAGGAAGTCATGGTAAGTTTGATTCTCTTTGGCTTGGTCCTTTTAGAATCAGACATTTTGCTAGAGAGAACTCTTTTTATCTGGATTACATGGATGGTTCTCCTCTCCCACTTCCTTATAGTGGGCAGTATCTGAAGTTGTTCAAGTCCTATGTGACTAGGTGGTCCTTCTGTATATTTTGTACAATGTTTTGGTTTTGGGTCATTCCTTTGCATTTTGTTTCTGTTCTTCCCTTTTGGTTTATTGTTTTTGTTTCTTTTTCCCGTCTTGTGTGTGTTGCCTTGTATTAGTTTTTCTTTTGGCTTTATTGCCCAATGGATAAGGCACCGGTCCTCTTTCCCAAAGTTATCTGCAGTTCTTGATCTTGCCTTGTGTCTTTGTTCCAAGTTAAGTCATCCCCAGAAAGAGCCAGCTGTTGTCGTCCTCAAAATTCCCCTCTTTTGAAGTCAAGTTTCAAAATTTTTGAGTCTGTACCTTGGAGTATTGGATCACGTCAGGCCTAGAATTGTTTGTAGTTTTTGTTATGTTTGTGGAGCCTATTTTCATGTTAGAGTGTGGTACACCTTCTATGCGTTACACTCGGGTATTTTTACGGTGGTCCCGCTTGTCAGTGAGCAGGTCAGGGGGGTTTGAGGGGGTGAAGCCCCCCCAATCGAAGGGGGCTTGGGGGTGAAGCCCCCGAAGCAAATTTTCATGGGTGGTTTATTAACCCATTGGTAATGGGTAACCGTTATGGGCTATTTTTGGGCCCATGGTTTTTCGGTACCCATTGTTTTGTAAAACTGCCTCTTTGGCTACCCATAGGTTTATGGGATGGTTTTGTTTTTTGCCCATTGTTTGATACCCACTGTTTTGTAAAACTTCTTAAGCAATTGTCTATTTATATGGTCTTATGCATATGATAGATGTACAAGAAAATGTATTGCAGATGTGTTTTGAATTCGGGTGTGAATTTTGTAGAGTTTGTTGAGCATAGCTCCAAACGGATCTGGGTATTGTATTGAGAGAGCGGTGGCTTGTAATAAAATCTGAGCAAGTGATTCTTGGTGGACGTAGCCCAAATTGGGTGAACCATGTTAAATACTGTCTCTTTGTGTTGTGTTATTTTATTCTGCAATTTTATTTGAGATCTGTAATAATTTCTGCATATTAGTTTCTACTGTTGCGATTCTGTGAGGGATTATTCCACATATTTTATCCCTTATTTCCTAACAATTGGTATCAGAGCCTGGTTTGGTTTGCTGAAGTGTTGAATTGTAGGGAAAGTTTTATCTTGAGTGGGAGCTATGGCAGATGATGGAAGATCTAGGGTTGATAAATTCAATGGGTAGAATTTCAGTCTTTGGAAGATGTAGATGGAAGATTACCTTTATCAGAAGGATCTTTATACTTTGTTGTCTGAGAAGGTGAACAAACCCTCGAGTATGATAGATGCGGAATGGGATTTGTTGGATCAGAAGGCACTTGGAATGATCCGGTTGTGTCTTGCATCTTCGGTATTATTTAATGTTTCAAAGGAAAAGACTACAAAAGATCTAATGGATGCATTAGGGAAGTTGTATGAAAAACCCTCTGCCTCTAACAAGATATTTTTAATGAAAAAGTTGTTTAATATGAAGATGTCTGAGAATAGTTCAGTAGCAAATCATTTAAATGATTTCAATATGGTTGTGAATATGCTAGCTTCGGTTACAATAGAATTTGATGAAGAAGTTAGGGCTTTATTAATTCTGTGCTCTTTACCTGAAAGTTGGAATAGCCTGGTAATGGCGGTAAGCAACTCAGTTCCAGCTAACTCGAAGTTGAAGTTTGAGGATGTTGTAGGGGTGATTCTAAGCGAGGAAATGTGAAGAAAAAGCTCTGGGGAATCTTCTACTTCAGGGAATGCTTTGACAGTGGAAACTAGAGGGAGACAGAAGAATAGAGGAAACCATGGAAAATCGAAAGATCAGGCAAGGTCAAAATCCAAGAGCAAGATTGTATGTTGGAACTGTGGAAAGTATGGGCATGCAAAGAAGGATTGTTGGGAGCTTCGAGACAAGAAGAAACAACAGGAAGAAAACAAAGAGGAAAATGTGGCATCGGGTAATGTATGTCAGGATGTTTTGATTCTTTCTTTGCATAATATTACTGAATCTTGGGTTTTAGATTCAGGGGCTTCTTTTCATGCTACTCCACATAGGCATTATTTTGTTGATTATGTTCAAGGGGATTTTGGGCATGTTTTTCTTGGTGATGATGAGCCTTGCAGTATAGTCTGGAAAAGGTTCTGTTCAGGTTAAGATGCAGAATGGGAATACATGGCTATTGAAGGATGTCAGACATGTGCCTACATTAAGGAGAAATTTGATATCAGCGGGGCAATTGGGAAGTGATGGTTGTACTGTGATATTTACAACTAACTCTTGGAAGGTTACCAAGGGTGCTCTTGTGGTGGCAAGAGGTAAGAAGGTTGGAACCTTGTATTTAACCACTGATAGTACTAATGATTGTAATCTTGTGGCTTCAGATGTAGATACAACATTATGGCACTATAGGCTCGGTCATATGAGCCATAAGGGCATGAACATCATAAAGAAGAATTTGCCTGGATATACATAAATAGGTTTGGATTTCTGTGAGAACTGCATATATGGGAAACCGAAGTGAGTAAGGTTTCTCAAGGTTGGACCTATGAAGAAAGAGAGTAAGTTAGAGCTGGTACATTCTGATGTGTGGGGGCCGGCTCAGGTATCATCTCTTGGGGGTTCAAGTTATTATGTTACTTTTATTGATGATGCAACAAGGAAAGTTTGGGTTTATTGTATTAAAAACAAATCTGATGTATTTGACACTTTTGTTAAATGGAAAGCCTTGGTAGAGAATGAAACAGGTCTTAAGCTAAAATGTCTCAGGTCAGATAATGGAGGGGAGTATTGCAACAATGAATTTAATGATTATTGTTCTAAGAATGGAATCTGCAGGAAAAATATGGTTCCAGGAACTCCACAGCAGAATGGGGTATCAGAAAGGATGAATAGAACAATAATGGAACATGCTAGGAGCATGAGGTTACATGCAGGATTGCCTCTTTCTTTTTGGGTAGAAGCGGTGAGCACAACTATGTACTTGATAAATAGAGGACCCTCAAGTGCCTTGGATGGAGGCATACCTGAGGAGGCATGGTATGGTAAGAAAGTTGATTATTCATTTCTTAGAGTCTTTGGATGTGAGGTGTTTGTTCATATAGACAAGGATGATAAGACCAAGCTAGAGGCTAAATCAGAAAAATGTACTTTCATTGGTTATGGTGGTGATGACTTTGGATTTAAATGTTGGAGTATTAAGGACAAGAAAATCATTCGGTCTAGGGATGTGGTCTTTAATGAGAAAGTCATGTATAAGCAACAGTTGCAGGAAAATAGGGAAGAATCCAAGAAAGAATATGCAGTGGTAGAGGATCTTCCGGATGGGAAAGTGACCCATGAATCAGTTCAGGAACCTACTCAACAGGAACCCCAAACTCCTACAGTGAGGAGGTCTTCTAGGGTAAGAAAAGAACCTGAATGTTTTTCTCCTTCTCTTTATTATTTATTACTCACTGATAGTGGAGAGCCAGAGAGCTTTGATGAAGCAATGCAGGTAGATGCCAGTAAGAAGTGGGAGCAAGCCATGGATGAGGAGCATAAGTCTCTCATGGAGAACCAGACTTGGGATTTGGTGAAGCTACCAGAAGGTAAAAGAGCATTGCAGAACAAGTGGGTGTACAAAGTTAAAGATGAAGAAGGAGGAAAGAAAAGATATAAGGCCCGGTTGGTGGTCAAGGGGTTTGCACAGAAACAAGGTATAGATTTTGATGAGATATTTTCTCCTGTAGTAAAAATGACTTCTATTAGAACTGTTCTTGGAATAGTGGCAGCAGAAGACTTGCACTTAGAACAGTTAGATGTAAAGACTACATTTCTCCATGGTGATTTGGAGGAGGAACTATATATGCAGCAACTAGAGGGCTATGAGGTCAAAGGTAAAGAGGAGATGGTGTGTAAACTGAAGAAGAGCTTGTATGGCTTGAAACAAGCTCCACGTCAATGGTATAAGAAGTTTGATAGCTTCATGATGGAGCAAGGTTATATTAGATGTCATTCTGACCATTGTGTGTATACAAAGAAATTTGAGGATGGAAGTTATATTATCCTGTGTTTGTATGTTGATGACATGTTGGTTGCAGGTAAAAACATGCAGGAAATAAAAGTACTCAAGAAACAACTAAGTGAATCCTTTGATATGAAGGATTTGGGGGCAGCCAAACAAATCCTTGGTATGAGGATAACTCGGGATAGGAAGGAATGGAAGTTGACTTTATCTCAGGAAGAGTACATTAAGAAGGTATTGGACAGGTTTAACAAACAGGATGCTAAACCGGTTGGGACTCCTTTGGCAGGCCATTTTAAGTTATCAAAGGAGCAGTGTCCCAAGACAGAGCAGGAAAGAAACCAGATGTCCAAGGTACCTTACTCATCAGCAGTTGGCAGTTTGATGTATGCTATGGTGTGCACTAGGCCTGATATTGCCCATGCAGTGGGAGCTGTGAGTAGATTTATGAGTGATCCAGGTAAAGAGCATTGGCAAGCAGTAAAGTGGATCCTTCGGTATTTGAGAGGAACCATGGGGATAGTTTTGTGCTACAGTGGATTAGACACCACTTTACGTGGTTATGTAGATTCAGACATGGCTGGAGATGTAGACAACAGGAGGAGCACGATAGGTTATATTTATACTGTAGGTGGGACAACAGTGAGCTGGATTTCACGACTACAGAAGCTGGTGGCTTTGTCAACCACGAGGCTGAGTATGTTGCTGCCACAGAGGCAAGCAAAGAGATGATTTGGTTACAACAATTGCTTGAGGAGTTGGGGCATAAGCAGGAGGAATGTAAGCTGCATAGTGATAGTCAGAGTGCTATACACCTAGCTAAGAACTCTTCTTTCCACTCCAGGATGAAGCATATACAGTTGAGATATCACTTCATCAGGACAACTTTGGAGGAAGATAAGTTGAAGTTGGAGAAGATTCATACCAGTCAGAATCCTGCAGACATGATGACCAAGGTGGTCACAAGGGATAAACTAAAGCTATGTTTAGCTTTGGTTGGCCTTCGCAAATGACAGTGAAGGGTTGAGAAGCTTGCTCAGTGGAAATCAGTCTCCAAGTGGGAGATTGTTATGTTTGTGGAGCCTATTTTCATGTTAGAGTGTGGTACACCTTCTATGCGTTACACTCGGGTATTTTTACGACGGTCCCGCTCACCGGTGAGCGGGTCAGGGGGGTTCAGGGGGTGAAGCCCCCTGATCGAAGGGGGCTTGGGGGTGAAGCCCTTGAAGCAAATTTTCATGGGTGGTTTATTAACCCATGGGTAATGGGTAACCGTTATGGGCTGTTTTTGGGCCCATGGTTTTTTCGGTACCCATTGTTTTGTAAAACCGCCTCTTCGGCTACCCATAGGTTTATGGGACGGTTTTGTTTTTTTCCCATTGTTTGATACCCACTGGTTTTGTAAAACTACTTAAGCAATTGTCTATTTATATGGTCTTATGCATATGATAGATGTACAAGCAAATGTATTGTAGATGTGTTTTGAATTCGGGTGTGAATTTTGTAGAGTTTGTTGAGCATAGCTCCAAACAAATCTGGGTATTGTATTGAGAGAGTGGTGGCTTGTAATAAAATTTGAACAAGTGATTCTTGGTGGACGTAGCCCAAATTGGGTGAACCACGTTAAATACTGTCTCTTTGTGTTGTGTTATTTTATTCTACAATTTTATTTGAGATCTGTAATAATTTTTGCATATTAGTTTCTACTGTTGCGATTATGTGAGGGATTATTCTGCATATTTTATCCCTTATTTCCTAATAGTTTTCCCATTTGTGGAGAACAATTTAAAATTCAGGCTTAATGGTGAGGGTTTCTTCTCTTATTTTTATTTTCTTCCCGTAGTCAGGAATGACAAGTGTATCTTCCCCGTTAAATTCTTCCCCAACATCCACAAGTAGTATGTGGAAATCTCTTATTGGATGTGGTTTGGTCACATTTCAAGCAACATCGAAGGCCTCCATGTGTCCAAAACGACGCAACTCCAGGGGCAGGGTCCAAGGGATAGGCTTTCCGCGTGTCCCAGGTTCAAAATGAAGGTAAAACAAGATAAAAATTGGCTAAGTATGGAAGGCTCAATAGACGGCTCCACATGCCTCATCGATGTAAATTCAAGAGTCAAAGCTGGGGGTAGTTCCTAAGCTCATGCCGGTCCTCCATGTGTCCTAGGTCCAAAAAGGGGCAGATTCGGTTATTTAAAATTGACTATGTATGAGTGGGTTGGCGGAAGCCTCCACGTGCCTCAACAATGCGATTTTAGAAGTGAAACCAAAGGGAAAAAACTCAAATGAGCACCAGCTCGCCCACGTGGTCAGAGTCAATGGAGAATCGAAGTTGTCCGTTGAAAAGTCCAAGACTAGTGATAGGAGACACTCGTCAACTCGGCGTAGTTTTAAGAGGTGTTTCCAAAACAGAAACTCAAATGAGCGCTAGTCCTCCATGTGTCTAGAAGTCAACATGGGTCAAGTAGGAAATAGGCCAAATTGGTTAAGTATAAAGGAACCGGTAGAGCCTCTCCACATGTCAGCCTGGCGCAACTTCAAAGGCAAGAAATGCAAAGGGCATCTGTAGGCCCGCTCCAATCAATTTCTTCCATGTGGGAGGCCTAGATTTAAAGTTATAAAAGTAGATTGAATGACCCATATTTTAATTGGAAAAATAATGTAACAACCGTATATTTGAACCTATTTTTTTCCGCCATTAATATTTCTTTGCGAATCAAGAATTTGAAAGGGTGCGAGTGGTTGGAATAAGTTGTAACTGTTTCTTGCTTGCTCGGGGAAGTTGTAATTGTTTCTTGCTTTCTCAAGGAAGTTGTAACCATCTCTTGCGAGCTATATCATGGGCTTTCAAAGCCATTGTCAAGGGTTGGATTTTTGACATTCTGGAACTGTAATTTCTGATTGGAAGAAATCAATACAAAGGTTTTCCCCTTTTTCCTCTGTTTTCTTTTCCCTTCTTACTCTAATCTAGGAATCATTTAATCCTTGCATGCTTAGAATTCTTTTTTTCTAATTTACACAATCTCAGGAGCTTTGAGTTTGCGGATTGTGCCAGTTATAAATGTGAATGGTTCTATTCTATATATCTCATTTTATCAATACATATAAGGGTTTTCTCTGCCATCTCTTTTCCCTGAAATTAATTTCTTCTTTTTCCTCCCTCCTCTCTTCAAGTATTCTATCTTCATGTATTGATAACTTTCCAGGTATAAAGCACATTTCAAGATGTTGGGAAACCACCATTGAATGAAAGATTGTGCATTTGTACATAGGTTTTTCCTTTGCTTTCAATAAGGGAACCTCTCCCATTAAAGAGGAGGGAATTGCTTGTCCCCTAACTGTGGTTTCATTCCAAGTGAAAATATGAAACCCAACACACTGCACTTCCCACTTTGGCCTACACTACACTAGGGGTTCTACGCAGCTGGTTGGGTATGAAAATTAAGATTGGGTAGGTTATATTGATGACATGCGTTCCACTTCTAGCTATCTTTACTGTATTGGTTCTTCTCTAGTTGATTGGGCATGTAAAAAGCAACAGGCTATTGCACTTTCATCTTCAGAGGAAGTGTATAGGTCCTTAGTTACAGCGAGTTAGTAGATTCTTTGGCTTTGATAGTTATTAACAAAGTTTGGATTCCCACAGGATTCACCTAATGCACTTTGGCATGACAACCAAAGTGCAATTCACATTTCATGAAACCCAGTTGAGCACCAGCGGACCAAGCATATTGAGATACACATCCACTTCATTCATCAACACATTCAGGATGGATTTCTTTGCTTGGAGTACCTTCCGACTCAGCAGCAGGTTGCAGACATATTTATGAAGCTTTTTGCATCACCTCGCTACCTTGAGTTGCATGGAATGCTTGGGGTTTCAGAATTTGTTCTTGGGGGGTATTTGTGAGAACATATTCCTTCTTATTCTTCTTTATCTTTCCTTCTTTTGGTTCAATATTTCTTAATGGATATATCGTACATGAGTACCTCATCAAGCCTAGTTGTTGGGACTCATACTGTGGACATGCCACTTCTATTTTGGCCCCTAGCTTCACTTGAGGGGGGGTGTTATAGTAGGTATTTACTTTAGCTCATGTTCACCTAGGTAAATTATTTACCTTTATTGTATTTATCCTCACCCACTTATGTGTGTGGATATTTCTTTTTATTTATATATATATTAGGAGATTATTTAGTTATTAGATATAGTTCTTTCCTTGATCTAAGGTATTGACTAGATCCTTGATGTCTAGTTCTCTCATAAACCTATGGAATTTACTAGTTCTTTGATGACTAGTTCTTTCCATGATTTATGGCTTGATCTACGACCTTGACTGGTTCTTAGATTGTTATTCCTTGCCTATATAAGCAAGGCCCATTCTCATTGTATTTCATTGAGTTCCATAATAATATATGATATTCTTGCTCATTTGTTTACAAAGGTTTTATGTAAAGTTATTCTGGTGAATTGCTTTCATCTTATTGATCGTGGTGTTTAATTAGCATCTGTGTTCTTGGCTTGGTATGATCTGGTTATCATTCCTTTTATCATGGACTAGGTGGGCCCAACTACCTCTCGAAATGTGGCACTTTTCCCAAATATCGAATTTGGGCTAAAAGTAGAATTTTGGAAGGGTGCTTTATTAGTTAGGGGTCACTCTTACACCAAAATGGACCCATTGGACCCTATCTATGGGTATGGGGACACTTTACAAGGTTCAAAAGGGATTTTCCCTCCCATTGGACCCTCTCTTGTCCCCATATTCATTTATGAGTTTGTTTTTGTGAGCCACTTGAGAATTGGGAGAGGATTTTATTTTGTTTTATTTTTATTTTATTAATATTCTCCTCTAGTATGATTCTTGTATGATTCATGAAAGGGTCTTAGGGTGATATGTATTTGAGAAGGGGATGGGTGACACATGTCACCATCTCATAGGTTGGTGTCTCGTAGCTTCTTTTTAATTAAACCTCCGTTTTGGAGGGGGTTGGAACTTCTTGGTTCATTTTCATTTGAAGACTTAGGGGGAGCTTAGAAGGATTGGATTGCATTTGGAGTTTATCTTCATTAAATTTTGAGGTAGGCCTTACATCTCTTAGTTTTTTAATGTTGTCAATGAAACTTGTTGTTTGGTTTGCTTGTGTTTGGGTATATGAATGCATGTTGTTGTTTTCTCTATCCATATCCCTTGGGGGTGGATTTTGGAGTATTGGGGAAGAAGGAAGAACCCCTCTTACTCCCATATGGACTTAAGGGAAATCCATGATGGTATTAATATTAACATCCCTTGATTTGGTTGATGTGAGAGATGAGTTTCCTTAAGGTTTGGAACTCATCTCCCTTCCTTGCTAAGGAAACCTCCAAGGTTTGAAAAACTTTGGCAAGTAGGTGGCATGGAGTATTATGGTGTATGGAATAAATAATGAGTTTGGGAGTCTTGGAATTTCTTATTAAAGTTTTGAATTCATTGATTATATGAAAATGTGATTAAATGAGAATTATTGCCCCTCTTACTCTCTTGAGAAGTATGGAGCTTCTTGTTTGTGTTTTTGGTCTATGATTTTGGTGTTTTATTGTGTGTATGAAATACCTTTTTCCTTAACATTCCTTTTGAATCTTGGAGGCATGTATCCTCACTCTCTCTCGTGGGCTTGGAGGGAGGCTATCATGTCCTCCTCATTTGAACATGACATGTAATGATGTCAATAGGTTGGGTGGACAACCAAGCCACTTCTCTTGTGGTTGCAAAATCAATATTTGAAGATGGAGTATGGCTTCTTTGGAGATTTTTTAGAGTTAGTCTTACTTGAAACTTGGAACATTTCAATCAAAATTTGGGCATGTTGTTTGCACTTAGTGGGAGGCTTGTCCACTTGTATTTTAAGAGCATTCTTTATTCTTGAGTTAGTTTTCATACTTGTTGGTAAATATTGTAATCACATTTATAAACATTTTTATTATCCCTTTTGTAAAATTTGTGTTGAAACAATGAAAGTTAGATGTGTTAAAAAAATAAGAAGAAGATTTTTGATATACTATGGCTTTTCAAGAGACCTTGTTGTTTTTCTAACTCTTTGGTTTTTTCGTTGTCATGCTCTCAAAACTTTGGAGATAGGTTTAAATTTTTAAATGAAGGAAAATACCTTTCTTTATACATATAATTTTGTAAGTTATAATTTTAGATTAATTGCCTCAATTATAAGAGAGGAAACTAATTAGTGAACTATAGCCTTTCATAGATAATTGGTTTATCCCTGTGAGCTCTAGAAATCACTTATTAGTAAGAAAACATTAATAACTGAAATTATACCTCCTTTCGCGTGTTTTTGTTGCAAACCTCTGAATGGGCGATAGAATGTGGATGCCCCTAGACTACTTGAAGTGTAGGTGATTCATCAATGTGAGCAAGACTTTCATTGCAGCAACAATCGATTCAAACTTTGCACCAAGGATGTGGGAATAGTGGATTTATGATTGGATAAAATGGGATTATGCAAATGTCGGTGAGAAAAATTTTCGGGTGGACAAACTTGTGGATTTATTGCCAATGCTTTGGGAATTTAAGTCCATCTACTTAACCAGTGCAGCTGCAGTATATGCATGCACAAGAGAATGTGGATTTTGGTGGTGGAATTTTGACCAGGGATCCAATAGGGGCAGTCCACTGACCCTACAGTAAAGCTTGTTGATACATACAAGAGAATAATTTTTGAGGAGAGTGGGAAAGGGAGTGAGAATATTAGACAAGAGAAACTAATGTTGCAAGTAGGAAATAAGAGACTTGCATTACACTAGCTGGAAATTACATCACATGCATTGAAATTAAGAGGAAACAATACTACAAACAACAACAAGACGAGGTAAGATTGAGAACTCAAAGTTTCTATTTTTTCTTCTTATATTAGTGCTCAAGTAGAAATTGTACATAGTGTAGGAAATAGAGGAAATTTGAGAATGAGGGGAATGGAAGAATTTGGCTATCTCCTTTGTTCTCTCAAGGTAGAATGCACTATTGACCTTACAAAATTAATGACCAACCCTTTGAAATGGGAATGATGTTACAATTTATAGAATGAGAGGTGACTTATAATCTACCTCCAATGGCTTTTCATATGTCCTTTTGCAACTTAAAACTTTTTGACTTCCTAGGAGAATATTAAGTCCCTTTTTATAACATAAAGGTGACTTGTTGCATTAGGAACATTAGGACATATGAAAAAGTGCAACCCCAACATGAAATTAGAATATTAGAAAGTGAGAGAAAGTTGGGGGGAATAGGAGAGAGAAAGAGAGAGAGAAGAAGAAGAGGAGATGTCATTCCCGATGAATTCCATTGGTCCTCATTGATGGAAAGATCCAAATGTAATGAAACTTTGAATCTTCGAACTCCTTACACACTATGAAACTCCTTCAAATTAGCTCACGAATGCTCTCCAAGTTGAGTGAACTGTTCCGCTGATGACTACAACTCCTAGCCTGTGTATGATATACCTATGACCTGAAATATGTAGTGAGTGTTGAAAAACATTGTCCGGTTCCCTGAGATGATCATCCCTCTATGTCTCATTGTGCAAAATTTTCCCTTTGAGAACAACATGTTATTAATAGTAAGTGTCCAGATGGAAGGATTACTATTTTTAGTGAGAGGTGATTTTGTCCTCTTCTCGACCATCATGATGTGATGAACTCCCTCATTTGATCTTGTGCACACTGCCTTTACTTTGACCACTTCTTGGGTGACTTACTATTTTTAGTAAACACCTATATAAGGGACTTACTACTTTTAGTAAGTGACCATTTTCACCGTTTTCTGCTTCAGATAATCATTCTGGCATCTTGGAGGTCTTCAGTTCACACTGCCTTTTCCATAGCCACTTTTGACGAAGACTTACCAAAAATAGCAAGCATGTGTAGGAAAGCTTACTATTTTTAGAAAGTGGATTTCCAGTGCTCAGTTTGTGATGGAGTCTATTTTTCTAGATTTTTCTCATGATCACGGTCACATCATCTGAATTTCACATAATTTTTCCCACTAGAATGTCGGGAAATAAAATTTAAAATTTTCACCTGGCAGTGGCTTCGAGCACGGAGCTGCCATAACAGCCATTAATGGAGCTTGAAATTTGCAGGTCTAGTTTTTGTCTCCATTTACGATGAAAAAAACTCCATTGCGATAAGTTTTTCATTTAGAGCTCGTGTGCAAGTTTTTAGCTCGTTTCCATTGCCATAATGATGGGAAATCCGTCGAATGTGAGCCGGTGCACAAAGTGAGGATTTTATTGGAACAATAATTCAGAGCACCATTTGACCTTCCATTTTTTGCATCGTGATCATCTTGTAAAATGTGGAAGTTTTTAGAATACGGCACCTCGATCTGACTTGTATCTTGTGAGATATGAAGATTTCTCGATCGGGTGACTTCACGGTTATCTGGCAAAAAAACCTTCATTTTCTTCCCGTTCTTCATTTCTTCAGTAATTTTTCTCTCATATTGTTGTGTTTTCATGGTGTGGAGAATTTTTTCACCATGACAGAACTGGTTCGGATAAGTAATGGAAGACTATGTGTCTGGAAAAGCAAGAACAAGGCCATGGCATGGTGAGAAGCTGTGAATGAGAAATGAGGGGGAAGAAATGACTAAGTGCTGGATTTAAATATTCAAAAAATTCTCATGCAAGGGTGGGGAAATTTTTTTTATGTCTGATGTCCCTGACCTCAGGTATGTGAGGGAAATCAAATTCCATGGTGAGTAAGAGGATGACATGTGTCCTTGATCTGACGACAGGGGATTTGCTTTAAAAAACACTAGAAGCACTGGGGGTGAAAGTCGGTCACGTAGATGACCAAAGGACTCCCCATAGGGACTGGGAACATTTTTCCATGTCATCTATCCCTAACCTTAGGGATGTGAGGGACATCAAATTCCACGGTGGTCTTGGAGCTGACACGTGTCTTCAATCCAACGACAGGGGATTTAAGCTCCAAAAATACACCTGGGGGCTGAGCTGTCAAGTCTGAAGGTCACATGAGGGTCCCAAAGGTTGCATGGGGGATGGGCACATTTTTCCAAGGTTGGTGCACCTAACCTTAGGGACGTCAGGGACAAAAAATCCTGCCAGGCTCTAGGTGCTGACACATGTCCTCCCAAAAATTGACTAACTCCTGAACTTTCTCCAAGAGGGTAATTTGGAACGATGATAAATTGAGCACCTAGTGGAATTTATTGGTGAAATATTATATGATCCTACTTGTAAATTTCCTTTTGAATCCAATGGTGTGGGTATCATGTCTTGATTCATCCATTTGATTAAAAATTGGAATTGTGATTTGGTACTCCACTTGTGCTTGAGAAATATTGCTTGCAGACCTGATGCGCCAAAGTGTTTTAAAAATCTGATTTCACCATTATTTAGATCATGGAATTATATTTCTTGTGATGTTTTTTTACTCCTAACTCCATCCAGAGCTCCTGGAATCTACTTCTGAATCTCAGCAGTTATTTTAGGCCTGTGTACTTCTTAGGCTTGTGAACCCTACTTTTCATTCAGACTTCTCCAAGTCTTTCTAAAATTCCCCAAACCTTCCAAAATAATTTCCATGATGTTATAAGGTCTTAAATTCACCATGATGTTATAAGGTCTTAAATTCACCTCCATGTTGAATTTGGACCTTCCATTCTACTCCAGGGGGGTTAATCCAGTCCTAGGAAGGTCGGCGATAGCCTTTCCCAATACTGCCAGAAGATAGCATCTCTTCAGAACTTCCTAAAATCACCTAGGGAGAATGAATGGAATTTCCTAAATAACCTAGGGGGATGAGATAAAATTAATTGGGAGGTCACTTTGACTTACAACAAAAATATGAGGTAAGATTGAGAACTCAAAGTTTCTAAAATCTTCTCATCAAAAAAGATAGAAACTCCTTCTTGTATTGGTGCTCAAGTAGAAATTGTACATAGTGTAGGAAATAGAGGAAATTTGAGAATGAGGGTAATGGAAGAATTTGGCTATCTCCTTTGTTCTCTCAAGGTAGAATGCACTCTTTAACTTACAACATTAATGACCAACCCTTTGAAATGGGAATGATGTTACAATTTATAGAATGAGAGGTGACTTATCGTCTAACCCCCAATGGCTTTTCATATGTCCTTGTGCAACTTGAAACTTTTTGACTTCCTACGAGAATATTAAGTCCCTTTTTATAACATAAAGGTGACTTATTACATTAGGAACATTAGGACATATGAAAAATGCAACCCCAACATGAAATTAGAATATTGGAAAGTGAGAGAAAGTTTGGGGGAAGAGGAGAGAGAAGGAGAGAGAGAAGAAGAAGAGGAGATGTCGTTCCTGATGAAGTTCGTTGGTCCTTATTGATGGAAAGCTCCAAATGCAGTGAAAATTTTAATCTTTTAACTCCTTGCACACTGTTAAAATCCTTCAAATTAATTCACAAATGCTTGCCAAGTTGAGTGAACTATTCCGCTGATGATCACAACTCCTAGCCTGCGTATGATATACCTGTGACCCGAACTATGTAGTGAGTATCAAAAAACATTGTCCAGTTCCCTGAGATGATCACTCCTCTATGTCTCATTGTGAAAAACTTTCCCTTTGAGAACAACATGTTATTAATAGTAAGTTCCCAAATGGAAGGATTACTATTTTTAGTGAGAGCTGATTTTTTCCTCTTCTCGACCATCGTGATGTGATGAACTCCCTCATTTGATCTTGTGCACACTACCTTTGCTTAGACCACTTCTTGGGGTGACTTACTATTTTTAGTAAGCACCTATACAAGGGACTTACTATTTTTAGTAAGTGATCATTTTCACTATTTTCTGCTCCAGATAATCATTCTGGCTTCTTGGAGGTCTTCAGTGCACACTGCCTTTTCCATAGCTGCTTTTAATGAAGACTTACCAAAAATAGCAAGCATGTGTAGGAAAGCTTACTATTTTTAGAAAGAGGATTTCCAGTGCTCAGTTTGTGATGGAGTCTATTTTTCTAGATTTGGCTCGTCATCACGGTCACATCCTCTGAATTTCACATAATTTTTCCCACTAGAATGTCGGGAAATAAAATTTAAAATTTTCACCTGGCAGTGGCTTCGAGCACGGAGCTGCCATAACAACCATTAATGGAGCTTGAAATTTGCAGGTCTTATTTTTTTCTCTCTTTGCAAAGAAAATAACTCCATTGTGATATATTTTTCATTTGGATCTTGTGTGCAAATTTTTTAGCTCATTTCCATTGCCATAATGATGGGAAATCCGTCAAATGTGAGCCGGTGCACAAAGTGAGGATATTATTGGAACAATAATTCAGAGCACCATTTGACCTTCCATTTTTTGCATCGTGATCATCTTGTAAAATGTGGAAGTTTGTAGAATACGGTACCTCGATCTGACTTGTATCTTGTGAGATATGAAGATTTCTCGATCGGGTGACTTCACGGTTATCTAGCAAAAAACCTTCATTTTCTTCCTGTTCTTCATTTCTTCAATAATTTTTCTCTCATATTGTTGTGTTTTCATGGTGTGGAGAGTTTTTTCACCATGACAAAGCTGGTTCGGATAAGTAATGGTAGACTGGGTATCTGGAAAAGCAAGAACAAGGCCATGACATGGTGAGAAGTTGTGAAGGAGAAATGAGGGGGAAGAAACTACTAAGTGCCGGATTTGAATATTCAAAAAATTCTCATGCAAGGGTGGGGAAATTTTTTAATTTCTGATGTCCCTGACCTCAGGTATGTGAGGGAAATCAAATTCCACGGTGAGCAAGAGGACGACATGTGTCCTCGATCTGCCGACAGGGGATTTGCTTTAAAAAACACTAGAAGCACTGGGGGTGAAAGTCAGTCATGTGGATGACCAAAGGAATCCCCATAGGGACTGGCAACATTTTTCCATGTCATCTATCCCTAACCTTAGGGATGTGAGGGACATCAAATTCCACGGTGGTCTTGGAGCTGACACGTGTCTTCAATCCAACGACAGGGGATTTAAGCTCCAAAAATACACCTGGGGGCTGAATTGTCAAGTTTGAAGGTCAGATGAGGGTGCCAGATGTCACATGGGGGCTGGGCACATTTTTCCAAGGTTGGTGTACCTGACCTTAGGGACGTCAGGGACATAAAATCCCGCCAGGCTCCAGGTGCTGACACATGCCCTCCCAAAAATTGACTAACTCCTGAACTATCTCCAAGAGGGTAATTTGGAACAATGATAAATTGAGCACCCGGTGGAATTTATTGGTGAAATTTTATATGATCTTTCCTGTAAATTTCCTTTTGAATCCAATGGTGTGGGTATCATGTCTTGATTCATCCATTTGATCCATTAAAAATCAGAATTGTGATTTGGTACTCCACTTGTGCCTGAGAAATGCTGCCTGCAGACCTAATGTGCCAAAGTGTTGTGAAAAATCGGATTTCACCATAATTTATATCTTGGAATTATATTTTCGGTGATATTTTTGTTTACTCCTAACTCCATCCAGAGCTCCCGGAATCTAATTCTGAATCTTAGCAGTTGTTTTAGGCCTGTGTATTGCCTAGGCTTGTGAACCCTACTTTTCATTCAGATTGCTCCAAGTCTTTCAAAACTTCCCCAAACCTTCCAAAATAATTTCCATAATGTTCTAAGGTATTAAATTCATATCCATGTTGAATTTGGCCCTTCTTTTCTTCTCCAGGGGGTTGATCTAGTATTGGGAAGGCCAATGATATCCCTTCCCAATACTGCTAGAAGATAACATCTTTTTATAACTCCTTAAAATCACCTAAGGGGAATGAAAAGACTTTCCTAAATCACCTAGGAGACCAATTTTACATCAAATAGGGGGTGACTAGACTAATGGATTTGGATTTGGGTGCCTGGGAATGATAAAACATGAAAATTTTGACATAGGGGTATACTTGTTGTGCTGGGAAACTTCCAATTTCCCTATTGCACATTTGCACGACAACAAATAGCCTCAACGGTAGTTGTAGTGTTTTCTCGAGTGAATAAATGAGCACTATTTAAAGACGTAACTAGAATGTCATGATACTAAGGTAAAAGTAAAGGAATTACTCTATTGAACATAACAAAGGCCTAGTTTATTCGACGATCCCTGAATATAATGGGCCTTAAAACCCTTCAAGAGAGCATGAAGGGCCTACCGAGAGGAGTAGAGAGGAATTTTTTGGGCGGTGATGGTGATTTATGAACTGATTTATCTCTTCTTCTTATCCTTGATGACAGTTGCAAGTAGTCAAAGGACTCCACAAATTTTATCATTTTTCTTGTTTGCATTACTCTCATGAAAATGAGGTACTAAACTACTAAGACCGATATATACCGATATATATATATATATATATATATATATATATATATTATATATATATATATAGTTGGGAGTCGTCAAATGTATTCTATATAGATTTTCCAAAGGATAAAAATTTACCAAGAACACATCAAACTTGGTAAATTAGAGAGTTTAACTTCTAAATGGTCCCACCATCCATGCCAAAAATTTTATGAAAGAAAAAAAACACCCTCTAATTTATCATGAATAAGAAATTAGTTTCTTTAGATAACATGAGATTATCTCTAAGTGTGGGACTTGTTGCTTGAGATAGAACTATAGAGAAGGCTAGTTCCTCTACCTATTTCTAATGCTAAGACTACTCCTACTGCATGAAATGTAACTATTTAATCCTAATCTAACTTTTATAGGGACTGAGGAGAGAGAAATGCATGAAAAGGGAAATCCTAAGCTAAATAGAGGTGATAACACCAAGAATACGGGGAAAGAATCTCTCAAATGAGGGAAAACTTGGAGAAAATGAAGGAGGAGAGGGAAGACATGAGAGCCAAAATCTAGAGAAAGATCATTCAAACTTTCATTTTCACACAATGCATAAAAAAATAAACCCTACAAAGTGAGAAGACATACACAACATATCTACAAATACATGAAAAGGAATTAAAATGTAATAGAACACAATATATGGTAGATAATATCCATAAAGCATGAAATATATTTCTCTGGAAGATACACAGAATCATTATAATGAAGGAAGAAAGCATAAACACATTGCAAAATCTAAAGCTAAGGCCTACAGCTCAAGAACACTTGTGTAACACTTTGAAATGATGCACTTGAACTTAGAGAGGGTGCAACCTTTATAAATGAGAACCTTTTCTAAAGATATATAAAAATAGGAGAGAGAGTGAGAGAGAGGGAGAGAAATTATAATATCCTCCTTTAACCAGCAACAAGATGCATTGAATTTAATTCTAGAAATAATCATGTCACCCTACCAAATTTTTACCCATTCCCCCATGTAGAATTTATTTTTTTATAAACCAAGATGGTCATAATTAATTAAAAGAAAGTGGTTGAGCTATTATAACTACCCCTTTCGGGTCTGCTACCATATAGAACACCTCTAAAAACATGACACATTGATTCAGGTTGTTGACCTTGTTATACACCATGAAAAAACCTAAAACACTATCAATAAAAAATCACCTATCGAGCACTCAAAAAATCCAACACAACCAATTCAGGGAAATGCACCTATTGATTAACCTAAAATCCTGACACAAAGGTGGAATCTAATTGATGTTTTACATGTTGAGAAACCCAACATAAGGCAAGTCGGGGTTTTGGGTGGAAAACATGTGACATTGGACATTTTGATGGGTCGATATGTTCTAATAATATATGAAGGACCCAAAAACCTAACAAAAAGGATATTTCTGGGTTCTGTAAGTGGTATGTACATGACATGAGATACGCATTTAACCAGACATGTGTTGATGTAAGAAGGGATTGCAAACCTGAAACACAAGAGACTACCAGGTTTCAGAAGTGGAAAGCATAAAACTTGTAACATGTGGAGATGCACAAAGAGCCTAAAAACCTGATAGTCTTAAAAAATGAACCCCTCATCGCTGAACCAATTAAAAATTCACCTAATTATAGGAATGAAGACATGGGTTTTCAATAAAATATTGAAGGTTAGTTTGGATAACATGATTATGATACATTATGTACTCCCTTTACAACTAAATTTCACATACCCAAGTTTGAGCAGAAGAGCATCAAAGAACTCAATTATATTAAAAAGGGACTATATGAGAGTTTCTAGGAATATGATGCACAATTCAAGACTCTTTTATGAATTCTAATAAAGTTAACACACGTAATGTTCCTTGGTGGATTGTTGACACTTATTGGTGTGTGTGTGTGTGTGTGTGTGTGTGTGTGTGAATTGCCTCATCTTAACTTAGCATATTTTCCACCTCACATGGCGAGTCATCTTTCTTAGGAGGATCATAGGTCATAAGAGCATATGACACATGTTAGATCGCATCATAGAATCTGTCATTTTCAAATGCGTTAGTGGCATTGTATGAGTTGCATTCTATTTTGGAATCATAACTCCTCTTTCCCTAATTGAGGGAATGATTTTCTAGGCATGGAAGTTACACATTACTCCCATATGTACCCACCTATTTCAATATATGAGAATAGGTAGAATTATTATTTCATGCATGATTTTCATTGTTGTTTTAGCTTGCTGATTACTTGGAGCATTCACATTTTCATTGTTGTTTTAGCTTGCTGATTACTTGGAGCATTCACGTCACTATTGGAGTGTAACATATTTGATGTGTATGGTGTTTTATACTGAACCTTGTAGAAAATTATCACATGGTATCAAAGTGGTTATTCGGTAAACATGCAATTATTTTATTTCAATTTTTAATTACTTCTGGTTTCGTTATTAGTGCTTCTCGTGTAAGTTTTTTGATCATTTTTGGAATCTTGCCAATTGGTTTGAATAGTCTCATTTTAGGAGTTTGTGTTAGTGAGAAATCACAACACCCCCAAATGAGTCGTCGGATCTTCTTTTCTAAGGAAGACTCATCTTGTGTGATTGCATAACATTGAATTTTCCCCAAGGTGTGGGACCTTGGAAAATGGGAAAGCTCTCCATATTAAAGGTTGGTTCCTTATTCCTCTGTTCAGGTGCATACGTGAGAACTTGCAGAGGATCTATTTCTATACCTAATCTAAAACTTGCCAAGGAGATAGGGATAAAAGAGTATAAGAAATAAGAAATAGCTAAACTACCAGGTGATGCACCAAAGGAATGATGAACACTTATTTTGCTAATAGACACAAACCAACAAATACATGTAATAATAAAACACAGATAACCAGATTTATAATGAAAGACCAGATGTGAGTAAAAGAGACAGGAAGGATCTATAATCGATCATTGTGTACATGATTTTGTGCTTAAGCTAATGTTAGATGAATAAATACTAACACCTAAATAGCCTTAATTAGAAAAATTAAACAAATACTAAGCACCATCATGATAAGAATTAAACAAGGGTTATATGCTAACATTCATCAATATACAAAACTTTGAAACTAACAATGTTAAGCATCTAAATCCTCTATTCTCTAACAACAAAATAAATGAATGGACTTAATGTAGGCTCCATGGCAATAAAAAATGATTGTCTTTGGTATTCCAAGAACCTAGGAATGAGGGCTTATCAAAGTTGGGCTACAAGACCCTTTTGACACCTCCCATATGACCTCAGCACTTAGGAAAGAGGCTTAACTCTTCAAGATGATGAACTCTCAAGAAAACAAAAGGAAAGCTCTTAGTCTATTTTGTTATATGCTTTGCATTTGATCTTCTCAAAGAATTTAGGTGTAGGTATAAAGGTAGAAGGAGGGATCCTTATATAGCCCAATGGATAAAGGAAACACTTCATCCCTTTGCATGTGGGATAAAGGTAAAACATGATTAGTTGAATGGATAAGGTTGCTTTATAAAAGGTAACCTTACTTTAGAAGGGTTTAATTTATGTCTTAGTGAGTCATGGGAGTAAAGGGGGTCTTTTAATTAATCAAAGGTGATTAACTAATAGGTAGATGTAAGCTTATAGAAGATAATTAGAGGAATATTAGCATGATTTAAGCTATTAGAAGGGGATTAAATCAATTAAATATTGATTTATTGGTTAAATGAAAGGAAAAGCTAATTAATTAATAATAATTAATTAGTCTAGATAGAAGGGGTGATTAATTAACGGAAGGTCGTTAATCAGGATGTTTATTGGATAGGTGACTTAATTAATTAGCTTAGTGTAATTAATTAATGATGATAAGAGGGAAGATGAGTGCTTTTGACAATATGTCACAATTTGCAGAAGGGAGATAATTAGCGCAATTTAAGTATTTAAATTGCTTGATGTAATTATGGGTGTCTACATTTGCCCCTCTTTGGGGTGGCGTAAGTGACGCCACTTCAAAGATAGTAGATGGAAGAAATTTTGAAGGGATAGAAGAAAAATTAGTAGGAGGGAGAGATGCCCCCTCGAGTGTCGATGGGGTGATGAAGGAAGATGATTGACAATCGAAAAAGGTGAGAGATAGATAGAAGAATGGGAAGGGGAAGGATGCCCTAGTAAGATGGAAGATTAGGGGTGAGAGGAAAGTGATGTAGAAGAAATATGGAGGAGGGGAGAGAAGATCTTAACCTCTAGCCACTATTGTATTGGAACAATTTCTTGTCATCATATTGCCAAAAGAGTTACGTCATCAGTCCTTATGAAAAATATAAGCATACGACAAAATGTAGAATGAAATGAAAAGCCATACTATGAACAATTATCCATTGCTGAAAATACCAACCCCATGCAACATACAACAATGCAATGCAATACGAGAAGGAAACAAGCTCATTTAACAGGGAAAACAAGTACGAACACACATATCCAACCCAACAACGGTCAAGATAGTTGTACAAATGTTTTGTTATCAAGCTGAAGAGATCCACATGTTTGTGATTGATGAAAGGGTTAAAAAATGATGCCCCGAGTAAGGATACATGCAAGGGGAAATGATAATGGACATTGGTCCAAGTAAAAAGTGTTGTGCGCAACGAAACAACACCAGGCAATAAACGTGCCCCATAGTACAGATGAAGTAAACAACTAGCTTTGTGAATGGTTGTGAATTCTGGCTGATCCATGAGTCGTATTACTCATGGAATATGTGAAAAAAACTGGGTAGGATATGGAGAATATACCATGCAAAAGACACAAGTTTCAGCCATAATAAGCAAGTTACCATTTTTGTAGGTTTTTTACTTTTTAGGATTTTTTGAAAAAAAATTCCCTATTTTTAGATTTTTGATGTGATATATATATTGTTTTTATTTTCTATGTTTTCTAAAATGTGGTGGATAATGGATGAAAATATAAAAAATAGAATGGAGGGCCTAGGCACAACAGAAAGCTGCCCTAGGTGGAAGAAAGAAGAAACAAGTGACAAATAATGTCCTTGCTTAGTGGAAAAATTAATAAAATAATTATTTTTGTAAAATAATTATTTACGAGAGTGTGAATAAGAAGAAAAATCACCTAGGAGCAATAAAATTTCCCTAGGGAGAAGAAAGGGGTATCAGATAACAAAAAATGCCCCAATACGGTGAAAAATAAGAGAAAAATAATTATTTAATAAAAATAATTATTCCACGGTGAACAGAGGAGAAAACAATGACAATCGAAACGGGCCTCCAGGCCTTCATGGCTGGTGAAAAACAAGATAATATACCCCACCTAGGGGGGTAAATCATTGCGACCAATTCATTTTAACCGATCACTATTGCGTTTTTACTATGAGGCTTTGATAGCGATTAGGACAATGGTGATCACACAAGATCAGGTGAGGTGAGCATACATAGTCTGAGGGTACTAGTGGCACACTAACAACGGCCCATTTGGGAGTATCCAAACATTTCTTGTCAAATTTCATCGTTAATGCCTAAAATTAGTGAATTAGGGCTAGGAGGTTACATTGGCACACATGCGCATAGGCATAGGTGTCAAGTCGTGGGTGCATGCATCTCTTTGGGGTTTGCATGGGTCATAAAACACATGTGCATGCATGTGAAGGTACCAACTACACACACCCACATGCACGCACACACACTACACATGTGTATCCACACGCACACACATCTAAAAGGGCAGGAGCACACATAAAACATAGGGCGCATACATGGAGGAGTGCACGCGTGCATAAGCACAGGTATAAAAATGATGGTACGAGTGCTGAATATGTGGCGCACACACCCAAAAGGGCGTGTAGGTGCCTGAATGATGGCGAAAGTGCTAGAAGACAATTATGTGCATGCACACATGCCAAAAGGGAGGTGCACATGTTTGAAGGGGCACACAGGCATCCCTTGGCCGGAAGAGGATAGATAGAAAAATGTCAAAAAGATGACACTTAGAAGAAAATTTTAGGATTTTTGGGTTAACCCTAAAATGATAGATAGATTTAAATAGAAGAAATGTTAGTAACTGATGAGTGATTTGATATTTTGCAGAGACGTCTGCCAGTATTGCAATTGCGGGAGCATCACGCCCAGATAGCTGAGGTAGAGGGGAGCATGCGTTAGCGATACTGAGCGAGCTATGTTTATACTTCTTAAGGCGGTGGGGCTAGGCCCCATGTCTTAGATGTTTTCTATCACTTTGGACCATGGTTTGCTGACTACGCTAGCTGAGTGATGGCATAACGAGAGCTAGTATTTTAGATTGTCAACTGGGGAGATGACCGTGACCTTAGAGGACATATGGCAGATTCTCTGTGTGCTAATCATGGGCCAATTTGATTTAGTATAGCTCTGATTTTGGGCTAATTAGAGTAGCATGCAATGATCTGTTTGATATAGATGACATACCTCATGAAAGTATGACCATTGCTTTGCATGAGTGCATTTCTAACACGACACTGCATCGGGGGGCCCTGTACATTATGTCACTTATCAGTGGGTTTTTTCTCACTGATAAGATAGGGAAATCCTTCCCGATAGGGTTGCTACCTTTAGTACATGGCATTATTAGTGGAAAGCAATATTGCTGAGGATAGTGCATATTGGCCCACTTATACTGGGATCTACATTTTGATTACTTACTACAGTTAGAAGACCGGGGGGTCAGCTTATTTATTACAAATTTGGTCATGGGACCACATTGCGATCGAACACCTTGTGGGAAATTTGTGTTTCTGATATCTAGAGGAGCCATCTTACATGGCATGGGTATCATTAGGTGGTGATGCATGAGGTCACCTAGGAAGCCTATTCAGATATAGGTGAGATTTTGATGAGCTACCTGAGATAGATATTATATGGAGACCTTACAGACATATCTAGTGGCAAGAGGATGTCATAGAGCTCAGTGTGTGCTCAGTAGAGCACTTCATCATTGGCAGTCATAGCTACATCATAGAGTTGTATAGAGTTAAAAGGTGCCAGCGGCAACTTGGCATAGTACAGGGGGTTCCATTGCCTGATATCTGGTCTACCCATAGAGATTTAGAGAGGCATACTATGGGGCCTCGCATAACGGTGACCTAAGCTAGGGTGAGTTTTTCACAGGGGGTCCTCACAGACATGGGATTGAGCACGACAGGTCAGGGACCTAGGGACCTCAGCAAATTATTTGACCTAGTATGACATTGTGTTACCCCTGGTGCCTGACCATCCTAGAGGATCCTTAGGCAACAGGCACTCGACTGTGCATAAATATTTGGCATGGTTCAGAGCAGAGAGAGAGAGTAGTAGGTCCTGATCCTGAGGATCCATTTGATTTCTTACTGCATGATGAGAAGGGTACCCCACAGGCATAGAGACCGAGGCCACAGGGCCCAGTATAGATACCAACATAGATTCCTAGATTCAGGGTCCTAAGTAGGGCCAGTCATCTAGGGCACCACATGGAACAACCTTAGTGGCACAGCCAGTGGTACTCACAACCACATTGTAATAGTAGTTACAACAGGCCCTAGTTGAGAGAGATCAGGCTAGGGCAGAGAATAGATGAGGCCTGAGGTTAGTGTGTGACTGTGACAACTAAGCATGATCAAGCTCAAACCCATATTGTCACATAACTATCAGATATATTAGGCTCAGGCCCAGGGTCACCCAGGAGGTGACATTGTTGTGCTCTTCCAGTAGATTTGATAGATGGCCACTTAGATGGCCTAAGTGGTAGGTTTACACTAGAAGACATAGGATCAACTGTAGCCTGTGATAATAGAGTGAGACAGGATCAGGGTAGAATGTGTAGTAGGCCATGCTGAGATGGACCGAGCTATAGTAGAGATAGCATTCTACCGACACACAAAGGGTACCATAGTAACTGCCAGGACATAGATATTTGGCCATAGTAGAGGGTAGGGCCTCGTACTATAGGTCTTTATACTTTGAGGCAGTGCCTCATGAGTGATGGGCACCGTCCTATAGTCAGCAGTCCAGTAGGGGCACCAGATTTGAGAGGCCTCGGGCCTCAGTGGAGTAGCCACAACCAGAGAGAGTCAGTAATGCTCATACCATGCGACCTCTGCTGGATAGGCCAACTACTCCTTCAAAGGGCTCGAGTTAGCCCTTTTATTTTGTATATCCACGTACACCTCTTTTTGAAGGCTATGGGAAGATTGTACTCAATGTATATCATTTTGTAGTTGTACAACATTTTTGACACATGCTTTTGATGAGGCTTTTATTATGTTATAGATGCATCACCTTTGTACGCCTTAGATGAAGGAATTTTTGATATAGAGTAGTTTTGATACATTCCTCTAATGAAGGATTTTATTCCTTTGCTACATGTACCATTCTTTTTTATGCCTCAGATGAAGGATTTTATGATGTACTGCCATGGTTTATTTCCATTTTTGATACAGATATACCACATATGTATGATTTGGACATTTTTGACACAACATATGTGTATATGAGATGGAAATTTGTTAAGTATTTCTCATGGATAGATATATGTGCTTATGATGTTAGATGATTTGATTTGACATGTATATGTATCATGATCTTGTTGATGTATTGCGTGTGTTTTGATTTCTAGATGATGTGATCTTGTAGAATATATCAAATGTTTTTTGTTTTATGTGATGTGCCATACTTAGTGGATGGGATGATATGATGATAAGGGTGCCGAGGGGATAGATTTTGATATTTGTGATCCCTCTTACCCCCATTTGATGATATGATACACGATGATTAGCTTAGCATTCATGTATGGTGTATACTTATCTTTTTATTAATATATGATGTATAGATGATGTTAGATGTGATGATACTGATGGTAATGTGATAATGCAATAACAAAACACTACACATGCACTAAACACAATCAAATTCTAACAAAGAACACAATGAATTAACATAATAACGCACCATGATTCACTAACATGTACAAAACACACCTCAATATGCACAAGCAAGAATAAATCTAATCTAAGAAAGAAAAGATGAATTCGTAAAAAAGTAGACCCAAGAAACAAACAACCCAAAAGCACAAACATGAGGCAACTATACAAGCAAATAAGCAAAGCAAGAAGCAAGACAATGCAAGCAAACTTAAGGAAATGTTTTTGTAATTTTGTTTTTCATGCAAAAAATTTATATTGTTTATGGTTATTTGAAACAATTTTCTATTTTTTTGGTATATGTGAAAAAAAATTCTATTTTTTTTTTGTTTTTTGGATATATTGAATGTTTTTGTAGTTTTTTGAGAAACAATTTTCTACTATTTTTGCATTGTTTTCTAACAGTTTTCCAGAGTTATGTACAGGAAACCAAGAAAGGATAGATGCCCCCAGTGTTAGATGGGGAATATAGAAGGGCGGAGGCCACACGCTTATGAACAAGAAGGTGAAGTCATTGAATTTCCCCCAGCGTAAGATGGGGAATAGTGAAAGACCATGCCCCTCATAAAATGAATAAAAGAAGACAAAGCTGGATCAAGGCTTGATAGGATTGGGCTCACAGGGAATCTTGAAGACAAAACTAGGGCTAGGCTAAGTAAAAGTACCCTTGAGATGCAAGATGCTTGTGAACAACAAATCCTACCAAGGTGCCAAAAACCAGTTTTCACCCAAGAACCAATCCAAAGTGCCACAATTGCGTGGTTTTCACTTGTGGATGAACTGTTTTATCTTTTTCTTTTTCTCTTTCTCTTTTTGATGATTTTTTTTTTGTATTTTTTTTTTATCATTTTACCATGTTTTTTGATTTTTTTTGCTTTTCTAATTTTGTGCCATGTTTAATCATAGAACCGCTTAAGACGCATGGCATTCATGGACTCATGAAGATCATCACTATTGGGGTGAGAAAGTTTGTATGCCCATGTGCCATACTTGGACACAATAACGTAGGGTCCTAACAAATGTGGTTTGAAATTTCCTTTCTTTTATTGTTCCGCTCTTGTGTTGAACTGATTCTCCTTCATGACTAAATCACCAACCTCAAACTGGCGAGGTATTATTCTCTTATTGTAGTTTCTAGAGACTTGGTTTTGATACACTTTGAGGTGATGAAGAGCGCGAATGTGCTTCTCATCTAGGAGCTCTAATTCAGTCATCCTTGTGACTCGGTAATCCTCATCTTTATCCAAATAGTCCCTAAGAGAGATTCTCAGGGAAGGAAGTTCAATTTCTAGTGGGATGATGGATTCTGTCCCAAATACTAGAGAATATGGAGTTGCACCCGTAGGAGTGTGAATGGAGGTTCTGTAAGCCCAAAGAGCTGGGTGGATTTGCAAGTTCCAATTATGACCTTTTTTGCTGACCATCTTCTCCATTATTCTCACCAAATTCTTGTTTGTGGCTTTGGCCTGTCCATTACCTTGGGGGTAATATGGTGTAGACCATTTTAACCTGATTTGGAATCGCTGACAAAGACCTTTCATAGTATTATTCTTGAATAACTTCCCATTATCCATAACAATGGCCGCAGGAATGCCATATTGACAAATGATATGATTCATGATAAATTTGGAAATGTGAGCTCCTGTTACATAGGTTAAGGGGAAAACTTCCACCCACTTTGTAAAGTATTCAGTAGCCGTGATGATGTGGGTATGACCATCAGATGAGGTAGGAGTAAGTTTCCCTATCAAGTCAAGTCCCCACTTAGAAAATGGCCATGGGGTAGTGATAGGTTGCAATGGTTGCGATGGAGCATGGATGAAGTTTCCATACTTCTAGCAGAGTACACACTTCCTGACATAATTGCAACAATTAGTTTCCATGGTAGGCCAATAGTAGCCTACTCTCAACAATTTCTTGGCCAAAACCATTCCATTATTATGTTCTCCACACACCCCTTCATGTACTTCTTTGATCACTTGGATCGACTCCATCATATCAAGACAACATAACAGATTCCCATTGTAGCCATGAATGATAAAGCATACCTCCTAAAAGGGTGTAACAGGCTATTTGGTGAATCAGGCTTTGTTTTTTGGAATGGGAGATATCGGGAGGGAATGTGTTGTCCTTGAGATAGGTAAAGATGGGCTCATACCATGGGGAATTAGGACCAACAACATCACAGGCCAAACAAGATTCTGGCATGTCATACACAGGTTAGCATAAGTTTTCTACAAATAATGACATGTCATTATTCCCTGGAAGAATATGAAGCATAGAACCCACTGTCACCATAGCATCTATCGATCTGTTCTGTGCTCTTGGATTTTTTCAAATGTAATACGCACAAAGTACTCCTTTACAGTTTCTACCTAGCTTTTTGTAAGGTATGAGCTTGTCATCCTTAACCTTGTATTCATCATTAACTTGTTTGATAATTAACTGAGAATCACCCACAACCTTGACATGATGAATGTTCCACTTGATAGCAAGCTTCATCCTTGCTATAAGTGCCTCATATTCTATGATATTGTTTGTGTAAGGAAAACCCAAGTGAAAATCCTGTGGTATAGGGTCACCAGAAGGAGTAATGAGGACTACCCCTGCACTTGAACCATGAAAAGTAAAGGACCCATCAAAATGTATCTGCCACATAAGACATATTCTTCAATGTAGAGCAAGGAGGCATCTGGCAGATCCAGATTCAAAGGTTCAGTGCCTTGCAAAGGTGCTTCTGCTAGTTGGTCAGCGAGTACTTTTCCTTTGACCAACTTATGAAGCACAAATTCTATGTCAAACTCACTTAATAGAATGATCCAATTAGCCATTCTACCTGTGAGGGCTGGTTTAGATAACAAGTACTTGAGTGGGTCAACTTTGGATATCAACTTGGTTTTGGTATTCAATAGATAATGGTGAAGTTTTTGAAAAGTAAAAACAATAGCCAAGCAAGATTTTTCAATTTTGGGATAGTTGAGTTCATAAGCGATGAGAGTGTGACTGAGATAATACACTACTTTTTCTTTGTGACCCAGGTCATATTGGGCGAGCAGCGCACCAATAGAAAATTACGTAGACAGAGATATAGAGCAAGAGTGGCTCTCCAGGAGTTGGAGGCATGAGGATAGGTGGATTGGCCAAGTATTGTTTAAGCAAAGCAAAGGCTTGTTGTTGCTCTAGTCCCCAGATGAAGGCGACATCCTTTTTAAGCAAGTGGGTGAATGAGTGGCATTTATCTGCAAGCTGGGAGATGAAGCGGTGAATATCCTAGATTTTCCCCTGTAAGCTGTGCACAGTTGCTTAATATTCTTAGGTGGAGGCATTTCAGCAATAATAGACACTTTAGTAGGGTCTACCTCAATTCCTCTTCTTGATACAATGAAGCCTAACAGTTTTCCTGATAACACGCTGAATACACATTTCTTTGGGTTCAGCCTGACCTTATACTCTCGTAGGTGCTCAAAGATACACCAAAAAATGACAGGGTGATCTTCTCTTGTCTTGGAATTTCTGAGGATGTCATCCACATAGTCCTCCATGATATCATGAATCATATCATGAAAAATTACCGTCATTTCCTATTGATAAGTAGCTCCTACATTTTTGAGACCAAATGGCATCACCTGATAACAGAAGGTACCCCAAGGAGTCATGAAATCCATTTTGTGCTGATCTTCATCAGCAATCTTGATTTGGTTGTATCCTAAAAAGTTTTCCATGAGAGATAACATCTCGTATCCTGCTATTGAATCCACAATCATGTCAATATTTGGCAGCGGAAAATCATCCTTAGGGAAAGCCTTATTAATGTCTCTAAAATCCATGTAGATTTTGATACCGATAGGATTTTTCTGGACAGGGATGATGTTAGATATCCATTCAGAATAATCAATAGGCCGGATGAATCCTGCCACAAGCAATATTTCTAGTTCCTCTTTAACTAGTAGGGCTACCCGTGGGTGCATCTTTCTGAACTTCTATTTGATAGGCTTAGCATCTGCATGCACAACTAGGTTGTGCACAACTAAAGTTGGGTCTAAGCCTGGCATGTCTTTGTAGGACCATGCAAACACGTCAATAAACTCTCGTAGTAGCATAGTGAATGTCTTCTATTCTCTAGCTAAGAGTGAAGCTCCCAATTTTACTATCTTCAGATCCTCCTCTGTACCAATATTAACATCGATAGTATCCTCTACTAGTAACTTTGACAAGTCCTCCATACACGTAGGATCGGGAGGAAGGTTGAGATCTTTGTCCAAGGATGTCTCCATAAGATTTTCATCCTTGGCATTGTCACTTTTATTGTCCATTGATTTTTGTACCTGTTTGTCAGCTAGTGCCTCAAAGAGGTTTTCACTATGCGACTTGGACTTTGATTTTTTCTGAGGCTTTACGTTAGAACTTTTTCCCTCACTTTTTCTTAATTTTTTCTGACCAATGAAGCTCAGCCTCCTCACCGAAGTAGGCGCAGGTATCCAAGTCAATAAAGAAACCCTTCTTGTGGTCTCCAATGGGAATTATAACCCTTATGCCCATGAACTCTGTGATAGCCTCATCATTCTCGAAAAATCTAGCGACATGTGACATTGTTGGTCCCATTCAACAAGGGAAGGGTAAATAAGGTCAAGGGTTGGTTCCATAGGGGTTATGGTTAGGACAACGTTGTTCATGAATAGGTTTGTGGAGGAAATATCCTCATATTGGCTACAATGGGAATCCATATCGCTGTCTAGATAGTCATAGCTATCCTCACATTCAAAACAAGTAGCATCTTGGTCATTGGGGTGTGCTCCATAAGGGTGAATCCCAATGTCGTATCTTTCTATTTTAAAATGCGGAAGAGGCATTGGTTCTCTCTGTCCTTGTTTGTTTCTTCCACATCCTAGGCCCTTGTAGCCCATAAAGTACATCATTTTACTGGGTTTATCGTATGCAGGGGTTTGATAACATGATGGCTGAGTATCCTATGGGACCCAAGTTGTAGGTGGATCCAACAATTTTTCTTCAGCTAACAAGCCTCCAGGTAAGAATGACCCAATAGTGTGTTCATTTCTAGGTCTTCTGAAGTGGTAGTTGGGTCGACCTCTAGTCTTGGGTGACAATGAGAGGTCTGAAACCAAGAGGGCTTGGCTATACATTATATTCTCCACAGCCATATTCAAGGATTTTCATCTCCCATGAATCAAAAGGATAGGTTGATGTTGACGCACCATGGGTGCAAGAACTGAGAGAATCTGAATCTACCTGAGATTCTATGGCCTTAGATTGGAGAGGGAAAACTATATCGGTGGAGGGACATGCATATGTGCCCTTACGTGTAAAGCTATTGAGAGCTCTGCAGTGAGTGAAGGGCTCAGAATATCCTTGTATCGTAATGGTGTGTCCCTCATGCTTCAATTTAATGCACTGATGAAATGTCGATGGCACGGCCTGCATGGCATGAATCCATGGGCAGCCTAGAAGCATGTTATACGGAAGTTCCAAGTCCAGGACATGAAACTTTGTTTGATGGAAAGTGGGACCCACCTCCATGGGCAATGTGATTGTGCCCACTGACTCCCTTTCCGCATGCTGTCGTATGCGGTGATAGTGATGATATTTGACTCAAGATCTACCTCAATATTTCCTAGCTATTTAACCAACTTAAGTGTGCAGATGTTCAACCCTGATCCGTTATCCACAAGCACTTGTTTGATCTTCCTGTGGGTAACAACTACCTCAATGTACAAAGGAAGATTATGCGTTGGATTCTCAGTAGGGATCTCCCTATGGTTGAATGCAATATGTTCATTTGGTATGATGTTGGCCACTGCGGCTTGAAGGTGTATAAGATCGACCTCTAATGGCACTCCCGACCCCTGAAGAGTTTGTATAGAATGTCTTTGTGTACATTGGATATCTTAAGAAGATCTAAGATCAAAATCTTCGCAGACATCTTCTCAAGTTTCTCTAAGAGGTTGTATTTACCAGTTTTTGGGGTTAATGGAGAAGGTTCCGGAATCATGAGGTGGGCACACCTTGTTACCATGATGCAATCCTTTCCCTTGATTCAGATGGTATTGACATGGTCATTAGGAGAGCGAATACATCTAATAATCGAATCATAATGATTGTTGTCTTTTTTGGTGTATAAGTAATTCACTGCTTTATAACCTTGGGATGACTCTCCCTGATCCGGCTTTGAATTTTTGTATTTATCATGGTTGCGGAATGACTCTTTATATATTTCCATTTTCTCGTTGGGTGTCTGCATTTTTCCTGGGTTTTCCACCTCTATCTCCCCATTGTCAATGAGGTCTTGGATATAATGATAGAGTCATAAACATTTGTCTGTCTTATGTCCTTTGACACGATGCATTTCACAATATTCATGCTCCTTGTACCATGAAGGTTTTGGAGCATTTTCATCAAATGATTGTGTCGTAGGATATGTCATCATGTGGGCCACATCCAATTATTTTAGTATAATAGAAAAAGGTTCATTAAGAGAGGTGAATGTTCTTCACTTTGGTGGTGGTTGAATTGGTCCTTTGGTCAGTTTAAAATGTTGACCGGTTTGGACTGTTTGTACATGTTTAGAATCCGTGATCCCGTCTCCCACCACATTTTTTTTTTGTTAAATACTTTCGGCTTCTCCGTGGGTTTAACATTTTGATTATCTCTAGATTGGGACTTGAGAGTTCCTTTCACAATGAGAGATTTCTCTATTTGAACCCCTTTTTCGATGACCTCCTCAAAAGTGTGAACACAATGCATTTGGAGATGGAAAGCTATATTTGGATTGAGGTTAGGTTAAAAAATACTAACTAGCTATTTTTCAAGGAAAGCACAAGGGAAGCGGCTAGCTATCCCTCTCCACATTCAGAGGAAGCTGGAGAAAGTCTCATTAGGTCATTGTTTGGCACCACATAAATTTGTCATGGTGACATCACTCTCTATGTTTATGAGAAGTGACACACAAATCTTTCTGCCAATTCTGGCTAAGTGAAAATTGATCCCCGAGGTAAACATGTAAAACACTCCAATGCTTGACCTCCTAGACTCTTGGGAAAGATTCTTATGAGATAATTGTCACTATAAAACACCTCTTGACATGCCATATAGAAATCTTTGACATGATCCCATGGATCCCCTTTCCCTTTATATTTGTTGAATTTTGGCATATCAAATTTCTTAGGAAAGGGTTGAAGGGTCATAGTCTTGACAAAAGGATAGGGGCATAATTCTTCATATTGATACTTTCTAAGACTCCCTATATTGCTCTCTTGAAGGCTTGCGAGCCTTACTTTCATAGACTGTTCCTATTACGTGAGCAATTTTTCTCTAGTGGGAGAAGTGGGGAGATATACTCGGCAATACCCCGTATCATCTTCTTCTTGGTTTTCTCTATGGAATTCATTGATCTTAACCGTAGGCCTTGACTTTTGAACATTTTTGTTTGCTTCCTTCTACACATGAGAGGTTAGCAAAGCTAATTTTCAGCTTAGGCTACTAATTTGTTGTTGAATTGTGGTTTCTTCTTCTAAAGGTTCTTCCTCTTCCTCATTTTGTGGTGGTTCTTCACCATTCTCATGTCCTAACGTGTTTTTACGTGGCACTTTGATAAAGGGTATTCTATGTCCCACTATTTTATTATTTCCTGCGTTGGAGGTAGAAGCATGTCCATGCATCAAAATATCATCCATGTTGATGAGGGGTCGTTCTTCCTCATTAGCGTTATTCACAAGTGGGATTGTTTCACTTTCAGTGGGCATTTTGGCCCCTAATTCCATGACCCGTGCTAGCACTCTATCTTTATTTTTGAAAAGAAACTCATCTAATAGAGTGGGGTCAAAGTTGAATTATGTGTGTGGAGATTCCAATTCATTACCACTATGATCAACCATATCTTCTATCTCTTTTTCTACAGAAAACAGAGGCCCTAGATCATGTCCAATAAAGGGGTTTGACCCTTGTCTGTTAGAGGCTTCCCAAGCTTTCACTTTTTGTTCCTTGTATGTTTGTTTCTTGAGTCCTAATCCTGTTTTAAGAGCCATGATTTATGATAGTTTCACTAGGGTAAGTTGTAAATGTGTTTAAAACTTTGTGACCACACCTAAGTGAAATGCAAGATAAATTGTCAAGAATAATATGAATAAAAATGTGAGAATACCAATGTGGTAGAGTGATAAATCACCAGTGACACAAATGTTTGATATCTAAGCCTATAAAATGAAATACTTCCTAGACTATGTCTCAAAAAGTAGTTTAGTGTCACAAGATACTTAACAATATGTTCTCACTTATGCCAAGTTCAAGAGGATGAACAAGACGTAAGTAAATACAAAAATTTAATGTGACCTCATAACAAGATATACTAAAAGCGAGTTCAAACTCGATTAAGACCTATATCCCAAAAAGTGTCAATTACAATTTGTGAGTGACACAACAATATCACCAAGATATGTTAACCAAAATTTGTGACAAAGTAAGGTATTGATATCAAGATGCTATTGGTATAACACGCACAAGTGGTAACACGTAGCACTCTTCAAAATTGAGGTACTAATAGAATCGAACCAAAATCTCAAAGTATAGCTAGGAATAGTTAAAGTGTGTACAATGTAACCTTACAATATAGATATTTAGGTTGAGTTTACAAGAAACAGGACATAAATATCAAAATTATATTAATACGATACAAACAAAGTAACCCTTATAAGGAAGTTCAAGACAATGAACCACGCCTAACTGTAATGACGATCTTGACATGGGTATCAAGATCACAATGGCCACCAATGATATGAACACGTCTCCGTGCACTTTAGATGTTTAACTTACCTAGCCGTAAACATGGATGGGCTTAAACAGACAAAAAAGTGTCAGAAACAATTGACTGGTAACATAGAGGTAGTCACCCTTCTTTTGATAAAAAAAAGTGGCAAAAGAATGTGAAGGAAGCAAATCAAAATGGGGATGAAAAATGTTGGCCTCACTTTGGCAGAGTTTCACCTCACCTTAAGGAAAGTAAAAACTAAGTGAAAGTAACGCGTCACATGTTTCTCAATGAAAAGATGGTTCACAACTCAACACTATTTTAAAATGGTCAAAGTGGGCTCCTGGCCAAAGTATATTTTCCTAGGCGGTTCTCTCATCCTAGGTGTTACAAAAATTATCCACGAGTGGGATGATTTACCCAAATAGTCCTGACTATCTTGGGAGTATCTCAAATTTTCCCCCTTCAAGCATAGTGGGCAGTAAATGCATCCATTCTATACTTAAAAGGGTCACATAGGGACAACTTGTAACGCTATCTCACAAAGGAATCACTAGTTAGATAGGTAGTGTGCAACACTTCCTATTTCATCCATAAGGTTCCCTCTTGCGTGGACTACTTTGGGGTTCCTGGAACTATCCCCATTGTTGTAGCTTAAGGCATTATGCCAAAGGGGTTATGTTCCAGTTAAGCGAAGAGGGGCGTACCCTTTTCCGAAACCTACAATACAATGTTTTGAATATGTTGTTCTTTTTATCTTTGTTTAATTAGGTGTGGTTTGCTCGAAACACCTTTTAACAACCTATATAACAATTTTATTAGTAGTTTTTGACTTTGTTTTGATTCCTCCTTTCTTCGACAAGTGAGGTGTTTTGGTCCTGTATGATGATTTTTAGTAGTTTTCCATCAAAAGAGTAAACACCGTTTTTAATTCTCTAAATCGTCCAAGGACACAAGAGAAGAGTATACGTTGCATTTCCAAAATCCAAAAAGATATCAAATGGAAAAACACTTTAATTTAACTACACCAAGTTAACCAATTCCAATTCAAATATTCCTAACAACCTCAAATCATAAAAAAGGACCTAAAAATCATTTCCGATTCCCAAGATCACCCCAAGGGATGCGAGGGAAGAACATACGTGATCTTACTCTTATAAGTAAACATGCAAATCTTATCTAATCAAGTAAAAACATGTAAAAACAACTTGCAAAGATGAGTACGTGATTAGATAAAACCTGCAAGAATGTTAGCACCTCAACACATAAATTTCAAGAAAACAAAAGACACCTGCGCCCCTATTTTGGTGTCTACGCATGGGTTAGGGTGAATATGCCACTCTGTGTTTTTCTAATTTATAGTGCACCTGTGCCACTAGAATGATGTGTGCGCTACTCTGTGTGGTTTTGGCTTACCATGTACATGGGCCACCCGAGAGGCGTGTGTGCCATCAAAATAATGTATGTGCTGCCTTCAATAAAAACAGGTAGAAATTCAGACAAAATGCTTGCACTATCAGAAAAGTGTGTGCACCACCAAAAAAGCATGTGTGCCACCACTTTGTAAAATAGTCTCAGATTCTAACAAAATGCTCGCGCCACCAGAAATGTGTCTGCGCCACCAAAACATCATGTGCGGTTAGGGTGTATGCGCAAATCTGACAGGTTTTGAATTGCAGTGAAGGTACAGTATGAAACTGTGCCTATGCCTAGGTTTGCATCTACACACTGGTTAGGTATGTGTGCCGGGGTTAGTGTGTATGCACCACGATTGATAAATAGAAAACCAAGTTCTGACAATGCACCTGTGCCACCCGAGAGATGCTTGCACCACAAAAATGTGCATGTACCCCTGAAAGTGTGCCTACACCACCCCTGCAACCAAAATACGACAAAAAACACAAGAAAGCTCACAATACTTCAAATTTTGACAAGTTAGTTTAAGAATGACAACAACCCATTAAAATAATGGCTATGAACAAGAACTTACACATATAAAATTAGAAAAAAATCCAAGAAAATGGACATTAATTACAACATGTGCATATAAAAAGTTAGCCAAAATAATGAAATTTAAACTAAAAATGCTAAGGGACTAGGTCCCACTGGGCGTGCCAAATGTGTGCATGTATTATTTTTAAACTAATGCTAATGTAAATAAATACTAACACCTAAATAGCCTTAATTAGCAAAAATTAAACAAACTATTTAGCATCATCATGATAAGAATTAAACAAGGGTTAGATGCTAACATTCATCAATATACAAAACTTTGAAACTAACAATGTTAAGCATCTAAATCCTCTATTCTCTAACAACAAAATAAATGAATGGACCTAATTAGGCTCCATGGCAATAAAAAATGGTTGTCTTTAGTATTCCAAGAACCTAGGAATAAGGGCTTGTCAAAGTTGGGCTACAAGACACTTTTGACACCTCCCATATGACCTCAACACTTAAGAAAGAGGCTTAACTCTTCAAGATGATGAACTCTCAAGAAAACAAAAGGCAAGCTCTTAGTCTATTTTGCTATATGCTTTGTATTTGCTTTCTCAAGAAGTTTAGGTGTAGGTAGAAAGGTAGAAGGAGGGCTCCTTAAATAGCCCAATGGATAAAGGAAACACTTCATCCCTTTACATGTGGGATAAAGGTAAAACAGGATTAGGAATGGATAAGGTTGCTTTATAAAAGGCAACCTTACTTTAGAAGGGTTTAATTTATGCTTAGCAAGTCATGGGAGTTGGGGGGTGTTTTAATTAATCAAAGGTGATTAACTAATAGGTAGATATAAGCTTATAAAAGCTAATTAGAGGAATATTAGTACAATTTAGGCTATTAGAAGGGGATTAAATCAATTAAATATTGATTTATTGGTTAAATGAAAAGGAAATATAATTAATTAATAATAATTAATTAGCCTAGGTAGAAAGGGTGATTAATTAACGGAAGGTTGTTAATCAGGATGTTTGTTGGATAGGCAACTTAATTAATTAACATAGTGTAATTAATAAATGATGATATGAGGTAAAATGAGTGTTATTGACGATATGTTGTCAATTTTCCAGAAGAAAGATAATTAGCGCAATTTAAGTATTTAAATTGCTTGGGCGTAATTATGGGTGTCTACACTGTGATGAATTATAACCATTCAACCATGAGAGAGAGAGAGAAGTAAACACACATGAACACATGAGGAGACAATATTTAATGTGGAAAACCAATCTCAAGATAAAAACCTATTGAAACCAGAGAACTAGCTTGGAAAATTATCCTATAAAGTTACAATGATTTCATGTTGAGCATCAACTCAACTTGGAGTTGTAACTCCAAAATTTAGTCAAGAAACTACTTGACCTTTAGCAAGATTCAACTTTCATGGAAGATTCAACTCCCAATAATTTAACCAGTAACAATTGATCTTTTGTAAGCTACTACTTATAAGGAGGCTTCAACCCCCTATAATTTTACCAACAACTAATCTTATGTAAGCTACTACTTATAAGGAAGCTTCAACTCCCTAATTTAGTACAACAACAACTAAAATTTAGTAAGCTTCAACTTATAGGGAATAAAAAAATCCCCACATGCTAAGGTGAACCTTAGAATTTATCATATTTTTGTAACACTGAAATCATTTTCTCATACAACTGATAGTGATAACTAGATTAACTCACTTGTCTTCTCTTCTCTATTCTTAGTTTTCCATGGCTTCAATAAATTCACACCCTTCTCACTTACTCAAACTAGGACTCATCTCTCCTCTCTTTCAACAACAACCCTACATTCGAAAACAACATTTACATGCTCAAAAATTGAGCTTAAATAAAAAAGAAATATTCCTAAATATGACCCTTGATGTTTTATGTTTAATGACTCTTCACATGACCATTCTTCTAAGTACAAAATTTATCAAAGAAACTTGGTGTTTGCAGGTTGACAAGTGGCACTTCTTTATCTACTTGATGCGATTGACTTTTGATTTTTTCCTTGAGCTCCTTTACTTCAAACCAGACCTTACAACTTCACATGAAGATCAAACATAGCTTGGAAGCTTAACCAACATCACGTTGTTTACAACAAAATTGGACTATGTCAACATTGTTATACACTTCATCACAGACTTGCCCAACATAGACAAAATTCAGTCATGAATTTATCCTTTATTTCAAGATGAATCCACCTAATTTATTTTACAACACCTTTCTGACCTCCTTACAGACATTACCTGTAATTTTTGGAATTTTTCATTGGTTAAAATTTAAGTTTCGATGATTTTCCAGCTTTATCAAACCAAACTTGCATAGTCACCACCATAGCCACAAATGATTTAATAAGAAAGCTCCACACACTTCATACTGTCAGACTGTTCTTAAACTCCACTGGTTACTGTGAGAAGCAAACCAATAAGGAAGATTCATGCCTTTCACAATATTAGAACACTCATAACCTCGACTGATTTTCGTGAAATGTAAGCCAATGAGAAGGCTCCACACTTACTTTGTAATTCACTTTAATTTACAAGGACCTTGTTAAAATGTGAAGCCTACACATATCAAACAACTCCACGCACCTTTTTTGTGTCAGTATTTTCTGAGTGCAAAGCACAAACCAATTAGATAGCTCCACGTCTTTTTGGTGTCAGCCTTTTATAAGTGTGAAGCACAAACCAATCAGACAACTCCATGCACCTTTGTGGTGTCATCCTTTTGATAACCTATCTTTGACCAATGTAACACATGATCTAATAGGGAAGCTCCACGTTTCTTTGTAGAATTTTATGATGTCAATATTTAGATTTGACATCTCTATGTCAGAGTGTGAAATGTGAGCCAATAAGAAGGCTCCACACATCTACATATTTCATGATGTCAGATCATCTTTTTTTTATCGCAACTTGCTTCTTTTCTTCGTAACTGTTGGGCGAACCCAAGGTTTTATCTAACATGGTTTAATCCATGCCGCATGTCTATCAGGTTTTGAGAGTGGGGATGGATGAAGCATGTTGACTTATGATGACCACTTGGACCCGAAATGTAATTAAAACCTACTCATCCTGACCTGTAAAACTTTGAATGGTCATAACTTCCTCCAGAGAGCACCAAACTGTGCAAAGTTGATCTCGTTGGAAAGGTCTCCTTGAGTTATCAAAGACCAATACCTCAACAACCTCTAAAATATCTTACACATGATGAAATAAGCATTTCAAACCTGTAGAGAATCTAAACCAAGAATACCAACCTTCTCCATACCTTTAGTGGATGTCAACCTCACAATTCAAGCTGTAGCACTCTAAAACCAGTCTAGAACCATCCTAAAAGCTCAAAGAACCAACTTGAGACCATTGCACATCACTGTCAGGCACCTATCTACATGACATTTCACTCCTCTACCATATCCCATTATTGGTTTGTCACGAATCCCTCTACATATCCTTGGCCCATCTCATTTTCTTGTGATTACTAGGCATGTTCTCACTCTAAATTTACACTAGGTCTCCTTTACAAGGTTCTTACATCCTTCACAGGCTTGGAACACCATCTCATACATGTAGGGGATCATACACCATGGCTTGACAGCTTGTTTCACACTTTAAACACTGGGATATGAATTGGAGAGCACTAAGAAACACTCCTCACACCTATAAAACACCTTTATAGGACCAATTTGAAGGCACTACAACATCCAAGCATTATAAGCTCATTTTACATTCATACATAGCATTAAAACATCTTGAAACCATCCTAGAACCTCTTTGTGAGATTCAACTATCATTGAGAAGGCACTACCAATCAAAATTCATGCCTCTGACTGATCTTCACTTCACCATATGCACCATTGTCATCAATTCCACTTGACATCAATGACAACACCAATGACCAAGGTTCAACAATCTCCCCCTTTGTCATCGATGGCAACATACTCAAAAAAATTGATGGAAGACACTTTCCTACTTAGTTTCTGAAAACAATCTCTCCCCATTTGACATCTATGAAAAAGGCCACATATTCAATAGGGTGAGCAACATGTAGATAATCACTTACAAAACACAAACTTACCTTAAGGAACTCCCCCTTGGATGATGATGCTCTTTTGATTGATATGATGCAATCAACTGCATATATTTCTTCAACACCTAACTTCAATGATTTCCTTGAACCTTTTCCTTTCACCCTTAGGCTATTCACTCCTTTTCCCGTGCTCTTATTTTATCTTCACCCTTAAATTAAAACACTAGCTCTAGATTTGAGCTATCAAGAGCTCATACCAAGGATACATGCTCTACCTCCTTTCTTTACTACCCCACTAATTTTAGCTATCAACACATGTACATGGTTTAAGAAGATACATTTTTGACTAAATCAAGCTCCCCCTAAACTTGGAAAATTTCTTTTGAGATCATTTTGACAAGCAAAACTTCATCTAGACCCTTATCCTTTCACTTTCTTTAGCAATTAGATGCAATGCTCCCCCTGATTCTATGCTCTTTATGTTTAGGAACTCACTTTACCATACTCCAAATAATCTTATACTGCTCCCCCTAGGATAAATTTATCCTCCTTTGTCTAAGGCTACTGATGAGACCAAAATATGTCTCATTATATCACCGAATAACACTCTTATTCTCTCTCTCTCTTAAAATAAAGATTTCAAGTGAATTTAGAAGTAGTTTTAATAACAGATAGAATATTTAAGGTAGAATATAGGATTTATCTTATCATCTCTTTAGAAATCTATTTGTAATCTAATTATTGTTATTTCCTAATATTTCTTCTAAAGTTAGAATGTAATAGTGTGTAGAAAATAGGACATAAACAACTCTACTCCAAGTTCATAGATTGTAGCTACCGAAAGTCTTCACACAGCTATGGAAATGCCCAACTACAGAAATTCTTCACACAGCTACGTAAATTCTTCATGTAGCTACAGAAACACCCAGCTATGTAAATTTTTCACGCAGCTATGGAAATGCCCAGCTAGTGAAAGTATTTTGGTTTGTTCCAAAATAATGTAAAGGAACACCGAACTATTCAGCCCACTCTTTGCTTCCATGTCATCAACCAAGAATATATATCCAAACATGTGGCAATCCAAAGTCATGCATGTATGAGGCGTTCCAAGAAGAATTCAAAGTCATAGAATTCATACTCCTCCATTTTCTCTCCATGTTTTAAGGATGAGTAAATAGTGGAATAGTATTAGGAATGTTGAATAAGTACTCTCCCACTTTTTGTTCCTAGATTAAAGGGATGCGTTGTAGAAATATTTTCCATGATAAGTGGGTTGTTGTAGTCAAGTTTTTTTAGTTTTTATTACTGTGAATAAATCCACCCAAGAATAGGTAGTTAGTTCTTGGAGTGTGGACCAAGTAAACTAGGAGTAATGTCTATAAATACCTCTTCCATATATTTCGAAAAGGGGGCATATTTTGTAAGACACTGCCTTGGTTATAATGACACCAACTTGTCTATGAGTTGGTTAAATGACTGGTAATACAATGACCCATCATTTTTGGCGTTGTTGCTAGGGAACATGGTGTTATTAGGAAACTCAAATTTTTCTAAAAGAGTATTCTAGTGACAGTAGAATACCTCTTGGTAAGATTTGTGACATGAGATTCTTATTCAATAACTTCTTTAGAATCTCTTTTCCTGTAATTTATTTTCCAACAATTTCTTTTTTTGCAATTCATTTTCCTGCAATTTCATTTCCTGCAAATTTATTTTTCACAAATAGATTAAATTTCATTTCTGCAATTAGATTTAGAAACTTGATGGAAATTGCCAAAAGAAACCCCCCCTCAATAAAATGGAAACACCATTTCATATTAGTCCATCAAACATGTGTTTATGCAATCATTTATTCTATTAAGAAATATTTTTATTATATTCATATTGAGCATTTCAATATGATATTGTAGATTACTGATAATATTGACTACCTTAATTAACATATGGATGAAAATTCATAATAGAAATATGTATTATCATCAAATAAAACCCGTATCTAGTTCCATTTCTTATATACATAGCAATTACAACGGTTAATTACCCATGTATTTTGGTGTGATGGAATGGATACAATAGGAATATGATGATAAGTTTTCTTAATCTTTATAAAAATTGTAAAATAATATGTTTATGTAGGGTTTTAAACTGATTTGTGTTTCCTATTCTAAAACATTTCTTGTTTTCATGTATTAGATTAAAAACCAGTTCATGCATGCAAGAAATGTAAAAAAAAAAAACTAACTTTGTGCAGGTTAACAAAGACAAAATTTCTGTGGATTATTTGTGCAAGAATATTGGGAGGACAAATGCCAAAAGAAATGGGGCATTGAAGAGGAGGTCAAAGACAAGATTAAGCTGATTTAAGGAGATTTTATGTGAAAATAACAACGTTTTCCAGATGAAAAATACCCACATCTCGCAAATAAGTAGTTCAAACAATTTCTAGGTCTTGTTCTACACAATCTGAGCTTTCCATTTCATTTTGAATTTCTCATTTTCATTGAGAAACGACAAAGATATCACAAGTTTACTGCACACTGCTCAAACAAAAAAAACATGTTGAAGACTATTTTGATACCAGTGTTTTTTAATGCAAACTGATCGCGTCTCATATAGAAATAGCTCAAAAAAATTTTGGGTCTTGTTCTACATGATATAATATTTTCAGATCATTTTGAATCACTCATTTTCATTGAGAAATGGCCAAGATATCACAATTTGAGTGCACACTGCTAAAAAACATGTTGAAGATTGTTTTTTATTATTTATTTTAAAAAAATATCATGATGCATGCAAGTATTCTTCTAATACTCCTCATTTTCAGTACCTGGTTCATTCCATGCTACCCTCTATGTCTTAGTTTTTGTTGAAAACTCATTTTCCCAACTTCTGGAACCCCCAAAAGTTCCTCTGATATGCAGTAGTCAATGTTAATCCTTCTCATGACTGTAGAAAAATACTGGTTCAACCAGTATATGCTAATTGAAATTCCAACATACCATCTTCTCTTCAGGGATCATACCCACAACCTCTCATAATAAACCATCTATTCTGAATAAATGAAGAATTCCTTGAACCATCTCTTTTCCCAGAACAATTTACCATTGTTTCTTAACTTCTTATTTGTCATGTACACATGAATCTTCAAAGAAACAATTATAGCCAAAGTTTTCTTTTATGCCAAACCATACCTCAAACAAATGAAGTTTTTTGATAATTTTGTTATCTACTACATTAATATTTGTATTTCATTTTCTCACAATTTGGAGACAACATAAGCTTCTAAGCAATTGCTTTGTTCAAAGCAAGTTCATCATTTCATGGAGCACTCATCATATGAGGATTCCAAGGGGCAATTTATTCTCTAAAAAAGAATACATTTGTTTCAATGGCTGTATATTGTTCTCAGCTCACAAAGGTTATATTTTGACGAAGAAGTTGAAGAATGTAATTAGATTTCTAAGCTGGTTGGATGCTACAAAAACTCTAGAAGATTGCTTCCTGATTTTCCATCATGTTGACATTTCTCAAAAGGATAGTGATTGGTTAGAAAACTAGTTTACTGGCTAACCAATTACTAAAAAAAAAAGCAAAAAACAAAAAAATTACACTTCAAAGTCTTTCTTGGATTCATATGACTACTTCTCTTATGCCGACTTGGTTGATGAAATCATTTGCTACTGAAAATTTATATGTTGCAGAGGCCTTGACTTCATATGTATTTGTTTTTGTTCAGCTGCAAATGGAAATCACAATTATACAACATGATGAAAGGAAGGATAACTATTGAGTATGGTATGGTAACTTCTATTTTTCTATTCTTGAATATTATTATTTTTTGTTTTAATTACAAATAGATTCATTTCTCAAAAGCTTACAATTTTTTTTGTCAAGATCTACGTGTGTTGATCAAGTCAAGTAACAAAGAAAATGATGCAAATGACATCTTTCCAGTTTATAGGAATTGAGATCTATAAGCTGCTCGATAAAAAAATAGTTTACATGATGGCATGCAAAAAGCTAAGTGTGGGGGGAGAATCACTCTCTTCCAAATATTTTGAAGAATGCATGAGAAAACAAAGAGCGAAGTGTGGGGGAAAATCTCTCTACATTATCTATGAAAAACCTCATGAGAGCATGAATAAGAAAGAAGTAAAAAATTTTACTTCTAGAATCTCAGTTTTCTACTATCATGAAAAAATTAGAAGACTCTTTGAAAGATGCAGAAGTATTGACAAAATCAGATTCTACAGGAAGATTAGTAGCTTGCGATGAGGTCATGCAAAACAGTTAAGTGTGGGGGAAATGATGAGACCAAAATATGTCTCATTATATCACCAAATAACACTCTTATTCTCTCTCTTAAAATAAAGCTTTCAAGTGAATTTAGATGTAGTTTTTAATAACATATAGCATATTTAAGGTAGAATATAGGATTTATCTTATCATCTCTTTAGAAATATATTTGCAATCTAATTGTTGTTAATTCTTAATATTTCTTCGAAAGTTGGAATGCAATAATGTGTAGAAAATAGGTCATAAGAAACTCTACTCCAAGTTCATAGATTACAGCTATCGAAATTCTTCACGCATATACGGAAATGTCTAGCTACAGAAATTATTCACGCAGCTACGGAAATGCCTAGCTACGTAAATTCTTCACGCAAGCTACAGAAATGCCCAACTAGTGAAAGTATTTTGGTTTGTTCCAAAATAATGTAAAGGAACACCGAACTATTCAGCCCACTCTTTGCTTCCACGTCATCAACCAAGAATATAGATCCAAACATGTGGCAATCTAAATTTATGCATGCATGTGGCATTCCAAGAAGAATTCAAAGTCATAGAATTAACACTCCTCTCCATTTTCAAGGATGAGAAAATAGTGGAATAGTATTAGGAATGTTGAATAAGTAATCTCCCACTTTGTATTCCTAGATTAAAGAGATGAGTTGTAGAAATATTCTCCATGATAAGTGGGTTGTTGTAGTCAAGTTTGTTTAGTGTTTATTACTTTGAATAAATCCACCCAAGAATAGGTAGTTAGTTCTTGAAGTGTGGACCAAGTAAACTAGGAGCACATGTCTATAAATACCATTTCCATATATTTGGAAAAGGGGGCATATTTTGTAAATTATTTTTTAATCAATACAAGTGCAGTTTCAAAATTTAATTGTAGTTGATCCAAATCCAAATGGAAGAGAATGGCCAAAATCCACTCTTCCCCAAAAGAGGAGGATTTTTTTTGTTATTTCTTAGCATAGTTTATTTACTGCAGATTTATTTCAGTAGTTTAGTTGTTGTGTGTTTCTTTTTCATGCATGTTTAATTTCCGTATGTTTTCTTAAGAAGAAGTATTTTTGAATAATATTTCTTTCTCCTTTTGTATATAGCTTTAGACACCGCCTTGGTTATAATGACACCAACTTGTCTATGAGTTGGTTAAATGACTGGTAATACAACGACCCATCAAACTACATGACATAAAATCACCTACCTTGCACTCACACCATAATAATGACTCAATCTTCTTTATTTCAAACCTAAAGCATTCTTTTAATGTATTCAACCCTGGTCCATGTTATCCCACTCTTCCTTTAATAAAATCCTCCACAAGATATTTTATGATACTGATCACTGTCCTTCACAAGTTCATTTTCCACTTGTCATGTTGACTTACTTGATGTCAAAGATATGCTTGAAAAATTAAATCACCTTACTTGAGCACTTCACAATAATAGATTAGCTCCATGTTGTATCATACTTGAAACATACCACTTCACCCTTGTAGTGCTTCAACCACTTCTCTGGCTGCCACTAGATATTCTCTGACATATAACATGAGTTCTCTTCTCACTCCTTCATACAATCCATTGACTCTTGCTCTATGAGCCACTCCCCCTTGGAGGTTACTAAATTTTTTCAATAATAACACAAGAACCAATGACTCACATAAAATACCTTGACTGAAACACTTAGTTGTCATACTTGATCCTTCTCATGATGCAAATACCAACTCAGAATGCTCATTCACATCACTTTAACTTCACACTCCTTGACTATAACATCATAGTTTCTCATATTGATGGACTGTGAGACAGACATAGTAATTCTTGGACATACACTCATAACATGGACACTCTTAACTATTTTTATTTGAATGATCTTTGACAACAGAGTTTGACACTTGACATCATTTAGAAATCCTTGACAGAATTAGTTTGTTTTTCCCTAGACAATTGCATTTGACTAGAACAGAGACACACTTGACCCTTTGTCATTGGCAACCATACATTCTTATCTTAGTTGTAATTCACATTAGAGCTCAGAAATAACTTGATTCAAATTACATCAAAACAATCAACTTGATCATTTGACCCAAGATACTCTCTTTCAATTCTGTACTCTTTAGGAGATTTTTCTTGCTTAAAGCCAATATTAAAAACATAAAGAAGCCTAACACAAGTCTTGGCACTTATTGACTATATTATCTCTTCAAGACTAATCAATAAGATCACTCAAGAGCTTCAATAAGCACTTACTTTAGCAGGAGGCTAAACAAACATCTTGAACTTGGCATACCTTGACATACAATGACTTGTTCAATTAACATCATCACAGAGGCAACTTTGATTTGTAGGTGGACGGATCAATGAACAACAACACATGCTTCTTTCAGCTCATACATGCCTTCTAGAATCCTAGAGAAGGAGCACAATCTTGTGAGACCACTTCAAAATAGAATAAAGTCATCAAAACAACATGATGACTCAATTCTTTCATTTCTTGCTCTTGAGCCCTTTTCCATCTTCTTTGATGTATTTCTAGATGGTATACCTTCATCTTTTAAGACTTAAATGATTTTCAAACATGTATGATGGGTTTAATTCCTTATCTTCTCCTAACCATTAGTGTGTGTTCATCATGACTATCACTTGGCTTGCTTTCCCTTTTCTCAAACTTATCAGCACCTTCTAATATCATGCCTAAGCTTGTCTCTCCTATAACTATATATGACACCATCTCAGGGTTTATTTTCACCTTAAATACATTTTTTTAATATGCATTTTGACTATTTGAGTCTTGTTGTTATGCCTAGGAGGTTTATTATGCTAACACTACTTTGCAAAGTGTCTGAGTTTATGAAAATTAAAACACCTAACTTGATTCTTGCTTCTATATAGATATGGACTGAGATTCCAACCATACTTAGCACTCTCATGATCATAACAATTTCTAGCAACATGTTCAATCCTGTTACAATTATAGAAAACTATATTATTCATAACTATTGAGTTTTTTGTTCTCTCTTCTCTTCTATTCCTCCATGGATGATAATTCATGACATGTTTCTTGCATTCCTTAGCTCTATGTCCAAAATTGTCACAAGAAAAGAAATATCCACTAAAATTTCTCTCATACCTGAAACCATTAGGTTGCTAGGCCTTAAAGAATTTTTTCCCTCAGTTTTCTTCATGTTTGAGTGTCTACTTGAGCTAGTTTTATTATCTTCGCGCTTCTTCATAGCTTTTTCAGTGAATCCTAGTCTATTCTTTTCACTTGTTGTCATTTTTCTATCCAACATTCCATTTAAGGATTCAGAGCTCTTTTCCATCTTTCTATACATCTTCAATATTTCTTTTTCCTCTTTTAGTTCAATTCTCAAAGATATCAATTCTTCTTCATGTCTCATACAAGTGTCCTCTTTGGCATTCAGAGATTTTTTCAGATTGTCAACTTGTGACTTCAACTCAGTATTGAGTTTCAGATGTTCTTATTCTTTGACTTTAAGGGAGGCTGAGATCAACTCCAATTTGGCTTCAAGTTATTTGCTTTCATCTTCATCTTTCTTCTTCTTCCTTTCCTCAAGGAGCTTAATTTTTTCTTCGTATTCTTTCACTAGTAACTTCAATTTTTTGTTCTTTTTACTTTAATGTTTCAATTCATCTAGAGAACTTATCAGTTCTGCTTCAATATTTACCTCAGCTTCCTCTTCATCTGAGACTTCATCCTCGTTGACATACCTATCTCTTGATTTAATACTAGGGATTACCTCAATAACCATGCTTGTGTTTCAAGAATGACCTACTCCAAGTTGTTAGAATTGATTCAAGAGTACCACGCTCTGATACCAATTGTTAGGAATTCTAGGCACTAAGAGGGGGGCGAATCAATGTCTTGTCAAACTTTTAAAATCAACTTACACTTCTTCAATTTGTTTCAATCAAACTATCTTAACTGTGATGAAGTATAACCATTCAACCATGAGAGAAAGAGAGAGAAGTAAACACACATGAACACATAAGGAGACAAGATTTAATGTGGGAAACCCATCTCAGGACAAAAACCCACTGAAACCAAAGAACTAGCTTGGACAATTTTCCTATAAAGTTACAATGATTTCACATTGAACATCAACTCAACTTGGAGATGTAACTCTAAAATTTAGTCAAGTTTCTACTTGACCTTTAGCAAGCTTTTAACTTACATTGAAGCTTCAAATCCTAACAATTTAACTAGAAACTGTAGTCATAAAATCACACACTTTAGACATTATTTAGTCCTCGGTCTCATACTACTATTCATATGATTTTGTGAGTGAAGAAAGTACTAATTAACCCATGTCTTTTGGACATTTTACTTTGATTTTTGTTGTCACTGCCGACCTTCAACACATACTTTCCCAATCTGTTTTTGTCATTTGGCATCATTTTACCTTTGAGTGGGGGTCCAGCCCAATAATGGGGCGCCCTAGGCACCCTGGTCCCATTTTAGGAGTGCCATGAGCCTTCTACACTTTCCCGCCACTTTTTGGGCACTTTCTGACCATTTGAGCTTCTTATATTTTTAGTGGTTGGCCCTTTTCGGGGTTAATTACGAAATTAGAACAAGAGAACCATATAAATATAAAGTTATGAGACCATAATGAGGGAGCAAGCACTAAGCACTACTATCATCACCTAAGGTTGTATCCATCAAAGGCTCCATTTGCATCCATCTAGCTCCATCACAAGGCACAAGGTTGGTTCATCTGCACATTACACTGCATAAAATGGCAAGTTTATTCTATTCCATCCACCATTATATTACATTTTCTACACATAGTTATTGCTCGCTACTTTCACAAAGTGTGACTGGCACAAAGAGCACCTAGGGTATGATTGCACACACACACACAGAACTACATCGGGTCTGAGATGTAGTGCAACACTTAGTTAGTAAGTCCACCATTATTGGCAGTTGAGGATCAGTCTCGACCCCTTCATATGCATCTTTATTTTTTTAGGGATTTGATGTTTGTCTTGGGGTTTTACAGGTCTTTTCTTCATCACTGATTTACTAGCGACATACAACGCAAGTATAACAAAGTTAGTTAGTGACAATAGGAAAGTGAAGGTAGGAAACCATCAAAGCGACACCTCGGAGGAAGGGTTACAGAGATTTTTCACAGACTAGGGAGCCCATATTGTAGACTAGGGCACCCACATGTGCCCCATGTACCTATCTAGGCATCCCAGTCCACTCAAATTGCCTCAGATATGCACATTTCTAGACTTTGGCATGAGTCATTTCCTCCTCTTATTTCTCTAGCCATCTTTGTGACACAATCCAAACAAGACTCGTTGAATCAACTGAGTTCTTTCTAACTCTCTTTACACTTTAGGGTTTTTTCATATCTACTTTCTTAGTTGACTTGGGTCATTTTCTTTATACATTCATTTGTTATTTATATTGTCCTTAATGTCATATTTAACTATATAATTAGTCATTATTCCGCATTTTAGTTAATCATTTTGGTGAACCCGATTTGATCTTCATGCTAACATTCGGATCCTCATATTTTTAGTTAATATTATCAGTGGCTCATGAATCTTCATGCCTCAAGTTCCTTTCTTTGATTATGTCTTAATGATATATCCCAATTGTTATTTGCTATTACACACAAAGAGAACCATAGACTCTATATGTTGATTCTAAAGATACTGCCACCACATGAACTAAATAAGTCTCAGTATATTCAACTTGTCTATTTGATGACCCCTAGTCAACCTTTGTATCCTCCATATAATCAAACCCTATTGGAATCAATTTTTACAAGCTTTACCCTTACATTTATTTTAAAACAAATTTAAGGCATGGAATCCATAATGGATATCTCTCAAATATGAAATGTCATTCAACTTAAGGAATGATTTAGGTCAAGCGCATGTTTGTTCTCCTTCTACATCTCATTCATCATGTCTATGACTTCGTACATATGCTCATATTAGTGAGCCTCCTATGTTAGGTACACATTACCAGAACCTCATTGCATCCTTCGATCGCAACACTAAACAACATGACCTTTGTTACTGAGCTCCTTAGTCATCAATTGATCACTTTACCACGTACTCATGGCTTATCCGTGCCTTATCAGACTAGAAAAATATCAAGGTCACCCATTGTTTCCATTTATCATCGAAGCAATGGACATAATGATGTATCATTTCCATGCTTTACAATGAAGAATCAAACATTTTAAGTGTCATGGATTTATCTCATTTACCTGCACAACATTATCTTATTCATGTATTGTCTACAACGAATACTCAACCTCAATGGGTTCCTAAATCTGATTCCACCATGTCTAATGAGCATCCATGTCATCACTTCTAATGTTTTTTCTTCGCGTCACTCAAGCTGCTACCTATGATTCCTCTATCAGGGGCTCAAGTCTATGTAACCACTCTCTCAAAAGTTAGTCCTCACTCCCCCTCCTCTTAAGGCAATGCTATGACATTAACAAGTCAATCTTAAGCAACCTCCTTTAAAACTCAGTGCAACTTGACCTTCCGATGATAATCCTTCGACAACAATCATCAAGCTCAACTAAATTTACCACCATTCAAGATGACCTCTATCCATCCTACACAACTTCAGCGTCTAATCATTTTTGCTTCAAAGCAAACTACCCCTTCTATTGCTGGTCAAGACACATTGTAAATTCCACCACTACATGGTCCTATCTGTTACTCTTTCCCACCATTACTTCCACTCGCTTCACACAAACTTGGTCTTTAGTAGGTTAAAATTTGAGGCACCCTACCTTCCTATGGACATACTTTTCCATGCTTCTTAGTGTGTTCTTCTATGCAATAGTTGATGGGTCTATGTTATAATAAAGAGCCTTGTTTCATCTTGACATTAACATGGTCATATCTATTACATAAGCACTCATACTTACATATGTTCCTCTACAATCATTTATCACTCGTCACGGTTCATTACCATAGGATCATCTCATTATTTATCCCATTAATGAATCAATCTTACATGCAATCTATGATACTTTCACCTACCTTCATGACATCATTTATTGAAATTAATACACACATTACCACACACTTGGGGGGCATAACATCTCAATACACCCCCCCATCACATTAGCATTAGCACATTTCTCATCTTTGCATTATCATACATCACTCTCATAGCATTAGACACATTCATCTACACACTTTGCACATCATTACCCGATGACACACTCTTGTGCTTCGGTTCACACTTGACTGTTGAGGGCTTACTACACATGAACCCCACACACTGCACAATAGGTATTACACACTACATCTCTTTAGACATCTCGCATCACGTGTCTATGCATCTTACATTCATACATTCTACATTTAGTCTACATCATTTGTGACATCTTGCACATTTACACATCATACCAGTATTCATCATTACACATATATGTCACACTTCTAGTGTCTACATTAGTCATTACAACCTCCTCATTCTACATACTACATAGCACACATATTCACACTATCCAGTACATATTCACATTTTGCATTTGGCATTGCACTTTACATTTTATGAACATCGTACATTGGGGGATCTACATATCCTACATATACATCAGTATTCATCATACATATGTCACGCTTCTATTCACAGTATTACATTTGTCTTCTATCGCACATGCTCACTCACTACTCACATTATTAGTCCACCTATATATCTTAGCATTGCACACTCGGTACATTACATACTTACGACATCCTACACATCACATGGTCATCTCTTACAAATCGTACATACTACATCATACTCTACGTGCTACACGTTCATTACCCTCTAACACATTCTAGTCTCACAGTGACATACTAGACTGTTGAGGGTATATAACAACAAATGGACGCTACAACACACTCACACGTGGTCATCATTCACTCTTCTTTTTCTCATGCGCCATTCCTAAATTTAGTGATATACGCTTTAGGCTATATGGCCACTTCTCCTTGCATCATCTTCATTTTATAGTGATATTGGTATGCTTTAGGCTACATCATCACTTTTTATATCATCTTGTCATGATATATGCACTTCAACTATAGGGTCACGTACACACTGTCATCTATATGTCGCATATCCTCATCACATATACACACTCATCAGAGCATGTTAGACACATGACACACATGATTTCGACCATTTCCCGATGACACACTCTCATTTTCGGTTCATTCTTGATTGCTGAGGGGGACATACTAAATGAACCTCACTGCATACAACTCCATTCACTCAGGGGGCACATGGCTCCTATCATCCATCTTGCATTCCACTCCATCCATCCAAAACATGTTGCATATCTTGGTTGGTTGTACTCTTGCTTACCTTTTCTTGTTCATGTTTGTCTTATTACACATGCTAGCTATATTTCGTATATGTCATTATCTTTACCATACACACATGCGTGTTCACCTGCCTTTTTCTAGTTGTGATCACATAGATACAAGTCTCTTACACATGACATGGATGCTCGCCTCCTACCACTCCTACAACGGTCGTTGGGGGCATCCACATTCGTCTCTTACAGGTGTTATTGTTTCATTATGTACTTATCACTTTACATCACTTTCTTATTACATGCTTTTTGACATATGGGTTATCTTTCTAACATGCTAATGGGTGTTTCATGTGCAACATTTGTTTGCATGATTATTTGCTTCCATGGTTATTTATTGTTTATACTTGCTTGTTTTGTTTGCTATTGTATGCGGGCCTTGCCCTTTGTTTGGTGTGCACACTTATTTAGTTGTATGCAACCATTACGGCCTTGACGTGTCTTGTGACATCGTGAGTGATGTCCCATGTTTGCAACCTACGTTTGGTGGTCTATGATTGTCTTCTTGCGTGTTTATTTGCATTCTAGCTTACACATTGTTTGCATAACGTACATTTGTCTTTTACATGCATGTTTGTTTCGTACTAACACTTGTTTTTAGCCACTTATTTGTATGCACCTTGGTTTCTACCAAGTGCATTCCCTTCCCCCTACAAGGCACAATTTATGTGGTTGGTCCTCTTTTAGGGCCGCATTCTCCTATTAATGATGTCGCATGCACCCCTAAAGAGGGGGGCATCATTTGGGGTTTTACATTACTACACAGCTCTTCTACATCAGTTCAGTTCAGTTTAGTTTTACATCCTTGACATTGTGGGTTATACAACGAGTGGGTTCAGACTAGTCTACGAACCCCATACACATCAGATTTTATAGGACATGGTTGTCCTTAACATTATGGGGAGTAGTTATAGGTTAGAGGATACAATGGATTTCCTCTCTACACTACTTTGGCCAGTGGCGTCAGATCACCCAAAAAACCTAGGAAGTACAGAGATCTTGTTCACAAATGATTTATTGGGAAGCAGTTACAGGTTGGAGAATAATGCAGCTTTCTCCCTACACTTCTTTGGCCAAGGTGGCGTGAGATCACCCAAAAAACTCGCAGTACAGGATATCCTTCTACACTTTTTCTCTCGACATGGATCAGGTGCACATGTTCCATTTTTCATTTACATACTTTACATTTACATGCTTTCACATACATATACATGTGTCTTTTACATGAGTTTTTACATATATATGTGTATTTGACTACTTGATCATTTTCTTCTTGCAGGTCCGTTTCGTATGAGAAACAAAACAGTCAACAACACCTACAACAATGGGGGCAACAATAATAACATTTTGTGGTAGCACATATGATACTAACCATGCAGGTACATCACACACATCGACAACAACACACACATTTCCACCCTAGGTTCACTCTCACCACTTTTTGTAACTTTTGCATCTTTAGTTTCCACGCTCCACTATTTTGTCATTCCACGCTTTGTCTAGTCCTTCAACGCATTTCTACATCACTCTACATGGATTATCAGGTATGCATCTCTATCTACTTTATGTTAATCGAGCTTTCCGCTCACCAACATAAAGTGGGGGAAAATGTAGTCACAAAATCATGCACTTTAGACATTATTTAGTCTCGGTCTCATACTACTATAAATATGGTTTTGAGTGAAGAAAGTGACTAATTAACCCATCTTTTGGCCATTTTACTTTGGTTTATGTCATCACTGTCAACCTTCAGCACATACTTGCCCAGTCTATTTTTGTTGTTTGGCATCATTTTACCTTTGACTGGGGTTCCCTAGGCACCCTAGGCACCTCCCATTTGGGGCCCCCTGAGCCTTTCTACACTTTCCCACCACTTTTTGGGCACTTTTTGACTATTTGAGCTTCTTATCTTTTTAGTGGTCATCCTTTTCAGGGTTAATTACAAAATTAGAACAAGAGAACCATATAAATATAAAGTTATGAGACCATAATGAGGGACCAAGCACTAAGCACTACTATCATCACCTAAGGTTGCATCCATCAAAGGCTCCATTTGCATCCATCTAACTCCATCACAAGGCACAAGGTTGGTTCATCTGCATCACATTGCATAGGAGGGAAGTTTATTCTATTCCATCCACCATTCTATTACATTTTCTACACATAGTTATTGATTCGCTACTTTCACAAAGTGCGACTGACACAAGAGCACCTAGGGCATGATTGCACACACACACACATATAACTACATCAGGTGTGAGATGTAGTGCATCGTTCAGTTAGTAAGTCCACCATTATGGTAGCTGAGGTAAGTCCGACCCCTTCATATGCATCTTTATTTTTTAGGGTTTGATGCTTGTCTTGGGGTTTTGCAGGTCTTTTCTTCATCACCAATTACCTGTGACATACAATGTGAGTGCAATGAAGTTAGTGCGACAAGAATTGAAGTAGGAAAAACCATCAAGCATGACACCTCAGAGGAAGGTTACATAGCACCCCATATTATAGACTAGGGCACCCACAGGCACTCCTGTACCTATCCAGGCGTCCCAATCCACTCAGATTTCCTAGATCTACACTTTTCTAGACTTTGGCACAATCATTTCCTCCTCTTGTTTCTCTAGCCATCTCTGGGACACAGTCCAGTAAGCTCGTCGAATCAGTTGAGTTCTTTCTAACTCTCTTTGTACTTTAGGGTTTTTCATATCTACTTTCTTAGTTGTCTTGGGTCATTTTATTTATACATTCATCTATTATTTACCAATTTTCCTAGTTTAGATTAAGTACCATTCTTCCACATTTTAGTTAATTAGCGACAACTGATCATTTGTAATCTACTACTTAGAAGGAGGCTTCAACCCCCTCTAATTTAACCAACAACAACTGATCTTTTGTTGTGTACATGAATTATTAACTAAGCTATAAATTGAAATAATGTCTACATAGTATCAAAATCAAATGCTAATTAAACAATGAGCCATCAAGATAATAGCTTAAAGGAAATGCTTCTTCAATGCATTAATGAAACTACATGCTAAGATATTTCCTACTCTTTATGATTGCTAACTTAAACTATGAACCTATGAAGAACATAATCAATCAAAGTGGATTGTTGCTTGATCTCAAGGATTGGGAATGGAATCTCACCAAGAATGGCTACAAGGCCATTTTGGATTTTCCATATTACTCAATTTTGAGTGAAAGGATCAGGGATAATTTTTAGTAGCAAATATTAGTAATATGGTGAAAATTTCATTTTAGGAAAATTTGAAAAGGTGATTTTTTCGGAGCGGGTTAGTGTCCTGTTCGCCTAAAAAATATAGTATATTTTTTTTTGGGGTCGGCTTTGCCTTCATTTGAAAACATCTGGTATAAAAACCTAGGTGATTCACCATGTATTATACCTCAAGTAGCTTACCAAATTACCAATACCGTGAAGTTTGAACTCGCATACTCTTAAGCACCAGAGATTGATGTTAGCCTGTTAGGGTTAGTTGTTGATGCGCGACAGGGATATAGTTGACTCGTGATAAAGAGGTATTGCAGACGTGTGACAAGGAGATATTGTAGATGCACGACAAAGGGGTAAGCAATTGATGCACAAGAGGAATATATTTGATGTGTGACAGAGAGAGTTGATGCATGACAAGGCATAGGCAGTTGACGAGCGACAAGGATAGAGTTGACGCATGACAAAGACCTCAGACAGTGGACACCTTTGTGACGCGTGAAAATTTTAGTTGACACCTTGCTGACCGTCCCTGACAAGTATTATTGATGCGCTATTGACGCGTGACAAATGGTTAGTTATTGATGTGCAACAGGAAATCGCTACTTGGTTCTTTTGCTGACGTAGGAATCTATTTAGAATAATGGAAGGTGCTAGTCCTAAGAATGTGAAGACCTTAAAAGTAACTAAGAAATCTCAGAAATCATTTTTCAAGTATTTTGGAAACTCTGTGGATATAGATATTGAACCTACCAACCATATAGATGCCACCACAAAGAATCAGAATACTGACTATGTTGAAGGTATTATTGAGGTGGACATGCATTCTGCACAGTATCAAACAAATGACACCTACTATAATATGCTAGATCTTGAAGATATTGTTCCTGTTGAGGTGCAACCAGAAGTGCATCAAGATATCACACATACAAATACACAACAAAATGGAACACAAAAATCAAATTCAAATTCCGATTCAAGAAAGAGGAAACCAGGGTGATTGTGATATTGCTCAAAATTGTACTAAAAAAAAGCAAAACATTGAAAATGAACAAGAATATGTGGAACATTGGTAGGTCATACAAATTTGATTGGGTAGCTAAATTTCGGTTTATCAAACTTATACAATCATCTAATTGTGAAGAGATCCCATCTGAATGTACACGTACAATATATACGTGGAAATTGGGAAAGCAACAAAAAATGCAAATGAAGCTAGACACTATAGAAAAACATTGTGGAAAACAATATTTGACTGTAACGGGGGTGGATGGCCAGAAAATCAAAACACATAGGTGGACAATTGAAAAATGATGCATGCATGTTAGATACGCAGCAAAATATGAGGTAGAGCAGAAAAAACACAGACATCTCTTGGAAAAGGGAGGAACGATCACATCACATAATGGTAAGATGAATCAAACAAATATACATGCAAAACTCATACAATTCTCTACTCTATTTCACATACTAAAAAAAGGAAGACCGATTTCAAATTTTTGTATCAATATAATGGAATGTTGAATGTACTTGAGTCTCATTAGTCTTAAAGTAGTGGATGGGAAATGGAAAAATGCCTTTTGATGATAGAGAAGGAAGATTTGAAAGAGAATGTAAAAAAATCAAAGTTTATCTCTTTCAATTGATGAAGTGACAGCAGTCGACAACACTGCATAGGTATGTATCCAAATCTATACTTTAGAAAAATCATATAAGGACACCTCATTTGTTGGGTGTTATGAAAATGGTTGAAAATTGTAATGCCGAAAACCTACATAAAATAGTTGTTTCTCATTTGAAAGATATTGCTGGAATAAGTGATTATGAAGTTACTACGAAAGTTGGTATGCGTTAGAGCAGATGGTGCATCTATCATGCAGGATCACCGAATAGGGTTGTGTGTTAGATTACAAACAACAGTGGCCCCATATATGCTACCAATTCACTGTATGGCTCACAGAATGAATTTAGTGTATAAAATGGTAAGCAACCACGAAAATGTTGCTAAATTAGAAGACCTTATAAGATAACTTCATACCTATATGTGAAGTAACCCAAAGTGATTTCTTGAGTTCTAGAAATTTGCAATTGGAATTACAGATGGAAAAAAAACTTCTGAAAGATGTTGAGACTTGATGGATCTCCTTGTATGAAGCTGCATGCAGAGTTCATGAGGAGTATCCTTCATTGGTTGGTTTCATGCACAAATACCATCATGAAGTTGATAGGGCGAGGGACTTGTTGTTCCGTTTAACTCATTTGGAGACATTGCTTACATTGGTTGGTATTCTTCCAATGTTACAGCAGATCAATACACTAATGAATCATGCACATGGAAGATTAATCTATATTGTGGATTTTATACGAATGAGAAAAATGGTATGTCAAAGTCTTGATAGCTTGTACTATTCCCAAGATAGTTTTGATACACCTATTTTTGAGAATTGGAAAGCTTTATTAGATCTTAAAAATCCCAGTAACTATTTGAGATTTAATATCCATGATCACCTCTGCATCACTATTAATGGGAGGGACATACCACTGCACATTGTGCAAAAATGTCAAGATATTACAGGATCGGAATGAGAAGATGTTCCCATGACACGTAATCTCTTTGAGTCTGTTATAGTTGAAACAAGAATAAAGATTAAGAAAATTTCAGAATCCTTATCATTAGAAATTAGAGAACGTTTCTCCAAAGATAAAATGCTTGAAGCCATGGTTGTGATGAATCCTAATTTTTAGAATACTGAAGGTGGTCGTGATGACTTTGTAAGAAAGCATTTCCATAAATCCATGGGTACAATAATGGAACATTTCGTAAAGACTTCAGAGTTCAAGGGTATGGAAATCAAAGGTATACTGAATGCTGATTTATTAAAATTTCAATCAACAAATTTTGCAACAACAATGAGGAACCAATATAAAAATTAAGACGAACCTTCTGAAAGTGGTGCTATTGCAAGGCTGTTGCGAGGAATCTATCAAAGTTCTATCTTACAAGAAGATATCAGTGAATATTTCAGACTATATGAGTTATGCCAAACAATGATTTTGGGGTCTGTGGAGGACGAATGGGTTTTCAGTGCACTATCATTTATAAAATCAAAACTAAGAAATAGGTTGGATTAAAAATATGGAAAGTTCCATGAGGAGTTATGTTTCTCGATACTCCATGGAAACCTTTCCTTTCGACAGAGCAATTGTGCATTGGAATTCCCTTTTCAAAAGAAAAGGTGTGAATAATACAGCTACAAGTACAACTGTTCCCAACGTTGAGAGTGGAATTGGTGCATCGTAACACTCTACAGAAGAGAACATCGAGTTTGAAGAAGCTATTGATAATGGATTATTTCAACTTTAAATTGGTATCTTCTTCACCTTAATCTTATTGTTTGTCACTTTACATTTTTGTCAGCTCTTGTTATCATTAAAGATGTTATAGGTCTATATATTTACATTTATTTAAATACAATCTTTTTATTTTTTTTGAAAACGTGGGTTGACATCCATTTGAGGAAGCTGGTACTTCTCGGGACTGACAATGTCAGGCAACTCACCCATCTATCCACTAATCCATTTCTCGTGTTGATTTTTCTTAAAACAAAGATCTAACACATTACCAGTGATGATTTCATAGCAATCTAAAACACTAGAGGTAAGTTAAACCCTATCATATCATCTTTATTGATTTCTTACAATTATGTTTAATTTATTTTTTATATTTACAAAATGCTTTGATATATTTTTTAAACTTTGTGGGATAAAATGACACAATTGAATTTTACAGAAGAAGATATTTCCATACTATACAATTCATAATCCACGATACATTATACAATTTATAATATACGTCCACATAAAATTCATCATCATCCATATATATCATATCATCACCATATCATTATCATAATCATGAGTCCTGGCACTACAATTATTATTAAAACAATTATTTATCTAATTTAAATTTATTAAAATAATTCCATTTTTAAAAACAATTCATAATCATATCATTACAAGTATATCCATTCTAATGTCATCTATATCCATTCTAATGTCATCTATATCCATTTTAACACATTCCATTTATTTATCATCTACATCCATTCTAATGACATCGTGATCATATCATTACAAGTATAGAGAAGAAGAATTATCTTAAAACAAGTTTAAACGCCTAGAGAAGAAGAATTATCATGCTTGAAGCTAAATCTACATCCACATAAAATTGATCATCATCCATATATATCATATCATTATCATCATTCATCATCATTCATCATCATCTATCATCATTCCATTTTTTTAAAACAATTATCCATTATTATCATTCATCATCATCTATATCCATTCTAATGTCTAGAGAAGAAGAATTATTGTGCTTGAAGCTAAATCTATGTCCACATATAATTCATGATAATCTAAGTAAACAAGAAACATACGTCATCATGATTCATCCCTATCTAATGCAATCACCATTAAGAGTAAACCAAAAAGCATAAACTCCATATACAATCTAAAAATTCTATCAAATCCATATGTAATCAAAATTAAAGATTATATAGTATTTCAAATTTTAAAAGGCTATCAAATCCAGATAATAAAATTCAAATACCATGACCACAACATTCAATGTTACAAATTTTCAAATATAGACTCAATATTTAAAGTTTCCACACTCAATAATAAAAAGTTTCAACCCTCTTTTTCTATATCCATTTCAACTCTTGTGCTCCTTTCCCCAATGGTTTCTTCACCTGTGGTTGTACCCCTTTCCCCAACGACAGAAATAACCCTAGAAATTATAAGATCTTCCGCAACACTGTCCAGATTTTTTAAAATTATTTCTTCTTGCTTTGTCGCATCTCCATGGGACAGTAAATTTGGATCAGTTGTTGCCTTAGCTTTGAATAATATTTTAGGGTCGAATCCATGCTCTCTAATTATTTGCTTCAGTGTATTGTTTTGTTTGTTAACCAAAACAATATTTTCCTTCAAATTCTTCGCTGCAGATAAATTGTTCTTCGTTGTTTCCAAGTGAACTTGGAATACCTTTACTTGACTCTTCAAATTTTCATATTTCAACTGCGCAAAAAAAGTAATGTCAATTCAACATATTACTAAAAAATGAAAATTTCAAATTAACAAGAAATATTGTTTAAAAGTGATAGTACTTACAACTGCTCTATCTCTCTTGGCATTTGTAACTGCTACCAGATCCTTGTCCTTAGACCATTTGTTAAAATATGTCTGGGCCTCATCACTAATATTTTCCAATTTGTTTAATGTCTTATCCAAAATGTCATCTTTATAGTTGTTGTTATACATGATAGTCCCACTTCTTACTTGGGTAAGTAAGGAATCCATCTTCATAGGTTGATTCTGGACTGCAGTGTATAAACTATCTCTTTGCCAATAATTTTCAAAATGACTAATAATCTCATTGATAAGAAATTTATCCGTTCTCTCCCATTCTATGAGCTGATTGATATGAGGTAGAATAAACTCACTGACATGGGATTGACAATCATAAGCAATTAAGTTCTCCAAAGGAAAAGGTAGCAACTGTTCACCATCTGTATCTAATGAAGGTGATCTTGCTAGAGAAGTATGGGGGCTTTCAGGCTGATCAACTGCTACTTGTTTCTACCTTTGGGTGGCCTGATCCTGTTTGTGATAAAATTAATCAAGATTCAGATAAATAAATTTAAATTTAAATGTAATTCAATATTGTAAAGCATGTTGAAATTGAAGTATACCTGTTGGCCTTGAATCATCTCACGGGTATTGAAAAAACCAGCTGGGTCATTACTATCAATGCCCAAATAATATTCATCTAAATTTATATTATTCAAAACCGATATGCCCGTTGCACTAGGCAAGCCACTAAGTGAGAGGGTTGGAATTCAAAAGGAGGAGGCAATGTTTAGTGTCCTGCTAGGGGCTGGAGCAATTGGCATGCATTTACCAATGTTCTTTTTCCCTGTTCCTCCGGTTGGAATTTTAAAAATTATTGGTTGAGGGGGGTTCGGTGCCACTGTTTGAACAGAAGGACTGTAATGTGCTGAAAATTTCAAGAAAAAACATGAAAAACTAGAGAACAATCCAAAAACTATGAAATTAAACATAGTATTCAAAAGTTATACCTTGTTGTTGAGGGGTAGTTTTTCACGGTGCTAAGGGTGGCCATGTAGGAGTAGTATTTGGTGGTTGTTGAGAAGATATGAATGCATGCGACTATACGGAGTGAGTTGGGGAAGAAGGTTGAGTTTTTGAAACATGCGTATGGTCCAAAGTCCCTGCAATGTCATCAACATTGAATGTTATGTCAATTCAATTCGTTAAAATTTAAATTGGAAAATAAAAATAAAAATTTAGAATTTGTAAATAATATATGAGAAGGTATTACTTCTCTGGTGTTTAACGAGTTCAAACTGTTGAGGGTTCGGAGAGGAGTGAGCTTCCATTTTAGATTGGGAATCTCCCAAAGCCTCAGTGTGTTGTTGGCCTCTTCCTCTTGATAACACCTTTTTTCGGGGAAGGGCTTCAATAAATCTTCTCTACAAACCATAAATTGTTAATAACTGTGCAGTAAAATGTCGAAAATTGAAATATAAACTAAATAGTTTATACCTATTTTTCTTCAAATGGAATTGATAACTTCATCAACTCCTCGTCAGTGTAAGTAGGAATTGGTTTGTCTTTTAAATTTAAAAGTGCCTCGTAATAAAGGCCAAGGAGATAGTTTGTGGAATAAATGACAGGGTTTTCTAAAAGCTTTGAATTTGTTATGTCAGTTCTTTTTTTTATATATAGATAGGTGTACCAATCAAATTTTTCTTTTGAGATAGTGGCAACTATGTATGCAATGGCCCAGTTTGGTATATCTGTTTTCCAACCCTGCACAACTATTATGGATTGAAAAAATGAAATCATTGCAGCAAGAAAGTGGTGCGCAATTGCTTGCGTATCCACACCATGCTTGGATTTATGACATGAGCTTCAAATGCCAAACAGTGGGAATTACTATAAATGTATAACATTAAATTGTATCACAATAAAAACAGAATAAAAAATGATGAATGAAAATGAATTATAATTACAATCAACATGGAAATTGAACGTTGATTCGAGATATTTCTTGTCGTCTTCCACGAGTGTTGCCTTCATTGTAACAATTGGTAAATTTATGAATGGAAGGCCCGTAAACCGATGGATGTCATTTGATTCGATACTGAATTGAAAAATTCGGCCGTCGTTCAGGAGTAACATAAAAAAGGCCGTCCTCTGTATTGTAGGACAAGAGAAGGTAATTTAAAATATTTGGGTCTGTTTCAAAATGGGGCATGTCAACAAGCCCACTAAACTCACATGCATCGATCAAATATTTATATTCGGAAGACATCTTTAAAATAGTATGGATGTGGGGGGTAGAAAGGATTCTTGTAGATGATCTTTCCCGTGGATTGGACTGGATTCTCTTCTTGATTTTTGTCCTGAGCTTGCGGTTAGGAAGCACTTGAAGTTGCCATTGTAGTTTTGCTTGTGTCTTTAACAATGATGGATTCCTATAAAAAAAATTAAAATCCGGAAAGTGTAAACGAGAAAATGACCGGTGGGGGGGGGGTATTTATAGTCCAAATAAAGCGTCAATGGCCTCTGTTGATGCATGTCAATGTCCTTTGTTGACGCGAGTCAATGGCCTCTAGTTACATACGTCAACAAGAGTCATTGACGCGTGTCAATAGAGATCATTGACGTGCGTCAACAAAAATGTGTTGATGCGCTTCGATGTTCCCTATTGACATACGTCACTGACCCTTACTGACACGCGTCAATGCCCCTAACATCAATGAGTTTGATTGACATTGTGTTGACGTGTGTCAATGAGTGTTATTGATGTCATGTTGTCGCGTGTCAAAGATGCATCAGTCTCTGGAACTCTGTGGTTTCTTCGGCTTGAAAAACCTGGTGAAAATTTGGTTTTGGAATATTGTCAAATTTGTCTTTTGTTGAAACTAGTTTCGGGGAAATTCGCTAAGTATTTTCCACCTAGAATTTTCTAGAGGTGTCTTAAAATGAACCCTGGAAACGATGCAAGATGGAGAAGCTATTTACAACAATGGAGAATGAATCAAGATCAAAATGCTTATAGTTTTCACTATTCAAAGCATGGTGCAAGAAGAAAGGTGAGAAGGAGGGTTCCTTATATAGCTTGCCTGAAGAGGCAAGGCTAGCAACTTGATGAATGTGGGATAAAGGTAAAACAATATTAGGAATGGATAAGGTGTCTTTATAAAAGTTAATCTTAATTTAGAAGAGTTTAATTTGCCATTAGTAAGTCATAGGAGTTGGGGGATGTTTTAATTAATCAAAGGTGATTAATTAATAGGTAGAGGAAAGCTTATAAAATATAATTAGAGGAAAATTAGTATGATTTACGGGATGTAAGAGAGGAATTTGATCTAATAAATAGTAATTTATTGATTTAGAGTTACGAGTGTAATTAATTAATAATAAATTAATTAACCCAAGTAGAAGAGGATATTAATTAACGAAATGTCATTAATTGACATCCTTAATAATAGGGAGGCTAATTAATTAACGAAATGTTTTAATTAATGAATATGAAGAGGAATGTTAGCTAATTAGGGGGAAAAGTGCTAATTATTACAGAAATGATGAGAAAGAGGATAATTAGTGCAATCTTAGCATTAAAGCCTGCGTAAGAGGATTTTAGGTGTCTACATTTGCCCCTCTTTGGGGTGGCATAAGTGACACCACTTCGAAGATAGTAGAAAAGTACAAACAAATAATTGTTTTGAAGAGATAGAAGAAAAAATTAATAGAATGAAGGATGCCCCCTCGAGTATTGATGAGGTGATGGAAGAGGGCGATTGACGATCAAAAAGATGAAAGAACATAATAGAAGAAGTAGAAGAATTGATCCCTATTGTCCCAAGTTGTTTTTGAAGAAAAGTGTTGATATAAGGAGAGTGATATGGAAGAAAAATGAAGATGAAAATAGATGGATATAGCTATCATCTTACCGATGTAAAACCCAACTTTATTTCATCATTGTGCTTATGATTGACATCATTGGTCCTTATTAAAAAGAATGAACAAGAATGTAGTATGACATGAAAATCCATATACGAACAAATGTCATAGCTAAAAACACAAACTCCATGCAACATATAAAATGCAATGCAATATAAGAAAGTAAAATATGTCTAACTCCATGCGACATACATAATGCATTGCAATATGAGAAAGTAAACAAGATAACCTAATAGAGAAACATAATGTATTGTTTTTTTTATCAAGCTTTGATTCCAACCTATGCAAATTAATGACAAGGGTTTAAAATATGGTTCCCTAAGCAAGGATACATGCATGGGGAATAAAGGAGGACACTTGGGTCCTATGAAAAATAGTTCACTATGAAACAATACCAAACAACTCATTTTACCCTAGAGAACAGACATATTAAGCAAACCAACTTTGTTGATGGAGGTAGATCACGATGATCCACGAGTCGTGCACAAGAACATGAGAGAACAAAAGAGTGACATTTTATAGGATGGTTTTTATTGTTTTTTATTTTTTAGAAACATATTTGAATGTTTTTTTATTTTAAAACTTTTCTAAAACTATGTACAGGAAGACAAAGAAGTGTGGATTCCCCTAGCAGATAAATGAGATGTACAAGGGAAAAATGCCACAGCGTATGTGCATAAGAAATTGAAGATGCGAAAATGCCCCACAAAATTAGGTGGGAGTATTCAAAGATAAAACTATTTACTGCGTTGAAGTGGGATCAAGGCCAATATAAAATAGGTTCAATCATGAGGGAGCAAGGATGCCCTCAATGCGTAATCTGGCCAAGAAGCACATGAGAGAAAAAAAAGTAGAAAATTTTCTTATTAAAAGGGGACAAAAGTGTCTGCAAACATGGATAAAGAGGACATCCTAATACACATGGATGTTTCTAAACGATTTTTGAAGAATAGATGGATGCTATGAAAAGATTTAGAAGATGGTCGATGAAGAAGTGATTATCTCAAGGCACAAATCATGAGACAAGACATGTGCTAAAGCAAGAGTTTGAATGAGGTCAAAAAAGAAACACTTGGTAACATACTAATCCTTTTTACTCATCAAGATCCTATGTGTGCACGTGGAAATGAATTACCTTTTGAAGGAAATAGTTGATAGAAAACAAGTGAAGACACTAGCCAATGTGTAGGAATGATTTAGTTTGAAAGGTGATTTGTGAATGGATTGTGGAAGGAGAGCCATAAATTTATTCCGCTGTCAGCCAAGTGTCCATAGCCCCGATGGAGATGCATTTGATTCTAATCATAACATTTCTCTACTACCAGTCAAGTGCATCTATAGCCCCGGTAGAGATTATTGGAAATACCCCAAAAGAGAATTATATATCAATTTGCTTTTACTTTTCTTTTTTTATTGATTGATTTTGATTCTTTTGCTTCCTAAAAACTTATTTTAGCTCTCTTGTTTAACAAGGGGTTAATAACGACTAATGGCTTGATGGAAGGATGTGGAAGTGGTTGTGATGACGGAATTGTCTAGTGTCAAAAAATACGCCCAAAAATTCTTCCCAACAAGTTTATTATATGTAGATAGTGATAAGATCTCTAAGAGTTCAATCGTTCTTTAATTTACCAAGGTTATGAAAGTCCAAGGTCAAACGGATACTATAGAGATAAATGTCACAAAATGTGTACGAAAAAAGCCAGCCAAAATATCATCAAAGGGATTAAAATGGTAGATGACTTGTAGAGGAATATGAAAGAAAGGGAAGAAAGAACATCCATGTGAAAGGAATACCTAATTGCAATGTTTGATCTTTGTACCTTTGATTTCATTTTTGTAATGTTTTAATGTTTTCTCTTTATTTTTTGTATTTTTGAACTATTTTATGATTTTTTTGATTTTTTGATGGTTATCGGAATGAAACATGTCACTCTGCATGATAGGATCCAACAACGATGTTCACTATTTCTTTGATAAGAGAGACTAAACGTGTTTTTCTACCAAGTGTAATATTATCCCCGATCTCAATGATCGTGGTGAGATCAAACTCAACAAATGATTGTGATTTGTTTTGAAACATGGATTTCATATATGGGAGCTTGAGTTCCCTATCAATAGGTTTCTGCACTTTGCGTGATACTTGATGGGTCTGTTGGTGTGCATTCTAGAATCGCGTTTGATTTTAAATTTTATAATCATTTTAGTTGTCAGAAGCTTTGGAGCTCTTCGTTGTTTTGGTCTTAGCTTGGTAAAAAACTTGTCTAGGTTTCTTATAAGCTAATGCTTGAATTTTATGATCCTAGGAAGTGGGAGAAGAATGTGGATGTTTAGAATTGATGTGAGGAATGACGGCGGGATTGCCATAATCATTGGTAGAAGAATAATGTGATGGAAAAAAAGGATATGGTCTAAGAATTGAAGAATATGGGCTACCAACCACAGACAATAGATGGAAGGCTACTTGGATGTGGCCCCAGTATAGAGGAAGAAGGGATACTGGGAGGCATCCCAAGAATAGAAGATGAGGGGCTACCTGGAGGTGTCCCATATATAGAAGATAAGGGGCTAGTTATACATGGCCCTAGAATAGAAGGTAATGGGCTACCCAGAGGAGACCCACAAGTAGATGATGAAGGGCTACTTGGAGGTGGCCCATATATAGAAGAAGGTGATGGGCTACTTGGCAATGACCTAAAGTACGATTGTGATTGAGGAATTGTTATATGTAAAGAAGAATTGGGTGATGAGAAGATGGAACATGGCTCAATACTAGATTCTAGGAAGTTCATCACAGAATGAAGAATGTGAGGATGAAAGAATAAGAGGAGGATCAAGTTGCATGCTCTTAGGCTCTTCCTCTATTTCTTGATAAAAGGAATCAACCTTTTCCCCACAATATGCGAACGCATCGAGGTCTAAAGAGAATCCTTGCTCGTAATTTTTTAAAGGGATATCTTTGTGTGCCCCTATAAATTCCATGATCACTCCTTCATTCTGAAAGAAATCAATCAATATGGGTTGTTAATTGACCACAGTGGTTTGATTGGAAGAAAAAGGTCCAACTGGTGTGGAAGACTTAGAAGATGTTTGATGATGATTGATAGAAGAAGATGATTCAAGAGACGAAGTAGACTTAGGGGTAGATGTCTCATGAGTAGAAGAAGATGTGGATTTAGAATTGGTTGGTATAGGTTTCCCTATAAGACGACGTCGTGGAGGAAGAATAGGAGGATTTCATATCCAAAATTCCATAGATTGTGATGTAGGAGTCAACTTAGATGATTGAATAGAAGGACTTTGAGTCACACGAATCTTCAAAGGAGGAAGGGTTCATTGAGGTGACTGATAAAAGAGGTCCTGCAAAGAAGGGGAGGAATGCGATTGAAGAATCACATTAGATGTTTTATAAAGAAGGTCCTACGAAGAAGGGGAGGACCGCGACTTAGGAGTCAAATTTGATGAATGATAAAGGAGGTCTTGCAAAGAAAGGGGAGACTCAAGAATCGTAGTAGAAGTATGATGAAGGAGGTCCTGTGAAGAAGGGGAGGATCATGACTTAGGAGTTGAATTAGATGAATTTGAATAGTAGTTTGGATTTGAATCATCACAAGAATTAGAGGAAATATTTGGATTGGAATCCTCAAATGAAAAGGAAATGTTTGGATTAGAATCAGAAGAAGAGTGGGGGGAACCCAAATAATAATTTGGATCAGAAGTGTCCAAACCATACCACCGACTATGAGATGAAGGTGGGGAACGGGTTACCTGAATGGGTTCTCTAGCATGAAGAACCAAACATGGTTTAGTCATGATGGGCATCTTTTGATGTCAACGCCTAAATTTTGATTCTTTACAGTCGTAGGTATAAGGAACCCTACGATAACTAGTCATGGTTGGCGTTCACTAAGTCCAAATTCCTAGACCTAGATAGTGTGATTGAAACTCCTTCAAATAGAAGGAAGTTCCATGTTAATTTGGGTAGCATAATGACAACCAAATAGACATTTTACAAATAGATAGGGGATGCTTGTGTGATTTTCCTAAAGGGAAGCTAAGGAAAACATACATCGTGTTGAGATAAGATTGATAATCCAACAAGGTTTGGACAACAAGTTTGGAGGTGTAAATGTCAAAGGATTGATCAAAATTTTAGCAACATAAAGGATACAAAAGAAAATGTTTCCAATGTTTGATTGATTCAAAATTTTCTTGATAGGAAATGTTTTTGCTAAGGTTTGAAAGATATGTTCAAAAATGACCATGAATTTAGGAAAAAACAAGAAGATCAAGAGGATCAAAAGTCCCAAAGGATTATCCTAGAAATGAGTTTATAAGATGGATAAACATAAGGAACAATCACATAAATTCAAAACACAAAGCCAATCTACAAGGAAATACTCCTTATGTAAAATGTGTGTCAAAGGTAGGTTGGTGTAAAATGATCAACATAATGTCACCACTTATGCCAAGTTCAAAAACGAACAAGATGTAAGAAATAACAAAAGGTTGATATGATTTCCAAACAAGCTATACTAAAACCAAATTTAAGTCCAATCAAGACCTAAATCTCAAAAAAAAGTGGAAGTTACGAATATGAACGATGCAACAATACCACTAAGATACGTTAACCAAAATTTCAGAAAAAGTAAGGTATTAGTATCAAAATAATATTAATACGATGTGCACAAAGGTAACAACAACACCTTTCAAAATCAATGTAATGTTTGAAAGAAAACTAAGGCTAGAGTATACCAAGGAATTGTTACGATACATGTAGTGTAATGGTACAATCTAAACACTTAGGTCAAGTTTGCAAGAAACAAGACGTAAGTATCAAAATTGTTGCGATACGATACAAGCAAGATAACAGTTCAAAGGAGAATCAAGTGATGAACCAAGCCTAACTATGATGAAAATATTGACGTGGGTATCAAGATCAAAATGGTTTCCAATGATATGAGAACATTCCCACACACTTTATACATTTAACAACCCAGCCGTAAACATGGATGAGTGTAAATAGACATAAAAGTGGTGACACAATCAATTGTAATACATGTGTGGTCACTCTTCTTTTGATCAACAAAGTGTCAAAAGAAAGCGAAGGAAGTAGTACAAGTGAGGATGAAAAATGTTGGCCTCACTTAACGAGATTTCTCCTCACCTTAGGGCGATGTGAAAAAATAAGAAAAATTAACACTTCACATGTTTCATGATGAATGATGGTCTTTACAACAATGATTTGGTCAAGTTGGCTCCAAATGGACTGAATGGATAGCTTCCTAGGTGGTTCATTCAACTAGGTGTCACAAGTTATCTAAGATGTAGCTTGATTTACTAAGGTTTCACACTAAGTCTTTGGGTTATCCCAGGTTTACTTTACCCCCTTCAAGTACAGTGAGTAATTAATGTGTTCATCATGTACTCTCACTGGGGTCATGATACAGATAACTTTGATGCTAAATCTCACAAAGGTAAAACTAGTCAAGTAGGTGTGCGAAGTACTTCTTGTTTCATCCACAAGGTTCCCAATTGTGTGGACTACTTTGGGGTTCCTAGGACCACCCCCATTGTTTGTAGCTTAAGGCTTATGCCAAAGGGGTTATGTCCTAGTTTTAAGCAGACATGGCATACCCTTATCCAAACCTGCAAATCAAGTGTTTTCAATGTGGTGTTTTTTTATCTTTTAGACTTAATGTGGTTTATTCGTTCACCATTTGGCAACCTGCATCACACATGTAGTTAGAAAAGTTTGTTTTCGAACTTCTTTCTTTGGACAAACGTGTTTTAGGTCCTGCACTCAAGCATTAGTAGTTCTCCAAGCAAATCACATTATTTGAAAGAGGATTAAGAGTTGACTTTTGATTCTCAAGATCATCCAAGGATGCAAGAGAAGAGAATACACAACAAATAATCCAACTAAAAAGTAAAAGAAATCTTTGTAATTAATGAACCATACAAAAATCTTGATAAATGTTCATTCCCTTAAACCAAAAATGAAAGATGAAGTTTTCAATTAACCAAATGTTAGAAAATGAAGACTAAAGTTGATTTTGATTAACAAGATCACCCTAAGGTGTAAGAGAAGAGCATATAAAAAATTTATCCCAACTAGATAGAAATGGAAAACTTCAAATCAAAGGACCATAAAAAATGCTTTGTAAAAGGTTCATTCCCTTAAGCAAAGTGAATAATCAAATTTCCAAGTTAATCCAAATGTTAAAAAGATAGAGATAAAATTTGTTTTTGATTCTCAAAATCACAAAAAGGTGCAAGAGAAGATCATACACAAAAAATTTGGTCTAAATCAAGTAAAACATGGAAATACAACATTCATCAAAACATTAGACATGTTAGAAAATGATCAATTTTACAATAAAGGGAAAACCTGAAATTTCTGTAAGTATGAATCCTAAATTTATATTTTCATTTCATAGTTCACTTCAATACCTTTCTAACCTAAAAAATAGATTCATTTCGAGTTGGGGAGTAAAATTTATGGCCTTCGGAAGATGGGTTACGCATATGCTCTTATTCTCACAGGTATGCACTTAACATGCACTCAAAAAATGTAAAAAAAAGTCCCTTAATCTGCAAAAATGGTCAAAGTTTTCCAACCAAGATTTAATTTTAACAACAACCCATCACATTAATATATGAATAGAAGCATCAGCACTATCAAACATTAACATTCATGGTCAAAAACTTAACATTTTCAAGAAATTGACAAAACTAGCATGTAAAATGATGAAAAAGTAAGCTCTAAAAAATGAAAACATGGAGAAATTTTGAAATTTTCTAACCAAGATTCAATTTTGACAGTAACTCACCACATTAATATGTAAATAGAAGACTCAGCACTATCAAACACTAACCTACATGCTCAAGAATTTAAAATTTTCAAGAAATTGACAAAACTAGCATGTAGAATGTTGAAAAATGAAGCTCTAAACATGAAAACATGGAGAAATCTTGAAATTTCCCATTAAGATCTAATTTTCATAGAATTTCACCTCCTATATACCTACAAGGAAAACTCAACACATGCAAACTCAACAAAACAAGTTAATAAATACAAATTAGATCAACATGTGTAAAAGAGGGTTAGTAACCAAAAATAAAACTTAACTACAAAAACTTGAAATTAAGTGCAAAGAAAAATGGAGTAAGTCCCACCGAGCTATAAATTGAAACTAATATCTGCATAGTTTCAAAAATAAATGCTATTAAACAATGAACCATCAAGCTAAGAGCTTAAAGGAAATGCTTCTTTAATGCATAAATGAAACTACATGCTAAGTTATTTCCTACTATTTATGATTGCTAATTTACACTATGAACCTATGAAGAACATAAGAAATCAAATTGGATTGTTTCTTTATCTCAAGGATTGAGAATGGAATCTCACCAAGAATGGCTACAAGGCCATTTTGGATCTTTCCATATTACTCAATTTTGAGTGAAAGGATGCAAGATGAAGAAGTTATTTCCAACAATGGAGAATGACTCAAAATCAAAATGCTTATAGTTTTCACTATTCAAAGCATGGTGCAAGAAGAAAGGTAAGAAGGAGGGTTCCTTATATAGCTTTCCTGAAGAGGCAAGGCTAGCAAATTTATGAATGTGGGATAAAGGTAAAACAAGATTAGGAATGAATAAGGTTACTTTATAAAAGGTAATCTTAATTTAGAAGAGTTTAATTTGTCATTAGTAAGTCATGGGAGTTGGGGGATGTTTTAATTAATCAAAGGTGATTAATTCATAGGTAAAGGTAAGCTTATAGAAGCTTATTAGAGGAAAATTAGTATGATTTACAAGATGTAAGAGAGGAATTTGATCCAATAAATGGTAATTTATTGATTTAGAGTTGTGAGTATAATTAATTATTAATAATTAATCAACCCAAGTAGAAGCAGATATTAATTAACCAAAGGTCATTAATTGGCATCATTAATGATAGGAAGGCTAATTAATTAATGAAAGGTCGTTAATTAATGAATATGGGGAGGAATGTTAGCTAATTAGGGGAAAAACACTAATTATTACGGAAATGACAAGAAAGATGATAATTATTGCAATCTTAGCATTAAATCCCGCGTAAGTGGATTTTAGGTGTCTACATCTATAAGCTACTACTTACAAGGAAGCTTCAACTCTCTAATTTTTTATAGAAACAACCGACCTTTAGTAAGCTTCAACTTACAGGGAAACAACAACTCCTCAGATGCTAAGTTGTAACTTAGACTTTATCAGATTTTTGTCACACTGAAATTGTTGTCTCATACAATTGATAGTGACAACTAGATTAATTCACTTGTCTTCTCTTATCCTTTATTAGTTTTCCATGGCTTCAATACATTCACACCCTTCTCACTTACTTAAACTAACACTTAGCTCTCCTCTCTTTCAACAACAACTTTACATTTAACAACAAAATTTACATGCTAAAAAATTGAGCTTAAATAAACAAGCAAGATTCCTAAACATGACCCTTGATGTTTCATATTTAATGACTCTTCACATGACCATTATTTCCACATAAAAAATTTCCCAAAGAAATTTGGTCTTTACAAGTTGGCAAGTGGAACTTCTTTAGCTATTTGATGCGACAAAATTTTGATCTTCTCCATGAGCTCCTTTACTTTGAACCATACCTTACATCTTCACATGAATATGAAACATAGCTTGGAAGCTTAACCAACATCACGTTGTTTACAAAAAAATTGGACTGTGTTAACACTGTTATGCACTTCATCACAAAATTTCCTAACATAGACAAATATTTGTCTCAAATTTCTCCTTTATTTCGAGATGAATCAACCTAATTTAAGTTGCAACACCTTTCCGACCTCCTTAAAGACATTACCTGTAGTTTTTGGAATTTTTCATTAGTTAAAATTTAAGTTTCGATGATTTTCCAACTTATTCGAACCAAACTTGCACATTCACTATCATGAACAAAAATGATCCAATAAGAAAGTTGCACGCATTTCATACTGTTAGTCTGTTCTTAACCTCCATTGGCTACTACATGAAGAAAGCCAATAAGGAAGCTCCATGCCTTTCGCAAGATCAAACCACTGATAACCTTGACTGATTTCCATGAAATGTGAGCCAATGAGAATTATCCACACTTACTTTGCAATTCACTTTAATTCACAAGGCCCTTGTTAAAATGTGAAGCCTAAACCAATCAAATAGCTCCATACACCTTTTTGGTGTCAGTATTTTCTGAGTTTGAAGCACAAAATAATCAAACAACTCCATGCCTTTTTGGTTTCCACCTTTTTTGAGTGTGAAGCACAAACTAATTAGACAAATCCACACACCTTTGTGGTGTCATCATTTTTATAACATGTCTCTGACCAATGCAACACATGATCTAATAGGGAAGATCCACATTTATTTACATATTTTCAATGTGAGTCTTTACATTTTCCATCTCTATGTTAGAGTGTGAAAGGATATCCAATCAGTTGGATCCACGCGTCTACAAATTTCACTATGTTAGACCATCTTTCTTTTATCACAACTCGCTTATTTTCTTTGCAACTGTTGGGTGAACACAAAATTTTATCTAACCCTGTTTAATCCACACCATGTGTCTGTCGAGTTTCAAGAGTGGGGATTTGACTTATGATGACCACATGGACCTAAAATGTAATTAAATCATGCTCATCTCGACCTTTAAAACTTCAAATGGACATAACTTCCTCTAGAGAGCTCCAAATTGCGCAAAATTGGTCTCATTGGAAAGGTCTCCTTGATTTATTAAAGACCAATACCTCCACGACATCCAAAAGATATTATAAATGTTGGAATAAGCATTTAAAACCTGTAGAGCATCTAATCTGAGCATACCAACCTTCTCCATAGCTTCAATGGATGTCAACCTTATAGTTCAAGTTGTAACACTCTAAAACCAATTTGGAACCATCCTGAAAGCTTAAAGTGACCACTGCACATCACTGTTAAACACCTATTTGCATGAAATTTCACTCCTCTACCATCTCCCATTTTTTAGTGAATCCCTCTACATCTCCTTGACCCATCTCATTTTCTTGTGATCACTACGCATGTTGTCACTCTGCATTTACACTAGGTCTCCTTTACAAGGTTATTACATCTTTCATAGGATTAGAACACAATCATACCTATAGGGAATCATACACCATGACCTGCCAACTTATTTTCCACTTTGAACACTGAGATATGACTTGGAGAGCACTAAGAAACACTCCTCACACCTCTAAAAACACCTTTTCAAGCTCACTTTGAAGAAACTACAATATCCAAGCATCACAAGCTCATTTTGCATTCATTACAAGAATTACAACATCCTGAAACCATCATGGAACATCTTTTTGAGCTCCAACTATCATTGAGAAGGCACTACCAATCAACCTTCATGCCTCTAACTGAGCTTCACTTCATCATTCACACCTTTGCCATCAATTCCACTTGACATGAATGAAAACACCAATGACTAGGTTTCAACAAAAGGGGTGGTTCCCTTAGGTGTGTGGTGAGATGTGTGGTATGCCCAAAGAGAAAAGTAAATTTCGATGTGCCTATATCTTCCATGTGTGTTGAAAATGTTTTCCATGAGATTTTTTAATGTTTTATTCATTGCTTCTGCTTGGTCGTTAATTAATTTATTTGACAATATATTCACAATTAAAGTTGGAAAATATTGTGTAAGGATATTCTTAGGTATACTTACCTCATAGAATGTATGCATGTATAAGTCTTGATAGGTTAGAATAATCAGTGATGAGATGTCTGCAAGATTTATTGGTTGAAGCATAATGGACATATAAGGTTACATTGTTGCAAGTGTCCAAACTTGTTGTGGTTGTGTTTTGACAACAAGGCTAGAGATGTTAGGCGTGGGAGCTAGTAGTGAGATAATAGAATCAATATCGATGGTGCTTGATGATGGACCCTCTTCTATAGTGACTACAGTTATATCAAGGGTTAAAAGGGATTCTTGAAGTGAGGTAAATCTCTCGTTAGATGTTGGAAGAATGTTGTTGTACAAAACAAGTTCAATGTTTGTTTGCACTAAAGGAAGAAAAATTGAAGAAGAGATGGATTGGTTTGGAGTTATAGAGTCTTAAATTTTGTCATCGTGATCTCATGGAATTTCAGCATGTGTAGGAGTTTCGATATTAGTCTACTCTTCATTGAAATTTGTGGTAGTTGATGTGTCATTAGTTACAAGATATTTTTCATCAATCTCTACAAAGATGAATTCATCGTCAATTAAGTCTTGGACGTAATTCTTAAATTACACACATATATCTATGTGGTGATCATTAATGCAATGAAAGTCACAGTATGTGTTAGTTTTGTACCAATATGGTTGAGGTTCCTCTTCACCAAAGGGTTTTGTAATTTGATATCTTATTAGTTTAGCCTCTTTTAGTTGATGAAAACACTAGAGAGACTTTCTCCAAGGGGAAAATTGACGTTTGAATTTACGTGAAGTAATGTCTTTGTTAGCTTGTATGAGTTGAATTTTTGGGTGATCGTTCACTAAGTTGAGTAGCCATATGAGATATTTGTGTTGTCATCTTAGTAAGTTGTTCTAATAACTCGTTGCGTGAAGTTTTGCGTGAATTCTAGCATGTTTGAAAGAGAGGGATAAGGAAGAAATGTGTGATGAAGAACTCAACCTATTGAATGTGATCCTTGTTTTGGATTAAGCAAGTTTTAATAAGTAAGGGTATATAAAGAGTAGGCTCAAACAAGCCACTCGATACTAAATATTATATAGCTCAAATAAGCTATAATGAATATGGATTAGATTTTTCTTAAACAGGCTTAGTCAAGAGAAAATGTAAGGAGTACACTCAAACAAGGTACTCAATACAAGTGGGATATAGATCAAACAAGATATGATGAACTTTGTTGATTGATATGGCTTAAACAAGCTTAATCTGATGAATAATGTAAGGAGTACACTCAAACAAGGTACTCAATACAAGTGGGATATAGCTCAAACAAGCTATGATGAATTTTTTGATTGATTTTGTCTTAAACAAGCTTAGCAAGTGAAAAATGTAAGATAGTACACTCAAATTAGGTACTTAATACATGTGGGATATATATCGAACAAGTTATGAGGGATTCTTGTTAAATAAAGCTTAAGTAAGCTTGACGATTGATGACATACAAAGTGAGCTCAAACAAGTCACTTGATAATAATTGAGATGATAGCTCGAAACAAGCTATGAGGGATTCATGTTGGATGAACCTTAAACAAGCTTGAAAATTGATGATATAAGGAGTGATCTCAAACAAGTCACTCAATATCAGTTTGAAACAAGCTATGAAGGATTCATTTTATATGTATCTTAAATAAGCTTAACAGTTGATGATTTAAGGAGTGAACTCAAACAATTCACTCAATATCAATTTGATATAGCTTGAAAAAACCTATGAAGGATTCGTTGTTCAGATGAAGTTTAAACAATATTGATATAATTGATGAGATAGAGGAGTGATACTCAAAAAAGTCACTCAATATCAGTTTGATATAACTCGAAACGAGCTATGAAGGGATTTATGTTGGATGGAGCTTAAGCAAAGCTCGACAAGTGATGGCATACAATAGTGGGCTTAAACAAGTCACATCGGTATAAATTTGATATAGCTCAAAATAAGCTATGATAGATTTATTTTTGGCTTGGAGTAAGCTAATGAGTTGACATCAATATAAAGTTTAGATCTTTGTTGCTTGATTGATTCAATTGTTTTGTTTGATATTGAGGTGGTTTAGAAATGTTTTGTGGAACACACTAGGACTTGAAATTTACAATAGATCACATGTGTATCATGCAAGTTTTATGATATATAAAATGAATAAACTAAACTTGTTTTTCAATCAGCAAGTAGTCATGGTCATATATGATTGTTTTGGCTCAAGAGGTAGATCCGTCAGGAATAATCATTATTTTATAGCAACATGCATTAAGTACTATGTCATAGAATGGGTGGATGCAAAACTCTTATCACTCCAAAAAGATGTGTCCTCTAATATATCGTTAGTCCTGATATACCTAATTCTGTAAGGGGACATGAATTGGTACCGGGGAATCCTTAGAGTATTGAGAGGAGACTCACCAATTCTTACTTACCTGTTTCGGAGGGAATAACCACGTCCAAGGTAAGTTTTATGAAAAGGTGGAAAGGTAATGGGGGGAATGGAACCAGTGTGTGATGTCCTTATTACTCCCCAAAGATTGATAGGGATGATGCCTCAGACTTTGTTGTTACAGCTATTTTAGGCGTTACTCGCAATAGTCCCACTCATGACAGCATTACCTGTAAGTGGGGAACAAAGGTGAGGTAGACATCAAACGATGTTTTGAGACTGGGTCTTAATGTGAAATGTAAATGCAAATGTATGGTGGTGCGTGGTAATGAAGTCAACATCTTCAGTGTAGCGTAGGTGGTGATGAAATCCACTTCTTCTACGTGCTAATACAAATGATGAAGTAATTAATCAGCAAAGTTCTTTCCAAATTGAAATAAAATCACTAGTAGAAAATGATAGCATACCTTAAGCGTGTTCTTTTTAAAAAAATTGTTGTTGTTTTGATTTTTTTTAACATTTTCCAGATCGTTCTTTGACTGAAGGTAATCCTGCAAAAAGTGTTAGAAGATTTCGTTCTTTTTGATAATTTTCTTAGCAAGGTGGTCCTGCACGAAAGAAGTTAGTAGTTTATCCTATAGACTAAAATATTAGAAAAATGGATAGTAAATGATCGTGGCTGTTTTTTATTTTTAAAATCACCCAAGAGCACAAGAAAAGAGCATATGTAGCCAATAATCAGATAAATATAAAAAATGAAATCTCGTTATGATCAAGACTATAGTTAAAGATGAAAAACAAGACATAATTAGATAAAGTGACTTTATTAGGCTATTGATAACAAAAGGACTATTTAGCACAAAATATAGATTTAAATTTTTAAATTTCTATTTGATCAAGGATCTTGCAGGAAATTTTATAAAAAAACTAAACAATCGTGGTTGGTTTTGATTTTCCAGATTGCTCGAAAGAGCAAGAAAAGAGCATACACAGCTGCGATCGAAAAAGTTTTCAAAAATGAAAATAAATCTAGAAATGAATCATGATTGTGTGATTGCTGTAGCGATTAGCTTCACAAAAAAAATAAAAATGATGACAAAGGATAAGTGTAAAACTATTACCAAGCAGTAATGGGTATCGCAAAAAGACTCGTCAAAGTGACCGAGAGTTTTCCAAAAACCTCTAAACGTAAGTTCAACATTTTGAAACCATCAGTTATGACAAGGAAAATTAAGTAAAAGTGAATAAAGATGAAGATGGCAATCAGATAAAACAAAGCTAGTGTATTGAAAATATACGAGCAAGGATGAACTAGATGAATGAATCAAACAACACAAGAAATCATGAAGAAGAAACTGCAGACGATAGAGCGCAGGTGTGGATGTGGAAAATTTGAATGTAAGGAGATTTTTTTTTTTGGCAGGGCCTGGGTGGACCACCAGTGTGTAAAATATGAATGAGAATGCAAAATAAATAGCTTCTAGAATGTGTCAAAAAATCTTGTTGAGAAGGTCATGCAAGAACACAATTAGAAGTTAGAACCTGCACAAAATTGTGGACAAAAATTATCTAGAAAAACTAATTCCAAAAATCGATAAATAGCATATGACGTTATAAAATGGATCTGTAAAAAGTTAATTTTTTGACGATTGTGAATTATTGCACACAAAAAGACACTAAATCGATCATAAAAATCAAATGACCCCCGAATTAACATAGATTTATGTTAATGTGAATAAATTGCACAAATGCTACCAGAAAGTCAATCGAAAAATGTTTAACGGGTCAAAAGACTTAAGTGAAATATAGGAGTTTAATTAAAATCCTAAGAGAAACAAACTAAAAAATAAGCAATTCCGAACCCATATAGAAAGTGATGAGTGACAATTTATTCGATATGCAGAGTGACCGTGGTGTGTGGACCAAGGGAAGAGGACAAGCCGAAAAGTTATTGGGAAGAGTAGACTTTTAGGACGGAAATTTGGACTTGTAAGGATCGAAAATGTGGAATGGGAAGGAGCACAAATGTTAACAAGATATGTTTATGTGAAATGATGCTAACCTAGAGGACTTTAAGGAAGATGAAAAAGTGGAAAATAGGAAATTTTAACCTATATATGATTACGATGACCTAAGTGTTTGATGGTAAGGAAAAATTTAATTTGAATGGAAATTACGAACGGAGATAAGATATATTGATATTGATATAAAGCGGTGTACATACATGGGAAACAAGAGTGGAATGTAGGTGAATGTAGATATTACTTAGGGAACAGTGATGAAAGTATTAGACTAAATAACAATATAATATGAAGGTGAACTATTAAACTTAGAAAATAAGAATTGTATGGTAAGTGGGTTACATGGAGGATGGGTTGATTTGTTGAATGCGGTGATGGTTGAAAGTGCGTGTATATAAAATAAGATCAAATAAAAAATTGATGTGTAATCTTGTGAAAGGACAAAAATAATATTACCGAAAAGGTTGATTATATAGTAGAGCTTCGTGGGGATGGTGGAGATGGAACAAAATTGTGTGGGTTGGCCTTAGGTCTGTGTGACAAAAACGAGGAATGGGATTGTAGCTGGTTTACCCAGGGATGTGAAGTCCGAGTTGGAAGGTGATGATCATGGGTGTGGGAGGAGATTTCAAGATTACGTTAATGCGTAGTAGAGGGAGATGGTGGGTTCAGGTATGTTGTCTTGAACGAAGGAGTCTATAGATGCTCACAATAAATAATCTTGAGGGGTTACACCGGGAGGGTTGCAACAATGGCAGGGGTACGCAGTGGTAAAACATAAAAAACATGTGCAACATGGGAGAAAGGGAACAATGTAAATGTAGTGTCGAGTGAGCTTCACAGGGAGGGCAACTTTTTTGGATGACTGTAGGGAGTTAGGACTGAGTGGTCTGTGCAAGGCTGAGGTATGGGGTGGGAATTCAGGGAATGAGGCTCGGGTATAAGAGAAAGATCGGTTAGTAGGATACAGACATAGGGTTGGAAGTGTGGATGTGGAATGTTGTATAGGGCTCGGTGTGGATGGGATATGGGTTGAGGAGAGTTTGGGAGTTTGGATAAGTTCAGGTGAAGATCGAGGGAGTTGGGATGTAGGGAGTAAGTGAGTTTTGGATGGGTTAAAAGGATAAATGAATTTAAATAAATAAATATATGAGGATATCCGGTTATATTTTTAAAATGAAAAGCTATATAGATTTGAGAATTGAGATCATATATAAATATATCGAGCTATAGCATAGATATATATATATATGTATATTGTTGTTAAACATATATTTAAATGTATTTGAAAACTAAGAGCGTTAACAAAAAGTTTGTAAGTACTAGATCTACTCTCTTTTTCATACTAGATTTATTCTATAATTAGTTTGATCAAGCAGGAAATACGACAAAAAGATAACAATAAATATGATGACGAAGAAAATTGGTAAATACATTGGAAACCATATTAAATGTTTTGCAAACACTATAAGACTATGAATAATTCTGAACGATCCACGAGTTCCTGATCTGGTAATGTATTGTTCCTCTAAGCACACACAAAACGACAAAACACTGAACATGAAACTGTCTAATGTACCAATTAAAAACATTAGACTATTTTTACTGCGAAAAATCACCATAAAAACAAAACGATAACAAGATGAAATGAACAACAATGATAAATAATAAAGGCATGCGTGAAGATCCCACCAGGAATGCTAGAATGTGAGCTTTGGAAATACACTGATAAGTAAGAAAGTAAAGTAACTAACTAGATACCACATTCTCTGTGATTCCTTCGCAAACCTCAGAATGGGCGATGACTTGGACAGGTCCCAGACTGCTTGATATGTAGGTGCTTTGTTCGATACTGAGCAATACCTTCGCTGCAACAAGATCGACTCAAACTTTTCACCAAGGATGTGGAGAATAGATTTTGGATGACCAGAGTGGGATTATACGGACATTAGGAGGAGATCAAGGGGATGCTCTGTGCAACAAGAACACAAAAGCTCTGACATAGATTTTTGCTTGATTTTGTGTGTGTTTTAGAGAGGGGGGTAAGGATCTATTTATAGCCTGGAAATTGGATTAACTTAGAGGATTTTAAGTAACTATGCAGTTTTAAAATGTGGGCATGATTAGGTGAGTGGGGGCCACAAAGAGTGGGTGAGGATTAAACTTGTATTTTTAATTCACAAGTGGAGAAATATGGAGAATAATGACATGTGATGAGGATTCAATTAAATTAGGGATTGAAAAGAATTAATTAATCAATTAACATTGATTAATTTAATATGGATTTTTGTGGGAATATTTGTGGAGTATTAATTGGTTTTAGGGAGATGGTAGAATTAGGGTGTCTATAATCCCTTCTTGGTCATTGTATCTCATTTAACACTTGACATACATACTAAATATATGTTTCGTTGGACAATAGGGGAATATGTATGTTGATTATGGAATACTTAATAAATTATGTTTAGGATTTATATAGGTTTGTAAATATCATTTTGAAACTTGTCAAACTTGTATACATTTCGGCTAAGATATTGATGCATACATTGTATAAGAAAAGAAAATGGAATTTTGTTGCCATAATTTTTGGGGTTTAAATGAAATTGATTGTGTGTTTCCATTCTTTCTAATTTGAGTGATCATATTATATCTTTCAAAGGAAATGGCTCTTAGATCATTAAATTTTTTATATCTTCATTCTTACTCGCTTTTAAAGAAAAATACAAACCTGCTTATTTATATAAAGAGAATGAAAGTTTTATCCACCTATATCTTTAGAGGATTACATTCATATGGGTATTCTATTGCTGATTTTATATATGTTTTGGTAAACACAAGTAGAGGATTCTACTAGATTCACATGTATTTCCTAAACAAATTAGGTTTATCATTATAGTGAATATGTTTTTAACAATATAAAATAGATATTTTCATACTTTCCTATTCTCATCTTGCCTCTAAAACCCAAGCATTTGCAGGAGATTCGTATTAAATTTTACAAGAAAGAGTAGATAGATTAATGTAAACCCGTAATATGTGAGAGTAAAGGTGTGTGTGTATAATAATAATAATAATGTGGTTGTATGCTTATTAATATACATTTAAAAAATAATATGGGGACACTCCTAGTGCTGGTTGTGACCCCCATATCCAGAAATCTGTGAGTTATGGTGATTATGGCTTAGCCGCCTAAGCATATCCCCTCTCCCTATAAACCGTGGATATATATATATATATATATATATATATATATGTATATGTATGTATGTATGTATGTATATATATATATATATATATATATATATATATATATATATATATATATATATATGTATGTATGTATGTATATATATATATATATATATATCAGGAAAACCTGATAACACATGTATTTCCTTAAATACGTTTGTATGGTTATATATATCAAAATGAGTCTCTTCTTAAAACCCTAATGTGGCCATTTTAGAAGTCAAATGGAGGACAAATAGGGAAAAAAATTTAAAAAAATGCTTCTTTGGTGCCTCAATGGATGCTTCATTGACATGCAACAAAACCAACGTAAAGAAATGAGAGGCAAATAGGTGAAATGAGGAAAAATAAAGAAAGACAATTAGATTATATGGAAATTTAGGGTTTATATCCACCCTAAGATCTATGGGGTTGAGTTGTTCAATCCTATGACTCATATTAAATTTTATATGAGCCACTTGGGAAGTGGTCTCAACTTTTGACCCTTTTAAATTTGCTAATTGGTTATTTCCCCTCCATTTGTTTTAAAATAAAATGAGTTTAAATAATTATACTTTTTATTGAGTAGTCATCTTCATGATAGGTATTTAGTTAATCAAAGGAGTTCTTGAATTGCCATGGTTTTTCAATAGATCATATTTGAAACCCATTTTATAGAGAATTGTTGTCTTATCACTATTATAATTTGGTGATGGCTTTATTATTGAGAGAAAAATGGAGTATGAATTGTGAGTGTTGTAATATAATTGTTTTAAAGAAAATAAGATTATCTCTTGATCATCTAAATCCTAACTTATTCCATTATCTTATAGCTTTCAAACTAGATCGGTTCTTAACTTACCTACTCATTCTATTTCCCATCTCTTAGAATTGCAAGAAATTATTTTGACCTCCTAATCAAATTAAGATTTGAGTAGTTCTTTTTACTTTTGTAGAATGACCAATATAAATGTATACCTATGTATCTTTATGGTACGTATTATAAAGATAATATAGGGTTTATTATCATTATACTAATGAATAATGAAGAGTTGAATACAAACCTCAAGTTTTGCAATTAGATGTATGGCTACCTAATTACACTATTGTTAAAAATTAACCAATCAGAACAATGATTAAATTATCATCCCTACCATGTGGACTAGACTCTTTGGTGAGAAAAACATAATTGAAACCTAGGTAAGTATAATCATGTAACTGATAGTATGGTTTATATTCTTACCCTGTAATCAAGCTTATAGGACTTGGAGTTACCTAAACATAAGTAACCTTAGTTTTTTCATGGGTGGTACTAGGATTACTTCTTGTTGCATTTGGACCAACTATTTGGCCTGGTAATGGAAAACCATAATTAAGACTAAATAATGATTTTATAATTTAATACTTGATTAGTGTTTTAAACCAAAAAAATTAACCCAATTTTTATGAGGTATTTGTATGCTTAATTTGGGTCGTGAAATCATGGGCACGACACCCTTACATCCTTTTCATTAGGAAATCTAATAAGGGTGTAAACAAATACATACCTTGGAAACTAAAGTGTTGATATCTAATATTATTTAACCACATAATTCAATTACTTCAACTACTTTGAATACTTTCCCTTTATAAGAATACAATTATGTAATAACATCAACATGTTGATGACTCTAACTTGGGTTTTCATTAGGATTGACATATTCCTCATCTTATTCTAGAAAATAATTTATAACACTACTAACTAGGTTTTATTCTATGAGATCATTTCTACAAAATACTTCCTCATCAAAGGATCATCTTTAAACATACAATTCATTTGCATTCCCTTCTCCATCTACATGTCCCATCAGCATTCAACTGGTATGAATATCTCATTTGCTAAAGGTCCTCAAATGCAAGATCTCTTTCTCATCCTTATACTATAGACACAAAATCATGCACTTTAGACAATATTTATTCTTGGTCTCATACTACTATTTAGAGGGTTTTTGAGTGAAGAAATTACTAATTAACCCCCGTCTTTTGGCCATATTGTTTTAGTTTATTTCGTCATTCCCGACCTTTTACACCTATATGCTCAGTCATATTTTGTTCATTTTCCATGTTATTTTAGCCTCGAATGGGATGCCTAGATGGGCGCACCGTAGGTGCTCATGGACGCCCTCGGTCCTTTTCACACTTTCCCTCCACTTTTTGGGCTCTTTCTAGCCGTTTTAGCTATCCTTATCTTTTTGGTGGTCAGCCATTTCAAGGTTAATTACGAAATTAGATCAAGAAAACCCTATAAATATAAAGTTATGAGTCCATAATGAGGGACCTAGCATAATTCACTACTATCATCCATCTAGAGTTACATCCATCTATTGTATTGGAGATCACTTGCATCCACATAGCTCCATCACAAGGCACAAGGCTAGGACATCTACATCACACTTCATAGGGGGAGAGATTCTATTCTATTCCATGCACACATTCTATTACATTTTCTACATTTAGTTATTGTTCGCTACTTCACAAAGTGTGACTGCATAAGAACACCTAGGGCACATTATGCACACACTCACCAAAACTACATTTGGGTCTGAAATGTAGTGCAGTGCTCAGTTAGTAAGCTCACTGTTGTGGAAGCTGAGGTAAGTTTAAACCCATTCATTTTCATCTTTATTTTTTTAGGTTTTTGATACTTCTACTGGTATTTTGTAGGTCTTTACATCATCTTGTATTATTGACGACACTCAGTGTAGCATTACAACGAATCTGATGCGAATAGATAATGAGGGTTTCAGACCACCTCCTAACCTTGTGAAGATTCAGTTTCATATAGATTTTCACATACCAAGGTTCCTATTTTGCATACCATACGAGCACCCGCAGGCACCCTAGTCCCTCTCTAGGTGCTCCAGTCCAGCTAGATACTCCAGATCCATGTCTTTTCGGAGCTCTCAACTAGTCATTCCTACTTCCAGATTTTCCAGTCACCATTGCGACACTATCAAATGAGCATCTATTATTTAGCTGAGTTTCTTTTCCTCTTCTCTCTTGCACATTAGGGTTAGCATTTCATTTACATAGTTTTTTTATTCTCATTTACATACTTCTTTACTGCATTTATTTATTTTATTTACAGTTGTTCATAGCTTAGATTAACTATACCCACATACTCCATATATATTTAATTTTAGTTAATCATTTTGGTGAACCCAGACGCTTGATCATTGCACGCTTCTAGGGCTCTGTTATTTGCTTCTCAGGCTAGGGTTTTATTATCTATGAGTATCTAATTATTTACTTTTTATCCCAACCATTAGATTGCTACATAGTCCAAAATTTTCTTACTACTACTTGCATATTCATGCTGACATACACCCAGAAATCGGTTTATCAAGTCTTTGATGATGCCTTTTCTTCACATATCATATTAAATTCTAACCTTCCCTTCTAATGTTCAATACTTTTGATAATGACCCACCATTGCAAATCATCTCCCATATTTATAATGTAGATTCTAAACACACTTTGATTGATAATGGATCTGAACTTAACTTGTGTCCTATGACATTCCTTAAAGTTTAGGTCTTTCTACTCATGACATAGTCCATCTCCATTTCATTGCATGCTTATGATGGCTTCCATGTCCATCCATGTCTCGGTCATATTACACTACTATTAGTGTTGGTCCAAAACTATCAACACAACTATCCTTTTCGTCATTGACCTTCATGTCTCATACAATGTATTTTGGGATAGGCCATGCTTGATATTCATGCAAGTGCGTTGCTTCTACTATCCATATTGTGTTAAATTATTACATGAGAGGTGTTGAGTATACCATTCTTCGTAACCATGATCCTTTTCAATATTGTGATCATTATCCTAATACTAGTCTTCTTATTCTCATGCTATAGATATTAATCAGATGAGCCTCAACCTATCGAAAGAACACCTCATTTACCACCACTTGATGATACCATTTTTGTGATAGATGTAGTTTATTCTATCCCACATGGTACTCCTAATTGCTATGATTCCTTATCAGGGGCATGTCCAGTCTATGGACATCACTCTATCACATACACCTTCACATGCACCTCCTATCTTAGCATGCCCACCATTCACTTGCACATTGTTTTATGAATAACTCATAGTAGGAACATATCCCATTTGACCCTACATACAATGTCACTATATTCTCCATGACGGTCTCGCTCGTCTTGGTTTCAATTTTAAGGATCTTCATCCTTCCACTCATGATCACTCACCTCTATTATGGCTATTTGTCAATATTACTCACCACTTATGGTTTTTGTGTATTTCATATTATGGTCCACTTATCATGTATTCCTCACTCTTCTCCATTCACATTAGGGGAATCTTGGCTTACTTATATTGGAGGCACATTAGATTCCTAGTCATACAAACATTTCATTTCCTATGCCCTTTGGTTCGTGTTTTTATCTACAATACTTTTTTCTTGGCTATTCACAAAATCTCACTCACTGGTATGCACAAGGTTTCCCACTTCCTCCATTCATCGATGAAGATAATATGTGATGGGCATGTACAACTTACACCTTAATGGCTCATTAAACATGATCAACCAAGACATTATTTCTTATCAAGTCACCAATTCTTATCCATTCGACTTTGATCCTGAGGCTGATGATCTGCTAGATGACATTACATGATACCCTCCATCACACAGCATACTATAGGGGGCATAGTATTTACATCCATCTCTTTCTCATCATCATATCATCATACGCACATTTATTATCTTTGCATTATAATTCATTCACATCCTTACATAATGTTACATCATACTCCTAGCATTTGCACATACCTTTCCTTAGCATCGTTATTCATACCTCTTATCATCATGTGTTATCATCATCACATACATAGAATCACCGACATTTGTTATTCACTATCATTGGTCCATTTACTCATTCATATACACTTGGGGGGCATCACATCTCATACATCCCCCCCACTCACCCTAACATCTATCATATTGGTAATTTACATATAGGCATTATCATCACACAGTCCTAACATCGACATTACCTGATGACACTCTCTTGTGATTTGGTTCACACTTGACTGTTGAGGGATTACTACGCATGAACCCCAAACACTGCACTATTCAGGACATTATGTGTCATACACCATAATCTATTCACATATCACATGTTGACATAGTGCATTTATACATCATACATCATTCAGTCATCATTATGTATATATCATTGTTATGTGTATTACATCCTACACTACTCATACTACATACCTTATTACTCATTATATCTACATACACATATACATTACACTTCACATTTTCACAAATGTTACATGTTATCCTCTAATACATCTTGCATAGTACATCTACATACTACATTGATGTCCATTTACATATATGCCATCATTACTACATTATCACTTCTATGCGCTACCATTCTACCACCCGTATTCACACGTTTTATTCACCTTGCAATTTACACATTCTACACATCTTGCATTTTCATTTTACACATGGCATAGGTATTTCCAACATCATGTGGTCATCAATGATAGAATTCCATTGCATACTATTTACCTGCTAGACTCACCACCCTATGACGACACTTTATTTCCTAGTCCATAATCCGACATACAGGTCTTTACAAATCAAATGGACCTTACACCCATCACACATATTATATCAACCTTTCACCATGCGAAATTTTCTAGTTATGACACTTTAGGCTAAATGTGTCACCTATTCCATCTTTTAATTTAGTAGTGATACATGCTTAGGTTACATCATGCACTCATCAATTCATCTTCTAGTGATATATGCTTAGGCTGAATCATCACTTATACATTCATCTGGTCATGATATATGTTTCAGGCTATAGGGTTTATGCACACATCATTGCTAGGTCGCATCTCATGATTACACCTACACATTCATCACATAGTGTTAGACACAACACACACTTTGACCATTTCCCGATGATGCACACTCTCATTTATGGTTCATTCTTGACTGCTGAGGGGAAAACAAAATGAACCTCACTACATACATTTACATTCACTCAGGGGGACACATGGCTCTTATCACTTCCATTTTGCATTTCATTCCATCCATCCACAACATATTGCATACTATGGGGTAATTTACTGATTGTGTTTAGCTTTTACATGGTCACTTTATTACACATGTTAGTTAGATTATTCCTATGTCATTTATCTATAACATCCACACATACACATTCACATATTTTTTATGTTGTGATCATAGATACATGTCTCTTTACACGCAGACATGGTTACTCACTTCTACCCTTCCTACACTGGTCACTGGGGGAATCCACATTCGTATCTGTCATAGGTGCTATTGTTTCATTTTGTACTTAGCACTTTACATTACTTCGTTATCCATGATTTTGAAATATTGGTTATCTTCTCTAACATGCTAACGGGTGTTTCATGTGCATCACTTGTTTTGCAGGATTGTATGTTTTCATGACTACTTATTTTCCTTGTTTGTTACTTGTCTTTCATTGTTTACTTCTTGCATGCGAGCCTTTCCCTATGTTTGGTGTACACACTTGTTTCTTGTTTGTGACCATGATGGCCTTACTTGTCTTATGACATCATGAGTGATGTCTCATGTTTACGAATCGATTGTGTAGATTACTTGTGTTCTTGCGTGTTTACATTACTTTGCTTGGTAGCTTATACACTTAGCTTACACACTATCTTTTGTACATGCATGTTTTTTGTACTAACACTTTTTTTTGCTGACCAACCATGCATGTTTGCAAGTTAGTTTCTACAAAGTGCATTCCCTTCCCCCTAAAAGGTAGAGTTTCAGATTACATGTGGTTGGTCCTCTTTTGAGGTCACTTTCTCCTATCAGCATGACATCGCATGCACCCCCAAAGAGAGGGGGCATAATTTGGGGTTTTTACATCTACACAATGATTATACAGTGGTTTTCAGTGTTTTCCTTGCCCTTGGAATTATGGATTTACATAAACGAGTGAGTTCATACCAATCTATGAACCCTATACACAGCGGCTTTTAGAGGAAACATGGTGTCCTTAACATTTTGGGAAGCAGTTATAGACTTGGAGGTTACAATGGCTGTGCCTCCCTATACTAATTCAGCCAGTGACATCAGATCACCCAAAAAACTAGGACGTACAGAGATCTCTTGACACACATTTAAGGAAGTCAGTTAGAGGTTGAAGGACACAGAGCATTTCCTCCCTAAATTCTTCGGCCTATGGCGTCGAATCACCCAAAAAACCCACAGTATAGGATATCCTTCTACACTCTTTCTCTTGACATGGATCAGGTGTACATGTTCCATTTACACTCTTTCATTTGTGTATTTTACATTTACATTTTTACATGTGTCTTTTACATTGCATTTTTACACACATATACATACATATTTGACTACTTGATTGTTTTCTCCTTGTAGGTCTAGATCGTATGAGAAACAAGTAGTCAAATGGGGGCAACAACAACAACAAAATGTCATCAAAAACAACACTTCATGATACAAAACACTATACTAACCATGCTAATTACACTACACACATCAACATCAGCACACTCATTTCTACCCTAGGTTCACTCTCATCACTTTTTTTACACATTTTCATATTTAGTTTCCACGCTCCATCATCTTTTTTTCATTCCACTCTTTTTGTCTAGTCCTTCGATCATGCCTTCTTTCATTACTCTACATCGGCATATCAGGTACGCATCTATATCTACTTTATGTTACAAAGATTTCCCCTCACCAACATAAATGGGGGAAAATGTAGACACAAAATCATGCACTTTAGACATTATTTAGTCTTGGTCTCATACTACTATTTAGAAGGTTTTTGAGTGAAGAAATTACTAATTAACCCCATCTTTTGGCCATCTTATTTTATTTTATTTCGTCATTCTCGATGGACCTTTTACACCTACATGCCCAGTCAGTGTTTCATCATTTGTCACATTATTTTAGCCTTGACTATGGTGCGTAGATTAGTACTGTGGGCACACTGGTCCCACCAAGGGACATCCCAGTCCCTTTTCACACTTTCCAGCCACTTTTTGGGCTCTTTCTAGCCATTTTAGATCCTTATCATATTGGTGGTCAGACTATTTCAGGGATTAATTATAAAATTAGATCAAGATAACCCTTTAAATATAAAGTTATGAGACCATAATGAGGGACCTACCATCATTCACTACTATCATCCATCTAGAGTTGCATCCATCTATTGCATTGGAGATCACTTGCATCCACATAGCTCCATCACAAGGCACAAGGCTAGGACATCTACATCACACTTCATAGGGGGAGGATTCTATTCTATTCCATGCACACATTCTATTACATTTTCTACATTTAGTTATTTCTCTCTACTTCACAAAGTGCAACTGGCACAAGAGCACCTAGGGGAACATTATGCACACACTCACTAGAACTACATTTGGGTCTGAAATGTAGTGCAACGCTTAGTTAATAAGCCCATTGTTGTGGCAGCTAAGGTCAGTCTGACCCATTCATTTGCATTATTCTTTTTTTAGGGTTTGATACTCCTATTTTGGTCTTTTACAGGTCTTTTCATCATCTTGGAATATCAACTCATATTTGGAGCAGTAGTACAATGAAGTTAATGCGATAGAAAATGAGGGTTTTAGACCATCTACCGAACCTAGTGAAGATCAATTTTAGAGATTTTACACAAACCAGGGTGCCGAATTTGCATACCAGAGCACTTGTAGGCTGCCCCAGTCCCTCTCCAGGCACTCCAGTCCATCTAGATCATTGCTCAAGATCCATCCTTTTCAGAGCTCCTGCACAGTCGTTCCTACTTCCAGATTTTCCAGTCACCTTTGCGACACAGTCTCGTGAGCATATTTTATTCAGCTAAGTTCTTTCCTCTTCTCTCTTGCACATTAGGGTTAACATTTCCTTTTTCATAGTTGTTTGGGTCATTTACATACTTATTTATTGCATTTATTTAATTTATTTACAGTTGTTCATAGATTAGATTAAACTATCCCCACATACTACATATTAGTTAATTTAGTTAATCATATACATATTTGCATCACCTCGTGTGTTTCTATGTCAATCCTCTATCTATTATCCTCATAATTTCTATCCACATAATCCAAACCCTTACTTTTCCCTACAACATCCTATTCATTTTAGTATAGAATATTTATATATCCATTTCTAATCCAAGATCAACCAATTTTTTTTTATCCACAACAGTTCATCTAGGATGAACAATATCTATGGTTCTTGTATAAGATTAAACACTATCTCCTTTAGACATGAATCAGTAGACATAAATACATTTAGCACAAAACTATTAATATAAAAGTTACGCTATACCTATATTTCATGTGTCCACACTTCATTTTCTTGCTTCAATGCCTCTATCCATACATTATTCAAACCCTTGCATTGACCAAACAAAAAATTTATCCCAATCCTATAATATATGATTTATAACTAAACATGTTCTATAAACCTAACAAATAACACCTCATATAAATCATTTACCAAATGATCCATGCACGATGGTCTTGAATCCCTCTACTCTTAGATATTATAATAAACTCAAATATATTCTTCTTAAACCACTCATAAATCCTCAAGAGTGATATGATCTATTCCATCATCAACCATCGACAATTTCTATCATCATGGAAATATTTCAAGAGGTTCCAATAACATTACCAAATTGTTTCTAGTAATTTTCCATTGATTCTTCAAGTACACAGAAATATAAGAGCTCGAGATTCCTTGTGCTGAGACTTATCTCTTGTAGATAATAGATAAATGCAAATCACCACTTATGTTGGCGTATTCAACTAAAAAAAAATCATGTTATTCTCATGTGAAGTGTAAATGTGATGTCATCAAGAACCTCACAATGAGAAAGTAGTGCATTAATAAAGATCACACATGTGATGACAATTAGTCAAACCCTATCTCAATATGCATAAAGGGAAATCAACCATAACCTATAGTTACTCATTTGATTACTACCATATCATAATTTACATACACAAAAATACAATAAAAATCCATGAACACTTACAAATCATATCCAAACCATAACACATATATACACTAAATATACACACTTGAGATATACAAATAATGCATCTCATATAATATCTCAAAGCTTGTCACAATAGTACATCATTTTGCATTATGCACAATAAAATGACAAGAACACAAAGCACTAAATACTTATACAACACAAAACTTTTGTAAATCCAATTAATCCATGGAAAAAATCTCAAGACCCACTTTGATCCCTTCAATCCTTCCACCTTACCCTTGTTATGAATTCTATATATTACCTCAAATAAGAGCTAGAGGAAGTATATATAAGGATTATTATTAGTATTTGTCCTTTGGGAATCACTCATTAGGAAATGCTACAATTGTAGTCTAGGGAATTCAAATATTCATTTCAGTTACAACTTGTTAACTAGTGTGTTGTAAATATAAATTATCATAGCATTTGTATCTTGCATTAAGCTACATACTACGACATTAAATAATAAAACCATAAAAGCTAGATAGAGATAGATTTTACATGAAATTGGAATTCTATTACTATAAAGGTCCACAATTTATGGTCAATAAACAACAATATACAATCAAATTTCAACCCTAGGTGTAGTTCTATTACATTGTTTTATACAATTTGAAGTGATTGCTAACCTTGCAGTCCCTTCATACTACCTTATTGGGCTAGAGGAGCATTTCATAGTCTCTTCCTAGGCTAGAGGATATTTACAACGTGGGCCCATGCAAGGCATGGTGGCAAAGCTAGGTGATAGGCAACTGGACTGATGACCTCTAAAATATCGAAAAGGCCCCACAAAATGAGGTGATAGCTCAGAACCCTTTCCATAACAGATTGGGCTCTTATGAGGATGAACTCTCAAGAAGACTTTGTCACCCACTGAGAAGTGACGATCAGTCCTCTTGGTGTCTGCATATGCTTTCTGGCGTGCTCTATCCTGCTCAAGATGCTATCAAATCAGAATGACCTGTTGCTCTAAGTCCTATAGATAAGTTGGTCCCAAGAATAATCCTGTCATCTAGTCTGTCCCAACTCAGAGGTGTCCTGTAAGGTCATCAATACAAAGCCTGGTAAGGATCCATACTAATGGAACTGTGGTAGCTGTTGTTATATGCAAACTCAACTAAATGAAGATAATCTTCCCACTTCTTATGCCGGTCCATCACATACATCCTCAACATGTCCTCCAGTACCTAATTAACCCTTTCTGTCTATCCATCTGTCTCTAAATGGTGTGCTAAAGCTGAAATTAATCTGAGTACGAGGAGTGGCCTGAAAGTAATTCCAGAAAACTGAAGTGTAAATGGTGTCCCTATCATTGATGATGGTCTTCGGAATCCCATGCAATCTAAAAATGTCCTCCATAAATACTTTGGTGATGGCCTATGCATTATAGGTGACTTTGGTTGGCGAGAAATGTGTAACCTTGGTCAACTTATCCACAGTGACCATAATGGCATTATGATGATAAGAAGACATAGGGAGTCCTACTATGAAGTCCATAGAGATCACATCCCATTTCCACTCTAGGATATCATGAGGCTGTAAGAGTCTTGTGGGATGAGAATTCTCTGCCTTAACCCTCTGACACTCAAGGCATCGTGCAACAAAAATTTGCTATGTCTCGTCAAATACTTAGCCAATAATATAACTCCCTTATATCGATGTGAATTTTCTTCACTCTTGGATGTGCTGCATATGGAGCTTAATGAGCCTCTATGAGGATGAAGCTACGCAGATCACCTGACTTAAGCACATATATGTGTCTATGAAACCAAAGTAAACCATATGTCTCTAAAATGCACCCCAAATATCTGCCCTCTAAGGAACCCTGTGACTCCAACATCTGTCTAGCTTCCTCATAAAACCGGTCCTTGGGAAGATGCTCAATAATATTTCCTCTCAAATCTGACTGTAAGGTCAAAGATGCAAGCACATGTCACCACCTACTAAGTGCATCTGCAACAACATTTTCCTTTCCTTTGATATACTATACCTCTATGTCATAATCACATAGGAACTCCATCCAACACCGTTGTCAAGCATTGAGGTTTGGCTATGAGAAGATATGATGTAAACTACGATGGTCAGTCCTCAAAATGAAAGGTCTACCGAAAAGGAAATGATGCCAATGCAAAAGTGCATGAACAACTACTGCAAGCTCCAAATCATGGGTAGGATAGTTAAGCTTGTAGTCTTTGAGCTTACGTGACTCAAAGGAAATCACCCCAATGCTCCTTCATAAGAACAGCTCCCAAACCCTCTAGTGATGCATCAATACAAAAAATAAAGTCCTCTGTCAGGTCTGGAACTGCTAATATGGGCATCATGGTTAACCTTTCCTTAAGCAACTGAAATGCCTGCTCACACTTTTCTGACCAATCAAACTTCTTCCCTTTTCTTTGAAGAGAAGTAATAGGGTGAGAAATCCTAGAGAAATCCTAAACAAACCTATGGTAGTAACATACTTAGCCCATAAAACTCCTCACCTCAGTGACTGATGTGGGTGCTGGCCAATTCATGATAGCTTGTATCTTAGAGGGATCTACTGAGATACCCCTCTCATAATATGATGTAACCCAAGTACTGAATCTCTATCTAAAAGAAAGCTACATTTTTCCAAGTTCCCATATAACTTATGCTCTCTCAAACCCTATAGTACCTTTCTCAAGTGCTCCTCGTGTTCCTCCTCGGAAAGAGAATAGATTAAAATATCATCTAGGAACACTAAGACAAAGTGATCCAGAAAGGTCCTGAAAAAATCCATTCATGAGGCTCATGAAGATAGTTGGGGGCATTAGTCAAACCAAATGGAATAATGATGAACTCATAATGCCCATAACGTGTGCGAAAAGTTGTCTTATGAATGTCTGCGTCTAAAATGTGCAACTGATGATACCCGGACTTGAGATTGATTTTGGAGAACACTCTAGCTCCCCACATCAAATAAAATAAGTTATCAATCCTGGGGAGAGGATAATAGTTCTTTATTGTGACAAAGTCTAAGAGAACCATCCTTCTTCTTCACAAATATGTCCCTAAGGAGATACACCAGGACAAATGAGACCCTTCTCTAACAACTCCTCTAACTGAATCTTGAGCTCATGAAGCTTTGGAGTCATCATCTGATAGGGTTCCCTAGAAAACTGGTGCAGATCTTGACACTAAATCAATGGTGAAATCCACCTCTCCATAGGGTGGTAACCCTGGAAGCTCGTCGAGAAACAAATCTACATACTCCCTCAAAACTACATGATCATCTAAGGGTGAATGCTCTGGGGTGCTCTCTGATCGATCACTGATGGTGATAGCAAACAACTGACAACCTTTATGCATGCTCCGCTTGAGTTGCATGGTCGAGATCATACTCAAAGAGATAGGTCTTTTCATCCCTGATATCACAAATTTTACTCCCAAGATCATCCTGACACTCAATGAACTTATTTCTACAATCTACCTTAGCCCGATGAGCCTCGAGCCAATCCATACCCAAAACTACATGATAGGATCCTAGGGGAATAACTTGGAGGTAAAGTGTAGTGGAGAAGACTCCCAAATCAAGTACGTAACTCTCCACATATGAGTCCACAACGAGTTTGGCCCCAGATGACAACTCAACCTACCAACTATCTAGTTGCCTAGCCACTACTAGCCCACATTGGTCCACTATAGTAGGAGATATAAAAGAATCCGAAGCACCTGAATCAGAAAGTACTGAGATAGAAATACCCTTGATGGTACCTATCATCTCAATAAGCAGTGGCCTGATGCTCGGCCCTGGTGGTTTTTAATTGTTGCATACACACGATGGGCACTGTCCTACATCACCCACCATCTACTCAGATCTGGGAGCTCTCTGTATATCCATGGAAGTGGGTTTGTATGGGACACATACGTACATAGTGATTAGGGGAACCAACAAATAAATCATTCTCTTCTACACAACTCAAAGATGGGGTCCCTCTTGTACTCTAGTGAATTGATCCTACCCAGCCGAACCGTAGGTAGAATGTTGCACGTGAGTTTGGTTGTACCTACTGAGTAACCTGTCTCCTATCCCTAGCTCCACCAAAACCTCCTTTAGTGCCACCTCTCTGAAAGCTCTGGGTCTATCTTGCCCTCTGTTGTTGGTGGCCATGCTACTGTGCCTGCTGCTATGGATGCGGGTGGATCCCTTGTAGCTGTTGGTGGAGGCCAAAATCATCCTCTATGGGAGTGGTGTTGTCCCCCATGAACCTCTGACTCTTGAAAGGCCTGAATCCTATCATGAAACTTGCTCTTTTTTCTATCTCGGTGCTCCTGTGCCTTAGTCATGTTCTCCTTAGCTAAGTAGGCATTCTCAACGGCCTTCTCAAGCATGGGAGGACATAAGCATCCTAACTGCTCCGGCTATGTCTGAATTTACAGACCCCGAATAAACTATGTTTACCTACAATTATTTCATCTTGTAGGTAGTTCACATATTGTAGAAGATCCAGAAACCTGCTCTCATACTGGTGCTACTATGTTAGAGCCCTGTTTTAAGTCATGAAACTCATCAATCCTCTTCTGCATACGAAATTCTCTGACATATAATAAGCCCTAAAAACACTCCTCAAACAACTCTTGGGTTATTGTCTCTCGATTCAAATTGAGCTTCTCGCTCCTCATTCCTCCACCAAACTGCTTGCTACATCTCGGAGGAGGTGTATGGCGAACCTGGCTTTGACATTTCTCTCATAAGAGTGCAAGCCAAAGAAGATCCACTAATCCTAGGCTAAGGAGCCATGACTCGGCCCCAAATCCATCTGTAGAGCCAGTGTAAGTAGGCATTTGTAAGAAAATAAGGTCGTCTAATCACACTGCATGTATCTCCGATCCTAGCGATGCAGTCCAACAAGTGAGTGGGATCACCTATCCCCGAATGGTCCCTCAAGATTGTGAGAATGGCTCTGATGATAAGAGGTCACCCTCTCGTGATGAACGAAAGGGCTACGCGAACTCTCTCACCTCGAGGTATCGTGCTCTGGCGGCTCTTGAAGTGCATGTCCTTGCCTATCAGCTCCTCATCTCCTAACGGGATCTCCTCCTCTCTTGCCTCATGTGGTGGTGGGAGGTGCTACTGCACAACACCGATCAACTGCTGAAGAGACCTCTAAGATTTGAGTCCTGAATTCAGGTGTTTGTGGTTCAGGCGTAGGTGAACTACGTCCCAAACCCCTAACCGATCGTCACCTCAAGGGTTCCATCCTGTGAACATGGGGTGAGAAAAGAGATTATTAAATTTATAACGATTGATTTTTTACTTTTATTTTTTTAATCTATTATTTTTTTTATTTTTTTATTTATTTTTAATATTATCAAAATATTGTTGACTAGTTAATTAATTACCTCAGAGTTTCCGCATGTGTGATGAACCTTTTCTCTGATGACCATATGTAATGTCCCGCCTCGTGACACCGGAAAAACCACTCTAGAATTTGGCTAAAGAAAATTTTGGTAGTAATATTTTATCTTTTTTAAGTATAGAGAGTCTAACTAAGAGTAGTCCCTTTGCCAAACTGATTTCTCATTGATAGATTGATTTAAAGTTAATTTATATTTTCACTCAGACTTAAATAAGTCATCCAATCTCAAGGTAACAAATTAAAAATATTTATTTCTATAAGGTCTACTCGAGTTACCACTTGTAATATATACACACCCCTTTAGTAACCTAACTAGTTAACCCTCCCTTTATTTATTTAATTTACACACACACCCTTTATAATTTAATCTCTCATTCCCATAAAATGCCCCATTTGACTTAAAAGAGTGTAGGGTTGAATATGAGAGCCCTAGGATAGATCAAATCTTGACCATTAATTTTGAACTTTCACCCTAAATTTTACGTACGCATCTCTCTATGTTTCTTTTCCTCTCTATTATTCTCTTCTCATTTTATTTTGCTTTCTCATTTTCATGTGCAGGTTGTTGAGGAGCTATGGGGAATCTTGCTTCCATGGAGTTTTTTTTGGAGAATATGTCCCAGGGTTTCTTCCTTACCAGTTTTAGTATTATTATTATGATTTTTATTTTTATTTTTTTGTTATTATTTCCTTGTTCATAGAACTTCAGATTATCTAGTTGGGTATGTGGGATAAAACCAGAAATGTTTTATGGTATTTTTAGATCAGGCAAATAGCTGCCATGAACACCCACACACACACATGCAATGATATATCCCATTTAGAGAATAATATGCATTTGAAGAACCCTGAAGGATAGAATAAGTCGAATTTTATAGGCTTTAAGATTGAGGAAGGCTTGCGTTCTTTGGTCCTGGGGAATGAGCGGCAAGTGGAAGGGGAGAGCGTTAAATCACATTTTTTTCTTTGTATGTGGGGACAGTGTGAGAGGTGGAGGATCCACGTGGAGGGAGAGGTGTGGGGTCAGTGAGGTGAGTGACGATGGTGTGAGGGGTGAAAGGTTTGCTCAGCGGCAGAGGCAGAGACAGAGGTGGGAAGCGAGTGAGTGGACATTGGCAAAGGAGCGCGTAGGACAGGGGGCCTGCACATAGTCGTGGGGGTGTGGTGGAGGCTACGTGGGTGCCCATGGTATGATGGTGTGCAACGTGAGTGTGGGAGTGGGTTCGGCCCTCCCCAAACTCTATTTTGTTGGCTTTTTTTTAAAACTTTTTGTTGTTTAAAACTTTTGTTTTAAGTATAGTATATTATATTATATATATATATATATATATAGTATATATAATATGATATATATGTACATATTGACTTGCATAAATACATATATATTACTATAATAATATTATATATAATATAACTATTATTGATTAGAATATATCATAACTTATAATATAAAAGCTATGTTAGGTATATAAATACAGTTGAAAATCAATTTATATCACAATTTGAAGAAGTAGTAGCTTTCTTTGATTTGCAATTTATTTTAGGTCTTAGTTTATACAACTTGGAGAACTATCGAACCTAGAAATCTGCCCTATATCTATGTACATGAAAATGATATACTCCTATTTTGACGATTGCTAAACCAAGAATGTATCCAAGTATAGTTCAAAAGGAAGAGATGCTTGAAGTATGTTTAAGAGTTAGTGAGAGGGGTAGGACCACATATTCAATCTACTGATTTCTTCCATTAAGAACAATCATTAAGCTAATCACATGAAGGAAAGTAAAACAAACTAATCTCATTTTATTTTCAATAATTGCTACAACAATTTTTAGGAAGAGATACATGTGTAAGTAGGATAATGTTCTTCATATCGATATATATATATACTAATCTTCATGTAACACTAACTTTCATTCAAGATGTAATATACTTCAAGAATGGACAGATATGTTTCACCCATTAATGCTACAAAAGGGAGGTACCAACAAGGAGATTGCAAGGACCACACATTTTCTTTTAGCACTAAAACAACTTTCATTTCAAAAATAGATTTCCAACATTTTCCATATTCAAAATGGAGTTAAATAATCAAATTCCATATTAAAGAAAGTCAACTATTTTTACTAGATATATCATTTTCAAGGAGCTTGAAGTTCACATATGTAAAACATAATACCCCAAATACCACTTAACTACTTCAAGAAACCTTGTTACAAGCTTCTTTGTAAGATTAAAGGGAGATTGCTTCAAGAAAATGTCATGACTCAAGTTTGCAATTGATGTTAGATACAAAATACAAAATGGAGGGTTCTACAAGCAAATGAAGTCTTCCACATAGCCACATTTTTTTTGAGTTACAAAAGAGAGTGATGCTTCTCAAAAGATTTGAGAAGACAATGAGAAGACCAAGAAGCCACATGAAGCTCCAACTATATCTCCACTTGAGCTCCAAGCTTGAATACTTTACAAGAATCCAACTCCAAGAGAAAAAGGCTTGTTTAACCACCCCAACCCTTTAGGCATCATTACATACCTTTCCAAGGTTGAAAGACATGCTAGAATCCCCCAAGCCCATGGGAAAGAGGACTAGCTTCCACAACTTTGCACAAGATTAAGGGAGGACAATCCAACATGATTTCACAGACAAGCTAAGACCATGCACTAAGAAACAAACATCAAAATTTTTCAAGGAAAGGTAAGGAGGAGAAACCATATTCTGAGATCCAAAATGGGGAATAGAAGGAAGAGATCTCCAAGTGCCAAAAGTGTAGCCAACAATGGTTACACATAAACAATAATCTCTACAACCTCCTTATTTCTCCTAAGTCATCAAACCCTCCTTATTTCTCCATCCATTCACCAAAATCCTTCTTGGGAGGATTTTCAAACTAAAAGGGGTTTCCTCTCCAAGAATGGGGAAGGATGTTAAAACCCATATGAACCACCTTCCCCACCTCAAACCATTTGAGGGGAGTAACAAAAATCCTACATGGCTTGCCCATCAAGCCATGAAGATTGAGAGGAAAAAAATATCTCTCTCCCCCCCCCCCCCCCCCACAAACTCCAAAAATCCATCATGCCATATGATGGGTGGAGAAAAAATAAAACAACAAGCATAAAAAAAAATATTCACACCCAAGCAAGCAACACACATTTTAAACAAAACTAGACTAATATATAACATAATATAAAACATAAAAATGAGCTCAAGGAGCCTACCTCAAAAATCTCTCCAACACTCTAACTTTTCCACTTCTTTTTCCAAGCAAGCTCTAGCTCCAAAATTTTACAAGCCTCCAAGCAAAATCTCCTAAGAAAAATTCCTATTCTTTCCCCATGAGGGAGAATTTGAAGAGGACTCCCAACCAAAAATCCTCACAAATGAGGGCGTGACATGTGTCACCCCTCTCTTCCCTCAAGGTCAAAGATTCTCAAATAATAAAAAGATAGAAAAGATCAAATAGCTTTTAACCCTCTTCTCCCAAATTACCCAAAATGAAGAACAAAACAAACTTGAGCAACTTTAAACAAAACACACATACCCATCCACCTTACATGGATGTGACCAAAGGGAGCCAAAATGGGAGGGAAACTCCCTTATATGCCTTGGAATTAAGCCCCTCTATATATTAGATAGAGTCCAAGGGTCCCATTTTCATGCTAAGTGAACTCTCAAACTAAAAAGGGGTCACTTAAAATGCCTATAATAGCCAAATTTTGGGTTTGGGACATTTGGGTGCAAGTGTAGAGGATGCGGGGGCCCACCCAAGGGTTCACATGTGACCCTAATCTCTGTTTAATTAAATGCATCATTAACCAAACTCAAAACTTAATGCAAGTGGGGGGCATTAAGTCATTACATACTTCTTTATTGCATTTATTTACTTTATTTACAGTTGTTCATAGATTAGATTAACTATCCCCACATACTACATATTAGTTAATTTAGTTAATAATACACATATTTGCATCACCTCATGTGTTTCTATGTCAATCCTCTATCTATTATCCTCATAATTTCTATCCACATAATCCAAACCCTTACTTTTCCCTACAACATCCTATTCATTTTAGTATAGAATATTTATATATCCATTTCTAATCCAAGATCAACCAATTTTTTTTATCCACAACAGTTCATCTAGGATGAACAATATCTATGGTTCTTGTATAAGATTAAACACTATCTCCTTTAGACATGAATCAGTAGACATAAATAAATTTAGCACAAAACTATTAATATAAAAGTTACGCTATACCTATATTTCATGTGTCCACACTTCATTTTCTTGCTTCAATGCCTCTATCCATACATTATTCAAACCCTTGCATTGACCAAACAAAAAATTTATCCCAATCCTATAATATATGATTTATAACTAAACATGTTCTATAAACCTAACAAATAACACCTCATATAAATCATTTACCAAATGATCATGTATCCATGCACGATGGTCTTAAATCCCTCTACTCTTAGATATTATAATAAAATCAAATATATGCTTCTTAAATCACTCATAAATCCTCAAGAGTGATATGATATATTCCATTATCAACCATCAACAATTTCTATCATCATGGAAATATTTCAAGAGGTTCCAATAACATTACCAAATTGTTTCTAGTATTTTCCATTGATTCTTCAAGTACACAGAAATATAAGAGCTCGAGATTCCTTATGTTGAGACTTATATCTCTTGTAGATAATAGATAAATGCAAATCACCACTTATGTTGGCATATTCAACTAAAAAAAATCATGTTATTCTCATGTGAAGTGTAAATGTGATGTCATCAAGAACCTCACAATGAGAAAGTAGTGCATTAATAAAGATCACACATGTGATGACAATTAGTCAAACCCTATCTCAATATGCATAAAGGGAAATCAACTATAACCTATAGTTACTCATGTGATTACTACCATATCATAATTTCCATACACAAAAATACAATAAAAATCCATGAACACTTACAAATCATATCCAAACCATAACACATATATACACTAAATATACACACTTGAGATATACAAATAATGCATCTCATATAATATCTCAAAGCTTGTCACAATAGTACATCATTTTGCATTATGCACAATAAAATGATAAGAACACAAAGCACTAAATACTTATACAACACAAAACTTCTGTAAATCCAATTAATCCATGGAAAAAATCTCAAGACCCACTTTGATCCCTTCAATCCTTCCACCTTACCCTTGTTATGAATGCTATATATTACCTCAAATAAGAGCTAGAGGAAGTATATATAGGATTATTATTAGTATTTGTCCTTGGGAATCACTCATTAGGAAATGCTACAATTGTAGTCTAGGGAATTCAAATATTCATTTCAGTTATAACTTGTTAACTAGTGTGTTGTAAATATAAATTATCATAGCATTTGTATCTTGCATCAAGCTACATACTAGGACATTAAATAATGCAAACATAAAAGCTAGATAGAGATAGATGTTACATGAAATTGGAATTCTATTACTATAAAGGTCCACAATTTATGGTCAATAAACAACAATATACAATCAAATTTCAACCCTAGGTGTAGTTCTATTACATTGTTTTATACAATTTGAAGTGACTGCTAACCTTGCAGTCCCTTCATACTACCTTATTGGGCTAGAGAAGCATTTCACAGTCTCTTCCTAGGCTAGAGGATATTTACATATCTTTTTTCCATCCTATATTGACTATACATATACATTAGATATTGTGTGGTTTATAAAATTATACAAAATACATCAAGTCGGATTTTTGGCCTTAATAACCTTCCAACAATTATTGGATCCCTTTGGCCTACTAGTTAGTAAGATAATATTATGTGATGTCTTATTGACACCCTACAAGATGTCTTGTTAGAGATGACCTACCATGAACTCCAAGTATCTAGAAGATTACCCCTTGTGCTTATTTTATGATGTTTTCCATCTCCAATCCCATGTCATCTACAACCCTACACTATTTAAGGACACATGTCCTCTCATGTCTCATTAAGTTACACATCATATCGCTAAGAATATGCATTGGTTTTATCATCATACCCCTTATTAGGTTTTTGTCCATCTTGTATGCGGACTTTTATCCTATCATCCCATGTGTTAAAAGGTCACACACATATCACTTGTGAAAACAATGTACTCAAACCTCTACACGAAAGAAGGACTTAGTGTATTTTCTTGGGGTCAAAGTTATAGATATCTTTTACTCCATTCCTTTATTGGATTTGGAAATTCACTTGGAAATAGATTCAAAATTGTGAAAAAAATCATTTTTTGGGAATCTTGTTTGATTTTCAATGTACCCTTCCACTTTATGAAAGTATGTAAATTATATTATAGAACTTATACGTCATATTAGATCACTATGCCACTCTCTTTGGTAGGAAAATTTCATATATGTTCCAAGGTTCTCATTGAGATATTTTTATATTATGATTTTTGTTGGATTCCCTCTAAATATTCCTACCATAAACTAGAATATATACTTAGATATTTTTTATTGACCTATTGTGAGTGAAAAATATTTCCATTATTTGACCTAGTGGTATTGTAGCTTTACAAAAAAATATGTAGGTTTAGGTTTGTTTGATGTCAATCATCAAGAAACTATGTTGTGTGTGAAATTTATCTTAAGGGCTATCAAATGAAATGAATCTTGTAATTTTTGTTCCAAGAAAGATCCCCAAGATGCCCAAATATTCAATATACTCATAAATGATAAAATAATACCCTTATAGTAGGGAAACCACATAAATAATCATTAACGAAGGAATAAATCGATGATCTCCCAATATGGGAATTCCACTTCAAGGGGAACACCTCTATTATCCTTCCACCAAGTATAATACTCAAATCATACATGAATTATCTCATAGTTCCATTTATCTCCTTTATATATGCATACAATACTCTTAATGGCTGGGTAACACCTAATCCCAATGTAGGTTGACTCATTACTCAATATAATTAATTTCCATGTGACCCCATGTAAACATATAAATAACACAATTGTGTTCTACATGTTTACATCTCCATCAACCCATATACACTAAAATATAATATCCCAAGGTACATAACATCACAATCGATCTCAAGATATAGGATAATCACTAAAATTAGTGTTTCACCCCAAAAATTGTATAAATCAATGATATGATACCATTTGATTAGATATTTACATATAATAAATAAATAGTTCAAAAAATATGCATAACATAACACAAAACGAGATATATTGGTGGGCCAGGATGCCCTAATAATCAATATATTAAAACTCATCCCAATATTGGGGTAGCAATGGATCAACTCTTTCATATTTGAAACTCTGAGCCTTATCCTTCATTGAATTGTTCTTGATCTTACCTGACATGATAAAGTCATATTCCAATTCAATGGAAAGTTCTTGATCGTTGTCCAAAATGTTTGATTGATCTCTCTGTAGTATGAAACCAACATCAGGCAACTGAGAATTTATGAATAACCTCTTCTGATTATCTGCAGCAAGATGGACACAATTATGAATCATGTTGATCAAATTACTTAATTTTTCTACAAAATTTCTCATGGGCTCTTGTGGTTCTTTCTTCATCTATGCTAGTTGAGAAAGGAGGAAATGTGCATCTTCTAAATTCTTGAATATTGATTCAAACTTGGTTTTCATATCATCCGAATCAGTAATTAAGAGTGACGGAAAGTAGTAAAACCAGTCCGCAGCAACATCTTGCAATGATTACACGAATAGTCAAACGAAAACATTTTCATGTCCCACTCCAATAATGCCACATGTTGTGATTAAAACTGTAAACGGTCATTTGGATTTTACTTCCCATCTCCATAGAATTTGGGAGATTTCTTCCTATATCTTGTTGGATATTCATGAAGTGGTGGAGTCAAGGTCAACAGACCAATATTCTATCCCCATGGCATAGGTGCAACCATTATTTCTTCTACTTCCTTTGGTTCTTCTTCTCTTTCTTCTTCTAAAGGAATGAGGTCTAGTGGTTCTACAGTTGCTTCTACAATGTGACCTTCAAGAATAAATTTAGGATCAAATTTAGGAAAGTACTCTTGACCCATTTTCCTTGCTACTTGAACAATGGGAAGAATGAAATCAACTTACTATTGCTCTTTAAATACTGGGTCAATTATAACACTTATATGATCATCTCAAGTATATCTCTTTTCTGTCAGTTTTCTGAAAGTGTTAGATAGCAATGCAACTAGAAAAATACAGAGTTTTCAATATGATTTAATGAGGATTTTGAACATTCGAATAATCTCCTTGGTATTTTTATTTTTCAGTTTAATGGATTTTTTAAATATGTATTTTTTTGTATTTTCAAAGATCTTTGAATGGTGCACAAAGGGCATATCTTCCCTAAATGATTCACCAAAAACTGTTGGTGAAATATTTTTTTGCAATGAAGATTATTGGTTTTCACCAACGGTCACGTGGCTAAGCCCCTCCTTCTTGGGTATGGGGAGGCTCCCATTATTGAATGTAAACTAAATAAAATATGTGGGTGGCCTTTAGGACGGTGATCACATAGGAATAATCCACTAAACATGTGGCAAAGTGTTTGTATAATGTACAAGGGAGGAATTTTTTGTGAGGAGAGGTGAAGGAGAGTAGGAGAAATAATGAGAGAGGATTAATGTTATGAGTAGTAAATATCATATTCTCACCAAAAATAACCAAATTAGGTCCACATTCAATTATAAGAACACAACAATGTAAGAAATTGACAAGACTAACAAACTAGAGACACAAAGTTTTACAAATTCATTAATCAAGGACACATAGTTCCTTCTTGAATATACAAGTTCATAATTCTTGCAAATTTGGAGAGTAGAGGAGATAGAGGAACATAGACAAGGACATAGAGTAAATTTAGCTTTTATTTATTGATGTAATAGTGATACAGAGATCAACAACATACAAGAATACTCAATTTCCAACCCTTTGGAATGGAGAAGCCATTCTAATTTATAGCATTATAATTATTTGTTCATCTACCCCCATGTGACCTTTCACCTTTCCTCATCACTTGTGACTTTCCATATTCCTAGGAATTAAAAGTGAGTCTTTTTCTTATTGATGAAAAAGGACTCTTAAAATGTTAAGTTGAAGGTCACTTAAGAGAATAAGATAAAATAGTGAAAAATTACATTCTTAATAAAGAATTAGAATATGGAGAGAGAAGAAATAAGAGAGAGAGAGAGAGAAGAGGGTTGACCAATCTGATGAAGATGAAGCCATTTTCGATGAAGAACTTACTGACTTGAAGCATTGTGAGATATGGAAACATTCAAGGGCATTAAACAAGTGTTCATAAACATTGTTATGAGATCTACATTGTGATGGGAACATGATGATATTTTTTGTCCACAAGGTAGGATTTAGGATATGAGGATCACTTCCTTACTCATCTAGGCCTTTACAATTCACCTTCATGACCAAAATCAACTCCATGATGCTCAAATATTTTTGTGATTTGTTGTCACTCACTGAAATAGGTATTCATCGTGCAGATGGAAGGATTTCTCCCTAAATGAAATTATTGTTCTATGGTCTTCCCTTAAACTGAAATGAGGTGATCACATATGCTTCCTCGTTTGAGGTGTGAACACACTACCAGGTGTTGGATGAGTGTTTAAGAACAATACTAAGTGAAATGCAACATGTGAAATTGAGATAGTTTCCCATTCTTACAAACATGGTACTTCACACATAAATCACCCATTTATCCTTGTTGGCTCTAAAATTATCCTTTGTGAAAAATATGTCACCTTAGTGGAAACATACTTAGGATATTTGAACACCCTTTTTCTCAATCGCTCCTCATGGAAATAGGTTTCCTCCTCTGGATAGAAGGATTGATCCCTAAATAGAAAATGAAGGAATGTCTAAGAATTAGTTTCATGCTCTTGACCTCCAAACTGCATTGAAACACTGCAAGTGCCACCTCCTTGACTTAAAAGATGTGAGCACATTACAAAGCATTGGTTAAGTGTTTAAAAACACTTTCACAAGATATGCATTATTTGTGAGCTTGAGATGAATGCCAATATCACTTATGGTGATCTTCTCCTATTATGCTCCTGATGACCATTTCTTGATGACTTGAATTTTAGTGAGGTTCTTGATGTTTCAAATCCTTCACATATCTCATGATGTTCTTGATTTCACCCTTTTTCTGAGTGACTATCTTTCACACACATTGATTCACCATAATTTGTTACTTGTCATAGTTTGATTCATATGATGTCCCTTATCCTTGGAAAGAGAGCTAATCATAAGGTGGGATTTGGAATGATAACTTCATGTTCCTCCTCATGTCTCATCTAGTATTTAAATGACACCTTTGTGACAAAGAGGTCTCCTTCATGGGATGGAATTAACCTCAGGGACTCAAACAAGTTCTGTAGAGGTTGAGAGATTCCATCAAGAATCTAGTTTAGAGATTCTTGATTCAATTTGGTGAAAAATACATTTCCTTCTTGAATGAATTCAACCCTTATGAATCCCTTCTACCATAAATGGGATGAGTTGAATCACCTAAACTCATTGCATTAAATGGATGTCATGCAAGAATCACCTCTAGATTGATGCTTTGGGAGCCTATGGGGGTTTTCTTTCATGTCTGGACCACGAAACAACTTCTCGGCCTTATAATGGTGGAAAAAAGAAATGAGATAGGTAAAATGGGATTTTCCATTACTTTTTCATCTTAATTACAAGACTTGCTATTTTTAGTAGGTCATAACTAGGACTGCTATTTTTAGTAAGTTTTCACAATTTTTTACTTCCTGGTGTTAATTGCTCATTCAGAGTGTTTTGGATGTTTAGAATTCATCATTTTCGAAAACTTACTATTTTTAGACATACCCATCCATGTACACTTGCTATTTTTAGAAATGTTTCTTCTGGGTATCGAGTTGTAGTGAAAACACTTTCAAATGTTTATATTTTTCTCTAAGACTCTCTTTCTCCAAATTTCAAGGTTTTTCACCTAACAGAATCCATAAAATAAAAAATTAAATTTGCTATAGTTTTCTTCTATAGCATGTCTGAACATTAATGAAGGTCGGGAGGGAAAAGAACATCAATTCACTTGAAAATGGCTAGGTTTTGTGAGAGGAGTTAGCCCAATTTCTGAGTGATTTTTGACCTACTCGTGGCCATGACAGCTTGTCCAGAGACAAGAAGGTTATAGTGGAGGAAGGGGGTCACAATTTTGTGTCCCCATTGTCCCCTAGGGGAAAACGGGGACACAAGGGCATCTAAAGTACGACCTGGGTGAGATTGAGGGCTTAAATGTGAATTTCGAGGGCTAAAAGGGTTTTTTCAGGTGACCAAGGGCTAACAAGGTTGAGTGAGGTCACACTTTCTATCCCCATTTTCCCTTAGGGGAAAAAGGGGACAAAGGGGATATAATGATCTACAAATTGCAACCTGGGAGAGAGGGGGTCACACTTTTGTCTCCCCTTTGTCCCCCTTGCACCATGGGGGATAGAGGGGACAAAGGGGACAACTATGAAGCAAAAGTATGACTTAAGAGCATGCATGGAGGAGAAGGGGTCACACTTTGGTGTCCCTTGGGGGGAAAATGGGATATAATGGTGTCCAAAGTGTGACTTTTCCATTATAGGAAAGTGGATTTTGCCTTGTATGTCCAAATTGGGGCACCTGAACTAATGTTTTCACCCTATAAGCATATGAAAGTGTTTTCGGGTCAAACCTTATATGATTTTGACTCAAAAACACCTGATGAGATAAATAAAACCATTATTGAGACCTAATTATTCATGAAAATCCAAATTTAGGGCCTATTTCGTATCTTGACCGAGAGGGGCAACTGTAGTGTTTTGAACTATCTCAAGAAACCCTTGAAGTCTTGATAAAAAAGTTATTATGTTTCCATATTGTAGAGGATTCATAAGAGATTTTGTATGAATATTTTTTTAAACTTAACTCCTTATGTAACTCCCATAATCATCCAGAGAAGTCATCTTTCACCGTTGGAGACTTTCATTCCCTACACCCTGAATTACCCGATTTTGAACAAGTTGTTCCTGAATCAAAATTTCACAACCAAAATTTCCTAAATTTCCTTGGACACCTTAAATTTATCTCAAAAATCACCCTTATATGTTTTATATTTTCCCATTGAATGCTTCCATAGGGTGTTTACTTAGCTGTTAGAATGGCCAAAAATGACCTTTTTATGTCCTCCGGAGAAAGTTGTCTTTCATCAGAATCTCAATGAGTTTGTCTATCACATTAGGTACTCTTCCCTGCATAATGAAACACACTTAATAATCATGTTATCACTCTCATATGATCTTGCATGAGGGTTAAACTGAGGGTAGGCTAGTGAGAGGAAGGATGCACAGTGACCAGGAAGCAAAATTTTCAATTATGTGCTTAGTTGTCATGTTCAAAGTTTCAATGTTTCATGTCAAACATTTTGCATGACAACACATCAAAAAAGGTGTAGAAAATCTAGTAATGTTTTGGTTCTCTAGGAACTTGATGAATTTTTCTATTGTATAATTTTTGAAGGAATCAAATTATATCCAACAAATGTAGTAGTATGTTGTGGTAAGTATGAACTTATAGCTAGTTGAGGAATTATCAGTGATGACACTGACAAAGTCGAATGCCCATTTATCAAAGTGGTGCACTTGATGCAAGAGCATCATCAAGAAGAAATTTTAAATGCAAAATGTTCAAGGCTATGAAGTTAAGTTGAGATTTTAGAATGTGTGGAATCATGAGAGGGAGTCTTTATCGGGTGAGTGATTCAAAATCTTAAATTGGAATTTTTCCCTCCTAAATGTAAATTCAAATCTTAATTAGGGAATCAATTATATAAGTCATGTTTTAGAGGATGATTAGGGGTCTATTAATGGTGGTGAGTGTTTTTTTTAATCATAGAGTGTGTAATGATTCTTTATGAGGGGTTGAGTCATTAAAGATACTTAAATTAGTATAGAAATGGTAGTTATGCATCTAGAAGGCATATGGAAGCCCAAAGGTCACAAAAATGGCAGTTATGAATTACGAAGGGGTAATTATGAACTCAAGGAGTTACTTGAGAGAATAAAATTGAATATATGCAAGAGTATGGGCTAGTTAGTGATTCATTCCTCATGGTGGAGGATGAGAACGAGTGAGTGGAAGGATTGATTTTTGTAAGAACATATAGTACATGAATTTAGAGATGTTTTGATTTTTGGTATGAATTCTTACTTTGATAATGATTTATCTGATACTTATGGTTCAAATATGTATGGTTATTCCTTTGAGGGTATATAGATAAGTTTCATGAATCATTTACAAGAGTTTTAATGGAATAAACGATCAAGATTGAATTAAAGTTCTTTGTTTTAGTAAGCTTTTACTAGTATTGTGCAAGTTTTGATCTCTCTCGAGACAGTAGTCATAATTTTTTCATTTCAACTCCAAATAATATTGAATTTGTAACATAGCATTATAATAAAAAATTTCAAATGGGTTTTCAATATTTTTCCTTTATGATGAGTAATTTTTGAGTTATGAAGTAATCCCCTAGCTAGACCGAGGATGAACACAAACTATTTGACATAATGTCTACCTAGTAAAGTGATTATATCTCTCCCATTTTTAAGAGTTAGTTTATTAAATTTGGAATGTATCATTTTTAAAGTGGGTTTTCAAGGGTTTAGTGATGTGAAAACTATACAATAATTTTTTATGAAATAATTTTATGGCAGATTGTTGGTTTTTGAGAGCACAGAAAAAAAGGTAGTATGATCCTCAATAGAAGAGAGAGAGTGTATTTGATGTTTGAAAAATCTTGAAAGGTGAATGTATAATTGATTTTTTTATTCTCTTTGCATCAACACTTCAATGTTTGGATAAAGATGTATGGAAGGATTGTGCTCTCTTGTTGTCTTGGTATAGTAGGTGTGCTAGTTCCTTACTCAAGTGTGCATGTATTTAAAGAACATGGTCAATGATAACCACCCTAAGGATTTGGTGCATCATATAATTTCTTGAATCATGAACAATGTTGTGTTTCTCATGGAATTCTTTCAAAAAAATTGTAACTTCTTCTTTATTAAGGAATTGAAAAATATGCCTTCATGATTCTTTCTATAGAGTGTGTTTTCCTTCATCGTGAGATTTTTACTCTTCATACACAAGGATCTTTGTTGGCATTTGGTTGAGGTATGTGTATAGTTTGATTTATCCAATACAATACTATGTCTTGGTACCATTATTCTTCATGAGAAAAATATTGAATTATGTACTATTTACAGACCAATTATGAATCAACTTTTGTCATTGTGCGACTTAGGCCCTTGTCGTGAACTATATTCATTGGTTGGATATCTAGGCATTATACCTAGAAGATTATCATCCACTTGCCGTAATGATATTTGAGTTAATTTTGAATTAACATTAATTTCACCACAAGATCAAACTCAACTACAACCACTCAATCACAGAGAATGTAGTATTTGAAATTATTGAATTTATGATTAGTGTAAAATATTTATTATTGATGGTAGAGTAACAATTTTTTATGTTATGTACAAGGGTGAGCTCTTGAATGTTAAAGTTCACTCACTCTATATTGTTTCATTCCTTTGGGTCAATATTTTTGCATAAGAAATTTTCTAACTGAAGGAGCACATGAAGAATGGCCTCACATAATCTAGGTTGATCAATATTAAAATCTTGGATATATGTTATTTAATTTATATGAATGTAGTGCATGCTTCTTATGTCCACTCAAATTGTGTGTCATACTTCAGTATTGCATTGAGCGTTTTAATATCTCAAAAAATCTTGAGATGAACTTTCTAACAAAGTTAATATTTCTGAAGAAGGATTTCAATTATTTCCCATAATTTAGGAAGGGGATTTTCAAGATGGATTCAATCCTATTAGGATTGATGGAATTGCCCCTTTTAGAAATGATGTGTCTCGATATCTTGCCTTCAATGACACCAAAGACACATTACTTTGGATTTAGGGATATGGCATACTCATGGTGTTTTTTTGGGACTGCACATAAATCCTTGAGTTAGTGTGGTTCTTAGAGAATACTGTGAGATCATCCATGTATAAAACAATGTAATTATTTATTAATTCGTTGAATTTGATGTCCATAGCACATTGAAATAAAGTGCATATGCTTACCAATCTAAATGACATTATTTTATATGTAAATGTAGCCCACTTGGTGGTCAAGGCCATTTTAATTCTATCTTTTTGGTTCATTATGACTTCATTATATCCAGAATACCCGTCCAAATAGGAAATAATTTACGGACCATTCTTAATCTAGAGCACCTCATCAAGGGATGGAAGTGGTTGTTATGTTTTTTTGGATGCCTTGTTCAATTTGTAGAATTCCACCAAAGGAAAATTTATGTATTTTTCTTGCAAACCGAAATAAGGCTGGTGGCCCATATCAAGTGTCAAATTAGAAATATGATTTATGCACTCAACAACATCTACACTTCCTTTACTATTAGAGGCTTCAATAATGTGTTAGCTAGACTTTGTATCTGACAACTGGTTTTGTAGCAACTTTAATGGATAGTGTGCATCGGGATGGATGGATTGAAATTCTTAAAGTCATTATAGCTCCATATGATAACATCTTGGTAATGCTTGAGTGCACACACCAACTATTATTTTTTGTGCAGAGTGTAGGATTCTCCTAGTAGCACATATTTTAGACCATTGCGAACCCCAAAGTTGTGGGACTCATATTACACATTCCCAAGTGGGGAGGCATGTTTTATTTTTTCAAGGTGATTCATATAAAATATCTTCTTAGGGGATATAACACAATTAGGCATATCATTGAATTTCATTTGTAATATTCGATCGTCATCCCATTCAAACTCCTCCTTGTTGACTTCATCTATGATTTGTGATTCTAAAGTTGTAAAATTATAAAGGAAGTCAATAATATACTTGTCATCATTGGATATATAAAAAACATTTTTTTCTAGGATGGATGGGTTTGAGAACAATTCTATCAATAAACACTTGAACTTTAAATCTTGAAATGGATCCAAGGTATTGGATGCACAAGTTAGAATTTTTGTAACACTATTTTTGAGGTGCAATATGAAATGGATTTTAAATGCATTAAGATCTTCAATATAGTTCCATATGCGACTATGATATCTGGTCATGCATTTGTTATAACACACGTAATGGATTCTTACTTTTCTATTTATCACTTGTGAATCTCCAAATTACCTTATGCATTTTAAACCTTTCTTAAGTGTGAGCTACAAGCCACAAATAAGTGCTTCTAATTCCACGACATTATTAGTACACAAGAATTGAAGTTTGAATGTAAGGTGTAATACCTTTTTTCTTTAGGGTTGATCAACTAAATTCTTGTACCACATGCTTTCTTGGATTATAATCCATCAAAATGCATGGTCAATAGATGTTCTTCAGATTTATTTTCATCTACCAGCTCAGGAGAAGTTGCAAGACACACTTGTTTTACTATTGTGAAGTATAAGACTTCGTAGATAGTTTTTAAATCTAGGTGTAAAATGATTCCATTTGGGTTTTGCGAAGGAAATGGAGAATTGTGATCATGCTAAGGAGGACTATGCAAGGCTTGTATAGAGTGTAAATTCAAGGAATCACCTTCCTCTATGTGTATAACTTCTCTTGCATAAGGAGCATCACTTGCAATGCTTGGAATGTATTGTGTAAGGATTTATACATTTTCTTGATATGTTATGGGGACTATGGATTTTTTAAGAATAAAAATGAGTGTATATTTAATCGTTTTCTGCTTGGTGTTGTACACAAGTTGTATTACACCCTAGATAATGGACAAAAATTTCACGTAAGAATGTCCATAATGTGGTTTTGAGTATGCACGATACCAACTGGGTAAGGAAAGAAAGTACAACTTTACCATGTCCCCAAGTATGAGATAATATTATTTAATTTGTGTAGAAATATTTCCAAATTATCCTCTATTGCATGCTTTGTTTATGTTCTCTCATAATCTTTCTTCTCTTAAATTGTGGGTGTTTCCTCAAAAGGTTCCAACTCTTATGTAGGGATTAGATCCTCTTCCTTCTCTTCATTTTTTACATGTTGATTTATGGTTCTTCTATTAATTTTTCTAAAACATAGGATGGTGTGCAATGTTCCACACATCTTATAAATAAAATCCCTTCCTTCTATGGTGCCTTCTCTATGAAAAAAGCATGCATCGTTCTCTGTGTATAATATTTCACTAACATTATTATAATCAGTTATCAAAAATTTCATTCACGACTCTCTATTAATTTTGATTTGATTCATAATGTTATGTCATTGTTACCATATATCTGAGAAATATATCTCCATGTAACCATTGAGAGTGTGTGACCAATATTTTCTAATAAATATACCATAAGCCTCAAGGATGTCTACTACTTGGATATCAATAAATTATTGGACTCTTGGATATATGATTAGTTGTATTTGGCTATGCAAGAGTTCTCTAACAATGTTCACCTATGTTTTATTCAATTACACCACCCTACAACTAAATTTGGCATGTACCAATCCCAATTAATATAAAGTAGAGAATGACATGATGTTCCCATAAGATCCTAAAACAACCAATTAATTATGTAAGTTTACCAAAAATTCCAACTATTAGCAATAAGGGAGGAGATTCTACAATTTCTTTATAAGCGGCTATTGCATCACTAGATTTGTCAGTTGGATTTTCAAATGGAGGGGATAAGGATTTGGATAAAATTTTCTTCTAGGTACTAATTTGGAGCAACTCAAACATAGAGATATTAGCTTTGGTTTTGTGCAAGTCATCAACAATGCTACACTTAATTGATTTTTTTTTTAGGGCATAGGAGGATAGTGTTTTCATTTTATAGGATGCATAATATAAGGCCTTTTAGGTGACGGTGATCATTTTATGATCATGTATTAGGTCAAACTTGGGAAGAATTGGGAGGAGAAGAGGTGGTCAAGGGCTCATGAGTTTTACTATGAAGGATTTAGTTATTCTCTCTTTGGTATTTATGGTAAGCATGAACCTTCTTTAAGTTGTCCTTGGGTTTTTTATCACTCTCCCCTAATAATTCATAAGTTTCTAAGGCTAGGGAGGTCCTAGTGTGTTTCTCATTGTTTTGTGTGGATTCATGGAGTGCATGAATAATATCAATATTGTCGATTTCATTTTGAAAAATACTAGAGGTTGCATTGAATTTTGGGCATTCTACCTTGACATTTGTCATGGTGTTGTGGAGTCTACACTAGGATGGTAGAGCTAAATCTACAAATTTGGTAAATTTTTGTGTAAATTTGTCCAAATGACCAAGAAATCCTTTATTATTAAGTCAGGAATTCTGTTGGCAATTATTGTGTTAGAAATTGAAATTCATACTTGGGAAGTTGGTGGAAGGTAGGATTCGATTTAGCGATGTGAGATAATGTTGGAAAAATGATCAAGCGGGATGGCATGGACATCAACCGAGTTGCACTCGAATGGTAGCATGACGAAGTTCCATGTAGTAATCAGGCATTCAACCGTGAAATGTGCATGTAAGAGAAAAGGATCTACTCATTCTCATAAATCATAAAAAAGGGTACAAATAAGAGCGTTGTGTAACTCCCAATACAAGACCAATCATACCTCCATAAGAGAGAAGAGGATTTACGATCTGAAAATAGAGAGTAACTCATGTATGACACACTGAAGCACAATGAAGCATATGAAAGATTCTATAATGAAATCTATAATATCTCCTAAGACACCTAATACTTATGATCTCACCTAAGTGAGATGACTCACCAAGTGATGTGGACAATGCCCCAAGATGACGAGGGAAGTACCCCACACCAACACCCCTTTCATTGTAGCTTAGAATGAGGTAGGCAAGTAAGAAATGAGAAATGGATATCAAGTAATGGAGGAAAACCTAATGTACAACAAGGATATCAAGTAATGGAGGAAAACCTAATGGGAAAAACATCCACTACAAGAGATGGAAGACTCCCCTAAACAACCTAAGAAAGATGAGACAAATGGGTCCCGATAACTAAAGGCCTGATAAGGTACCCATGTATAAACTATAATATTTCTAAAAAAAGAAGAAGAGAAGAGAGGAAGAATACTATAGAAACCAAAGAATATGTGAAGTTGCAATGGACCTCACCCAAGACGAGAGCACAAGTAAGGATACTTGGCCTTGGTGAAGGGTTCAGTGAAGAATCCTACAACTGATTTGAAATCTACAACTCTATGAAGTCTCCAAGAAGAGTGTTGATAATGTGGTCTTCCGCCTATAGACTAAACAAGGTCCATCCATATCGAATAATGTTTCTTCCCTTAAGAAGAACAAAAATGGAGTACTGGAAATCCGCCAACTCCGTGAAGGAAACCAAAGGAAGAAACACGAAGAACTCTTAATCTAGTCCACTGGAATGTAACATAGGTCTAGAAAATAAGTGCAAAGGAACCAAAGGTAATTCCATGAAATTATAATTGTCATAGTGTGGGAAGGGAACATCTGTCAAAAGAGTGCCCAAGTGAAGTAAAGGAAAAACAACAACCCCAAAACACTAGAAAGAGGATCCACAAGAAGAGGTGGATTATTGATGGTCTCCAAAATAGTGGAAGTGATACCATGTGAGAGAATGTGAGAACGAGGATCAAGTGGGATGGTGTGCACATCAAATAAGTTACACTTGAACGGAAGCATGATGAAGTTCCATGTCGTAAGTAAACATTCAACCATGAAATGTAAATGTAAAAGAAAAGGGTCTACTCATTCTCATATATAAAAAAGGTACAAATATGAGTGTTGTGCAACTCCAAATGTAAGAACAATCATACCTCCACAAGGGAGAAGAGGAGTTACGATTTAGAAATGTAAAGTAACTCTTGTATGACACACTAATATAACAGATTCTATGACAAAATCTATCATAGCTCCTAAGACACTTAAGACCTATGATCTCACCTATGTGAGATGACTCGCCAAGTGATGTGGACAATCCTCCGAGACAACAAGGAAAGTACCCCACACCAACAAGTGCGCCTTACCTCTACAAGTAAATTACATCATTTGATAATTTTTATATTATTTGATGTAAGTTCCCTACTTCTACTCTAGGATTTGTGGAATAAGTTGGAAATTTGGGTGTAAAAGTAGAAGTTGGGTCCTGGGAGGATTATATGGTAGGATTAAAATATGTGGGATTTCCCACAAAGTTTTACATGGGAGTCAATATTATTCGGTTTATAACTGTAAGCAGTGAAAAACTTAGAAAAAATGTGAAAGATAAACAAATATGACAACAAACCTTTCCTCCAAGTGTTTCCTTGCAAACCTCAAATAATATTGTGAAAGTATTAAACTTATAGAATATTGTAGTTGTTGGATTATGGACTCTCTTGAAATCGGTCTCCAAATATAGACATGACAATGCTATGAGAAGATAGACATGAGGATGCAGATGTCAATTTTGGTAGAAGTTGGATGCAATTACACAAAAAATTCTAAGGATTTCAAGAGGATTATTGTAAAGGATATGGCCTTTTTTATAGTTGAGGAAGAGGCCATAGAAAGTGTATCTAAGTTTGAATGAGTTCCAAGATCATGAATTCATTTCTTGAAATAACAAATGCATTTGGTCTATGTGGTTACAACTTTGAAGGGGCAATGATTATTTGGTTGGTACTAAGATTTCATATGAGAAGGTGGTTGTACATGCAATTTCATTTCCCCCACCTTTGGAGGGTTCTAGAGGTGGAGTGGGAGTGGAGTGACTAGGATAGTGAAGTGGGGTATGAATAGGAAAATATATTTAATTCTATTTAAATAACTAATTTATCTAGCTATGACGTGTAAGTAGGAAATTAACCATTTAATTAAAGAAATGTTTAATTAAATTAGCTAAAGGGTGTGTGAATTAATTTAATTAATTCCAGTAGTATAATAGAATTAAATTAATTAATTCTAAAGGGTTATGGTTTAAATGATAGAATTAATTTAATTAATTCTAAAGGGATGTACTCTAGTAGGATAGAATTAACTTAATTAATTTTAATGGGATGGAATTAACTTAGTTAACTCTGAAGGGATGAAAATAGGATATAATTAATCTAAGGATAGGCTAGAAATAAGCATGTATTTTTACGGTGTCTACATTTTTCCCTCTTTAAAGTGTTATTACGAGGTAATAATATTTTAAATATAGTAGACACATGCATACTAGCGAGAAGAAAGAAAGGGAGCATGGTAGGTTTGTTTGATATGCTCCGACGAAGCATTTAGATGCCCCAACGAGTAGAATAGTAAGGGAGTGCCCCTCAAGTGGGTGGGTGACGCAACAAAGTGGTGGAAAACCACTTGATAGGAAGAAGGCAAGGAATTTGAAGGAGGATGGGAGGGATTTTGCTCATAGCATGAGCATCGTTTAAAGAGTGAAAGTTAGAGCAACCTTATTTTTTTATTACACAATAGAGTTTTCACTATGACTATGAAATAATCGTGATGTTTAAGATGTTATGTGCGTAAACAAACACACACGTAAAAAATGTTAGGAAATTAATCTAGGGCTCACAATAATTGCTATATAGTTTTAATAATATACTTTGTTATTATGTTACTTGTGACTATTTTGGGGTATTCATTTCTATTTAATATGAGGTTGTTTTACTACCTCCTTGGCTATATAATAGCCTATCTATTGTATGTTGAATATATTGTAGCATATTGAATATCATTCCCTACAACTCTGTGATCCATTTCCTTCATTTGGTATCAAAGCGAGAGGGGTTCCTGAAGGAAAACTGTGTGTGTATTTTTTAATTATTTTTGGGGCATTTGATTTGATCTTGGTTCAAGATGCTAATAGAACTGCCTACCCCTGTCAGTTTTCATCACTACAAATAAGAAGAGTAGCGACTTCATCAACATGTTTTTCATTTCCAGATTGACAGCCTGGTCATGCTTAGTCAACTTACACTCTGTTCAAAGTGTATAATCAGACCACATTATACGAGGGTCATTTTCCTTGAGTAAATGTGGCCAAGTATTATCATACACTTCATGATTGTATTGTTTATCAATAGAGGATTGACAGAGTGAAGGGAAAGAGCATTGGTTGCATTCAACACAGAAATAAAATGAAATTGCTATATATATGATACTAAAGGCATGAACATATATTAATATTTTGTGGATTTATCATATGCGTCACTATTGGTGGAGAGAATAAAAGCATTTGACCTCACTATTTAGATGGTGTGTAGATATATCCCTGGTGCATTTTGGCTTACGCTCTTTCATTGCCATTCTATCTTGTATGACGTCTTTTAAAGCTTCATACATTACATCGAATATTTGGCCAACTAATTACAAATGCATATCACCATATCCAAATTACATGCGCCAAGCATTCTTTCCACCCCGATCACGTATTCCACGTCCTCAACTCTCGTTAAAAAAATCTTGTGAAATATATGCACGAGAATTCCAACTTGGCGCCTCACTTAGGACTGCATAAATCTCATGTTGTGTCATTAGGAATTTTAATATATGTGTGAATTGAAAATTCAAAGTTGAGTTTATAGTCTGTCTTGATTTTCTTCTGTTTTTTAGTCTTACATTACTGAATTTCAAGAGTCCCATTAGTATTGTCTCGACCTTTTTTATGATTTTATTTTAGATCTATAATTTGCTTATTAGTAACTTTGTCACGTTTGTTATATTAGTATTTGAATAGAATTTAGTGGTTCTAAAGCTCTTCGTTTAGATTTTATATGGTCTCAAAATCTGAGTTTTATAGTTCAAAATACCACTTTGCCCAAAGATATATTTATATTCTCTAAAGTCGACTTGGCTATGTAAACCATTGTTTTTATCTTTGTCTTTGTAAAGCTAGTCATAATCAAAAATTTAAGTCTCTGAGACGTCATTCATGTAGTTGTCGTTTTGAATTTTGTCAAAATTCAGTTGTATAATATGTCTATTTCATGTCCTCTCACCTTCTTGTCCACATTGTCATTTTGTGTTGTCAAATAGTCTTTGTGATTCATCATTAAAAGTGTCAAATTTGAGTGATGTTAAAAGTTTGGAAAATAAAAAAAAATTCTTACGGACGCATTTTCGATAGAATCTGGTGTCTAAGTTGTGATTGAGCTCCATAATCAAATTCAGATGATTTAGTAGCTTCATACCAGAGGATGGAGGAAAACGGAGGTTGGAGGTCAATCAAAAACCTCTCGTCAGTCGTCAACGATGGGGCCACACAAAGGTTTGGTGACATGTGTGTTTGTAGTTTGCTTTCAAGTTGTGTAGTGTGCTTTTCACTACGTTTTTCAGAGTGTTAGTTTCAATGTTCCTCTTTGAATAAGTAGAAATTTCACATTATGGGGGGGGGGGGAACATGATCCAATGTTACATTTCCAGTTTTTAGTTTGTAATGTGTGAGCAAATTTTCCTATATTATTTCCTACAATAAAATGTGATGAGGGGTGATAATGTTACTTAGCACATCATGATATGGTTGAAGGTAAAACACTTGAAAACCTTCATTTATGGTTTATGGTAAACCCATTACAAAACCACCATTCTTGGTTGTTGATAAACCATTCGTAAAACCATCACCTTGTGGTTGGTGGTACTCCAAATGTAAAACCACCATTCTTGGTTTTTTGTCAACTGTTTGCAAAACCATCCTTGAGGTTTGTGATCATCCTGTGAAAATAACCAGATCATGAGTAGGTGCAAGTACAAAGGCAGGTTTTCCCCATGTTCACACTAAGGGGGGAATGTTATGAAATTAATCTAGTGCTCACGATAATTGTTATATAGTTATAGCAATATACTTTGTTATTATGTTACTCATGACTATTCCAGGGTATTCGTTCCTATTTACTAGGAGGTTGTTTTGCTACCTCCTTGGCTTTGTAATAGCCTATCTATTGTACGTTGAATATATTGGAGCATATTGAATATCATTCCATGTAACTTTGTGATCCATTTCCTTCAACAAATAAAAGATAAAAAGGAAAATAAAGTAAATATACACAGTAAAATTATGCACTGTGGCTATAAAGAAGCCAAGATGATAACAAAATATGTGTAATTAGTCCAAACAGTAAGATCAACAATGCAACACAACTTCGCAAAGAAGACAATTAGCTATGCCCTTAATACGTGTCATGGTGATGCTTAAACAAATGTGAATGCCCCCAAGCAATATCTTAGAAATGCAAGGGGATAGGATTAGAATAAAGAGTGAAGTAATCTTAGATACTCCCAATGAAACTCTTATTAGAACCGTATTGAAAATTGATTTGAGAGTTAAAAAGGATCATTACCCTCAAGAATTAAACTTATGAAATGTAGGGGAGGGAATGAGAGCCAAGAGTTCCCTAAGAAAAGTTATATTGTGAAGGAAACAATTGATTTGAATTTCCCCAAGTAGGGATATTAACATGTAAAGTGAAGATGATGTATCATGATAGTCGTAATATTGGAACATGTAAAGAAAAGCTAGGATAAATAGTTTTCATGTGTTTTCCAATGTTAGGAATTTTGTGATCATTTGAATTTTTGTTGTATATTTTGATTTTTTTTTTATTTTTTTCTAAATTTTTGTGAATATACGATTTTTTTGAAATTTATAAGGTTTTGATGCACAAAAGGGAAGCGATGTGCTTGTTACGCCAGATTTATTATGGAGATATGATGATGTGATATAAAGCTTAGCTTCCATGTTCATAGTGTATCTTTTATTCATGATGTATGATGATTATGGATAAATGATGATGTTGTATGTGAAATGATTTCCACAAAGTACTTGTAATTAGCACAAATACAAGGAAATGTAAACAAACCGAACTACACAATAAAAGGAAAACACACAAAGGCTTACTTAATAAACCAGGATGATAAAACAATATGTACAAGTTATTGAAAAACATAAAAAAACATGTCAAACAAACCCAATATGAACAGGAATTAACTACACTAAAGTTATATGTGAACTAAGATGCTAATAATGCATCTGCAATTGGTCTACGATAACAAAGTACAACAAAATAACAAATTAACATGCTAACAAAAGTATTGTGAAAATGTTGACAAACCACAACAATACAACACAATTTGTAATAACAATGTCTAATGACACCCCTAATGTGTTCCACATTGAAGAATTAGACAGATATGAATGCCCTCAAACGATAGCTTAGAAACATAAGAGGACTAGATCAGGCTGAAGAGCAGAGTGATCTTAGATACTCCAAAAAACAATCGTGTTAGATCCCATTGTAGTGTAATCTGTATTGGATTTAATTGAAATCCAAGTGTGCCCCAAGCAAATTTATATTGCGAAAGGGTAATTGATTATTTTGGCTCAAACATAGATATACACCATGTGTAAGAAAAGTGATCATCAAAAGGTGATCCGGAAAAATTAGTAGGATTGTCATAAAATGACAATATTCTTAAACGGTGTTATTTAGTTACTGAGATTTTGTCAAATATTTTTTGAATGTTTTGTTTTTTGCTAGTTTTATACTGTTTTTTATTTTTGAACATATTTGAATGTGTATGAATTTTTAAACATATTTCAAAGTTTTTTATATTTTTTAAACATATTGGAATGTCTTTGGATTTTTAAATATATTTCAATGTTTTCATATTTTTAAACATATTTGAATTTTTTTGTATTTTTGACTCAGTAAAAGGGTACACCGTCTGAACTCATGTTCAAACAATTGTAAGCATTTCATTCCATTGGTAGAATGTAGACAATATAATGATAGGATATCTCACTCCACTGTTGACTCCACACAACTAGGAAGATGTGAGGGCTCACCACCGAGATCTAAAAAGGACATGAGAATAATGAGAATAGTGATATGAAAATGAAGATGATGGATGACAAGACACAAGGTGTAACAATGGTCCATTCAAGAAAATGTGACTCATCTCCATTCAAGATTACCTTATCGATTCTAAGATGATTTCACTTTATAGGTTTTGACTAGACTTAGATCCATTGTTGTCCTAGTGATTGACAAGATTCGGTTAAAGGAATTATTGTCTCTCTTAACATGACCAACATCTTGGGATGTATATGATTAAATCACTTTTGATTCATATTTTCTAAAGGCTTTATTGTGTTTGATTTTTTTGAATTGAACCCTACATCTTTCACATGCCATTAGTAAAAAGAAAGGGCTCAATTTCAAATACAAAACATAGGCAAGTAAGGTTACTTGCCTCCTTTCCCAGTCTCATACTACTAGTAAGAAGTATGGGCTCATCACCGAAGATTGCGAAGGAGGAAATTTGCAGTGATTGATATATATTTTTGTATTTTAGATTGATTTTTTCCTTGTATTTTGATACTAGTATCAACCTCATGTTACTAGTAGGACGCAAGGATTCAACACCGTAGACTGAGATGGACAATTAAAAAGGTTTGGATAAATAAGTTTAGTGATTTCTGTTAAAGAGAGAGCTTGTTTGAAAGGAGGAGTTGCCACCAGTAAGCTTCAAGACAAAACCGTAGCTAAAAAGATCTGGAATGGTAGAAACCATAACAAGAATGAGACACACAATGCCTAAGATGAATAGTATTAACCTGTGTCTGATAGATGAAGGGTGTGGAGAAGTGATGATGTTATGATTAAGATATATTCTAATGAATGAAACAATTAAAATTGTTTGTTAAATGAGTTTATCGTGCAAACGACCTCCCCTAGTGTGGAGAGTACCTGTGGATAATATGTTTTTGCTTCTACCTTTTTTATTTTCAAATAGTGCTTTAAGGAGGGGTTTGACATGGATTTTTATCCTCTTTTTAAACTTTTTTATTTTTATGAGTTTTTGCAGATGAGGATTTTTAATAGACTCATTAGGAGAGAGGTCCATGTTTAGGAAAGTTGAATGGTCCTGATTTACGAGACTTGAGTGGATAAGGTCCAATTCAATGGAGTGAATAAAAATATTTGACAAGTCTTGATTTATAACACTTTGGTGGACGATATCCAATTCAACAGAATTAATCAAAAGATTTGCGATAAACCTAATATTCGATGAGTCTTAATTTATGAGACTTGGGCGGATGAGTTCCAAGTCAACGGAATGAATTGAAATATTTGTAATAAACATAAGATTTGATGGGTCTTGATTTATGAGACTTGGGCGGATGAGATCCAAGTCAACAAAGTGAATTAAAATATTTGATGAGTCCTGATTTACGATACTTGGGTGAACGAGAACAAATTCAATGGAGAGAAGTATGATATTCGATGATTCCTATTATACGAGACTTGGGTGGACAATGTCCAAGTCAACTGAGTGAATCAAAATATTCAATGAGTCTTGGTTTATGAGACTTAGGAAGATGAGGTCCAAGTCAACAGATGGAATCGAAATATTTGCAAGAAACCTATGATTTGATGAGTCTAGATTTACGAGACTAGGGCGAAGGAGGTCCAAGCCAATTGAGGGAATTTAAAGATTTGAAAGAAACCTAAGATTTGATGAGTCCTGATTTACGAGACTTGGGCGGCTGAGGTCCAAGTCAACAGAGTGAATCAAAATATTTGAGGAGTCTTGATTTATGATACTTGGGTGGATGAGGTCCAATTCGATGGAGTGAATCTAAATATTCAATGAGTACTAATTTATGAGACTTGGGAAGATGAGATCTAATTCAATGGATTAAATGAAAAGATTTGATTAGTTCTAATGTACAAGACTTGGGTGGATGAGATCCAAGTCAATGGATATGTGATTGGATAAGTTTTTGATGAGACTGAAAAACCTATCTGATGTTAAAGGTAATTTTTCAATATAGAGAATATGGTGTAATTCGAATTCCCCAATACCTTTGTGAATGATTTTCGATGTAGGTGGAATAGAAGATTAAGATGATTGGTGCTTTAAAATATGTTTTACATCAATATAGCCTTGAAATATGAATGGAATGATGCGAGGGACTAAGGATTGATCCAAAGATGGGCATCTAAGGCATCTTGTAGGATGCAGAGAAAATATACTTAATGTGTCTCCTTTTAGGCATTGGATTAATTTGTGATTAAATCTTGAAATGGTTGTGTGAGGATAATCCTAAGAATAAACACCTTGTGGAGTGGACGCATATGGATGTCTTTACAAGTAGGTACCACCATCGAAGATATGCCTGGAAGATTGATTGTTTGAGGTATTAAGGGCATAGAAACTTGTATTGTTACATATTTCCAAACTTGTTGTTGTGTCTCTAAAATTAGACTAGGGATTTTAGGCATAGGATCTAGCTTTGAAAGGATAGAATCAGGCTCAAAAGTACTTTATGATTGATCCTCTTATTTAGAGTCTTCATTTATATCATGGGTTGGAAAGGAGTCTTGAAGAAAATTTAAGTTCTCGCTTGACGTTTGAAGATTTTTGTCTAAAACATGTTCAATTTCTTATTGAACTAATGGAAGAACATCCAAAGGAGAGATTGATTGGTTTTGGTTTATAGATATTTAACCATTATCATCTTGATCTTGCTGAGTTTTATCATGTAAAGAGTTTTGGTCAATGTTTCTCTTCACTATAATTTGTGGTAGTTGACGTATTTTTTATTTTGAGAGCTTCATCATCAATGTCTATTTCAATGACTTCGTCGTCAATTAATTTTTGGACGTAATGGTGAAGTCACATGCATCTATTTTTTTTATGACCATCAATGTGATGAAATTCCCAGTATGTATTGGGTTTGTACCAAGATGGCTTAGGTTCCCCTTAGATAAAGGGTTTTGTAATTGGGTATTTTATGATTTTATCCTTTGGTAATTGACAAAAGACACTATAAAGAATTTCTCCAAGGGGTGTAAAATAATGTTTGAATTTACACAGAGTAGTGTCTTCTCTAGATTATATGATTGGCATTTTGGGTGATTTCCCACTAAGTCAAGAATCTATGTGAGTGATTTTCTTCGACATCTCACAAAGTTTTTCGAGTAACTCATCATTTGATGTCATGTGTGAACCTACCATTGTAATGAAAAATGGGGTAATGTGGAAGCTTAGTTGATGTGCTTATATTTTGTCAAAGTGAATGCCAAAATACACCTCTTACTCGACCCTTAGCAATGTGAATGCTAAGATGGAAGAGAATGGGAAACACGATTGATGTACTTAACTCTTAATAAAATGAATGTTAAGATATAAGAGGCTTCGCGATGAAATGGGAGTACTCAAATATCAACAATGTGAATGTTGAAATAAGAGGTGAAGAAATGATGATACTTAAAATTTAACAAAGTGAATGCTAAATTTGTAGACGTAGGATGGGTAAGCACTTAGAGTTTAACAATTTCTATGTTAAATTAAAAGATGTAGGAGAATGATAGAGCAATAAGATCGTGATGATGTTTGACCGTGATAAAGTGGAAATCAAGATGTCAAAACTTAAATTACGAATGAAGGTGCTCAAGTGAGGGTGTGGGTATCCACAACTCAAGGCTTAACTTTAATGGGAATAAGTTGCTTAAAATTTGGGGAAAGAATCCAAATATTTAAGGCTAAGGTAAAAAATGGACTCAAGATGAAAAATCCAATTGAAGGATATTTGGAAGATTTAAAAAGAGATGACGATGGAGAGTGTATGATCTGTAAATTCTAGCCAAAAAATGTCACCGACCACAGAACCCTATAGGTAGTTTGTTAATTTTATAAATTGACTCCACAATATTATCAACTTAATGAAAATTTTAATGCAAAAATGACAATAAACACTGCAAGCAGTTGATAATGGAGTTTGGCTAAAAACACCTACGTCTCTGGGTTCAAAATTTGAATCGATTAATTAATTACTTCCGATTTGTAAATCTAATACAAAATTACAAATGAAGCTATCAATGCACAACAATGAACTTGATTCTAGTTGATTCATTTGAATCCAAACTGGTCTTCAAAAGAACAATTGGTTAGCTAAAAATAGTGAATGTAAGATAGTTAATATAATATAGAACAACATGTAAATACACTAGATGGATGTGGTAGATAAATATGGAAATGACACAAGCAACTATGAAAATGGAAATTGCTAAACCCTAGAGTACTAACAGGGTTAAAATGAACTCATCTGATTAGAGGATATCGTTGGACTGTGTCGCATAAATTACTGGAGGAATGGGAAGCAGGAACAACTATACATAGGTCACAAAAAGGATGGATCTGAGCTATCTAGCTGGACTGGAGTTCTTGGAGAGGGATTAGGGCACCTGCAGGCACTCTAAACTGTAAAATGAATGCCTTAGTTTATGTAAAAGGTCTAGAACTAAGTTTCATAGGTTTGGTAGGTCATCTAAAACCCTCATTATGTGTCACATCAGAATTGTCGCACTACACCAGGTGTCACTGATAATCTAAGATGAAAGAAAAACCTGTAAGAGACCACAAGAAGTATCAAAAAACGTAAAAAAAAGAATGTAAATGAATGGGTCAGGCTGATCTCAGCTGCCACAACAGTGGGCTTACTAACTGAACACTACACTACATTTCAAACCTAAAGGTAGTTTTGGTGTGTGTGTGCATCATGTGCCCTAGGTGCTCTTGTGTCATTCACACTTTGTGAAGTAGCGAACAATAAATAGATGTAGAATGTAATATAATGGTGCATGAAATATAATAGAATCCCTCCCCCTATGCTTGTGTGATGCAAATGAACCAACCTTGTCCTTTTTCATGGAGCTAATAGATGCAAATGATCTCCAAATGGATGCAATTCTAGGTGGATGATATTAGTGACTAGTGCCTAGTCCCTCATTATAGTCTCATAACTTTATATTTAAAGGGTTCTCTTGATCTAATTTTGTAATTAACCCTAAAATGGTCGACCATCAAAATATAAGAAGCTAAAATGGATAAAAAGTGCCCAAAAGGTGGCGGGAAAGATAAAAAAGGATCAGGGTGCCATTGGTGGGACCAAGGCGCCCCAGTACTAGCCTGGGAACCCTAATCAAGGATAAAATAATGTGAAATGACAGAAGCTGACTGGGCATGTGGGTGCAAGAGGTTAGGAATGATAAAAGAAAATAAATCAATATGGCCAAAGAATGTGGGTTAATTAGTACTTTCTTCACTCAAAAACCTTCTAAATTGTAGTATGACACTGGGACTAAATAGTGTCTAAAGTGCATGATTTTGTGTCTACATTTACCCCCACTTTATGTTGGTGAGCAGAAAGCTTGGTAACATAAATTAGATAGAGATGCGTACCTGATGTCCATAATGATTGTATTAGAAAACGCACCGAAGGAGTATAAAAATCATGGAATGACAAAAATATGATGGAGTGTGGAAACTAATAGAGGAAAAAGTGCAAAAAAAAGGTGGTGAGAGTGAACCTAGGGCAGAAACGTGTGTGTATTTGTTGATGTGTGTGATGTACCTACATTTTTAGTATGGTGTGTGATGTCACGAAGTGTTTTTGTTGACGTTGTTGCCCCCCATTTTAATGTGTGTTTCCCATACAACCAAACCTGCAAGGAGAAAATGATCAAGTATTCAAATATGTGTGTATGTATGTGTAAAAATGCAATGTAAAAGATGCATGTATATGAATGTAAAAATCATGTGAATGTAAAATACGCAAATGGAAAATGTAAATGGAAAATGTGCACCTGATCCATGTTGAGAAAGAGAGTGTAAAATGATATCCTGTACTGCTGCGTTTTTTTTGGAAATCTGATGCCATAGGCTGAAGAAGTGTAGGGAGGAATTCCATTGTATCCTCCAACCTGTATCTGCTTCCATGAATGTGTGTGAAGAGATATCTATAGGTCCTATTTTTTTAGGCGATCCAATGCCACTATCCAAAGTAGTGTAGAGAGTAAGTTCATTATATCCTCTAACCTGTAACTTCTCTCCGTAATGCTAATGATAACCATGTCCTATAAAGATATTGTGTACGGGGTTCATAGACTGGTATGAACCCACTTGTTTTATGTAACCCACAATGCCAAGGGCAGAAAGTGCACTGAATTGAACCGGTGTAAATGTTTTGTGTAGTATATAAAACCCCAAATGATTCCTCCCTCTTTGGGGGCGCATATAACGTTGTTGATAGGAGAATACGTCCCCAAAAGAGGATCAACTTCATAATCGTTGTAACTCTACCCTGCATGTGGAAAGGAATGTGCTTGGTATAAATCAAGGCACGTACAAACAAGAAGGCTAGCCAAAGACAAGTGCTAGTATAAGCATACATGTATAAAGCAATGTGGAATCTATGCAAACAGTGTGTAAGCTACCAAGCAAAGTAATGTAAACATGTAAGAAGACAAGTAAGCTGCACAAAGTGAGCTATAAACAAGAGATGTCACGCATGATGCCACAAGACATGCAAGTCCATCATGGTCGCATATAAACAAACAAGTGTGCACACAAAACAAAGGGCAAGGCCCGCATACAAGAGCAAACAGTAACAGATAATGTAACAAATAAGTATGGAAGCAAGTATCCCTCCATAACAAATGTTGCACATGAAGCACATGTTATCATGTTAGAAAGATCAATAGTATGTCAAAAGTGCGTATAATCAAGTAATGTAAAGTGATAAGTATAAAATGAAACAATAGTACCTGTAAGAGACGAATGTGGATGCCCCCTGTGACCAGTGTAAGAAGGGTAGAAGGCAAAAAAACCATGTTACATGTAAGAGACCTGTATCTATGATCATAGCTAGAAAAAGGCGCGAACATGCATGTGTGGATGGTAGAGATAAATGACATACAAGTAATCAAACTAGCATGTGTAACAAAGTGACCACGACCAAGCAAAAGTAAGAAAGAGTAAAAGCAACCATAATATGCAGTATGTTTTGGATTGATGGAATGGAATGCAATATGGATGATAGGATCCGCATGCCTCCCGAGTGAATGGAAATGTATGCAGTGAGGTTCATTTGTTTTCCCCCTCAACAATCAATAATGAACCATAAACAAGAGTACGTCATTGGGAAATGGTTGAAGTGTGTGTTGTGTCTAACATGTTGTGAAGAGTGTGCATATGTAAGGTGACGATATGTGACATAGAGATGATGTGTGCATGAAACCTATAGCCGAAGCGTATATGAAAACAAGATGAATGTAGGCGTGATGATGTAGCCTAAAGCTTATATCACTAATAGATGAATAAAATGGAGTGGTCATCTAGCCTAAAGCGTATACCACTACAAAATGGTAAAGTAGGTGACCATTTAGTCGATAGCGTATGTCACTATCCTAGGAATGTCACATGATAGAAGCGTGAATGATGAATGTGTAAGTATGATAAGGTCCATTTCATTTGTAAACCCTTACCAGTAGATTATGGACTAAGGAACTAAAGTGCATCATAGGGTAGTGAGTGCAACGCATAGAAAACAATGCAATATGCGTGATGAGAATAGATGACCATGTGATGAGTAGAATGTGTAATGTATGATGCAATGTGAGATGTAATGTAGGATGTATAAGATGTAATGTACCATGTAGACTAATGAGTGTGAGATGTGTTATATGTAGCATGTAAAATGCTAGAGGCATAGAACATGAAAGTGTTGTATATGCATGATGACTATTATGATGGTATGTATGTATGATGTGTAAAATGTGCAAATAATCAAAATGATGTATTCTAAATGCAATATGTATAGATGCGCAAAGGTCGAAATGATGTAGATTAAATATAGTATGTATGATGTATGACACGAGATGCATAAATAGACACAGTGCGTAATACCTATAGTGCAGTGTGTGGGGTTCATATGTAGTAAGCTCTCAACAGTCAACTGTGAACCAAAGCACAAGAGTGTATCATCGGGTAATGACGATGCTAAAATGTGGAATGAGTATGCCTATGTCAGAAGATTGATGTATGATAATGTAAAGATGATAGATGCTAGTGTGAGTGTGGGGGAGGAGTGTGTTAGATGTTATGCCCCCCAAGTATACATCAATGAATCAACTAACTAATAATCGTTGAGGACAAAGGTCCTCCATCTGATACATGTGATGATGAAAGTGTATGACCATGCTCTAATAGTGGTGGTATAGTAGATAGATGTTGTGTCGGTGAATGAAGTCTAAATATGTCGGTGATGGAGATCTATATGATGTGGAGTGTGAAGGTCATGAACATCCACGTGGAATAAATTGAGGTGGTGATCTATGTCGAGATGCAGTAATTGTCCTAGGAATGGGCCTATACCTATGTGTAGGACTAGTCGAATGATGTGGTTGTGTAGATGAGGGTCGAGTAGGTGAACTAGGAGTAGATTGTGCTTTGAGGAACATAGAATGTGATGTGCTATAAGAATCAAATGATGTGTTAGTTACTATGTGAGGATATGTCGACCATGAAGTAGATGGAGGGACACCGTCAATGGAAATGACCTATTTGTTGTGAATAAATAAGTTGCAAATGATTCATAGAAATGATAGATTAAGAGTGACAAATCCAACTGAGACCAAGAAACATGTCACATCTGGAAACTGTGTTTCTAACAAGGAAAGGCACAAGCAGTGTAAGAGGACCAACTGTAACATGAAATTTGACAACACTAAAGGGTTTGTTGAAATGGTACTCAATTTACGATGAAGGATAGCTGACAACCTTGAGAAATTAAATGGAGCATACACTAACATGCCAGGATGGGTCAACCTTAGTATTGTTAACGAAGATCGAACCAATAGATACATTTATATGTAAATGATTAGATGAGAAAGTCACATGATAATCATGGGTGGAAAAATAAATTATTGGTGGCGAAGCATCAATTTTGGAAACTAATAAATCAAGATCTCCTGATGCAGGAGGAGGCATTGCGTGAGTGACATAATTAGCTGATGAACCTGTCATTTTTGTGTTATGTTTCGGTAATGGGTTATTAAATATCTTGAGTTTATGATTTTCATTAATAGGTGTAGATGTTGTGGAATCTGGAAGCTCAATTTGACCATTGTCAATCAAATCTTGAATGAGATGTTGTAGTCTGAAACAACAATCAGTGGTGTGACCGATGCATCAATGATAATCGCAATAAGAGTGTTCATCGAAATTGCATCCTTTTGGCCAAGATGGATCTATTTGAAGAGGAAATGGTAATGTAATAAGATTATTGTTGATTAGTTGTGGGAGCAGAACACCTAGAGGTATATTAATCTTAGCAAAAGGCCATTTGTATGGTTGCGATTGAAGATATTTATGAGTATATACTACAATGACATTAGTTTTGTTATCAATGGGTTTAGTTTTGGTAGGCTTGAATGTTGACTTACCCTAAAAATGTGTGGATGATGATGTTTGCTCTTGATACTTAAGTTTTTCTATTGTCAGGAATTTAGTCTCACGAAGCTTGAGAGTTTGAAAAATTTGATCAAATGAAGGGGATGTCTCAAAGAGAACACTCTCCTAAAGAGGTGGCAAGGGACTCTGAATGAATAAGTCTTGAAGTTCAAAATCTGCAAGTACGTTAGACATCTTGGCTAAATTATTTTTGTAGCATAAGACATAATTGGATAAGTGTTTGTTAGGCCCTTTCTTAAGTTGTGTCAATTGAGAATAGGAGATATTAGAGCCAGTGTTGATAGAGAAATGTGTGAGAAAGGCATCAGCCAGATGCATGAAATATACTAATAAATGTACGGGTAGGTCATAAAACCAACACATCACATAGTCTTGCAAACTACAAGGGAAATGCTTAACTAGTACATTGTGATCATTTGAATAGTTAAGGCATGCTACATAAAATGCTCAGAGATGATCTTGTGGGTTCCCGTGGCCATTAAAGATAGGTAGCTTAGGAGAGACAAAATTAGGTGGCAATGGATAGGTTGATATGGTAGGCGCAAAAAGAGTATGCAGCAATATTGTAGAGTCTAACGATGGTGTTGTGCGTAACGTAGCGAGTTAAAGCTGACGAATTTGGGTTTGTAAGTCCATATATAAAGAGGTCAATTATAGAGAATTCAAAAAATAACTGAGGTGCATATGAAGAGTACCAAGGTGAATGGTGAGAGCAGTGGTTGTAGAAATGGAAGCAGAAACGTAGGTAGGTGGAGAAGAGACCATGTAAGCAGAATAAGAAACTACGGAAGTTGAACCATCACAAGCTCTCTTAACGGCGATTAGAGCATGCAAGACATGAGGGAGATGAGTAAGCTTTTTATACACACCCAAATTTTTACGTGCTATATTGTCGGAAAATGGTTACAAAAAGGTCCCCAATGATGATTCATATCTTTTTAGAAAGTGTTCGAGCTCGTAAACCTACTTACAACTTATATTTGTAGCCTATAATGTCTTACTTTGCCTTTACATGCCTTTTCTTAGCATCTCGCTTCATCTTAGGCTAGTTTTGACCTTTAGTGTCAAAATCGCCACTCTACTTGGGTGGTAGTTTTGTAACCACTGCCCAGGCAGGGTGGTGGTCTTGTAATCGCCGCTCTGCATAGGGTGGTGGTCTAGTGCGCATTTTTTCATAATTTTCACTCGTGCTTCATACACGTGTAACTCAAGTCTAGTTCAGTTTTTGGACGTGTTTCTCAATCAAATTTCTTAAATTTAGGCTTGATTTGTTCATGCTTAATTCCTATTTTACTTATGATTGTTGATTTCATAGTTAACTGCCTCTTCATGTGATGATTTGGCATTTCATTCCTATCAAGTGTGTTTGTGCACTCTAAAACTAACTTTCTATAAATTGATCACTTGTTTTCAAGAAAATGGCCAAAGAAATATGTTGTGCATCCTTGCAATTGTTAAGTTGCCTTCTTTCCTACTAGAAACTGCATAGCCAATCTCAGTTCTATTGTGTTATCTTTCTTCCACTTGCATTGTTTCAGACTGCCAATTCAAGTTGCCCATTGCTATAGTGCTTTCCTTATATTATTGTCACTACATTCCCAACCTTTGAATTCATGTGGACACAAAGAAATGAAAAGATAAAATGAGGGGACCAATTACCACACATATGGATTGTCACTGTTCTTTATTCCAGGTTGGATTTGTTATTTGATTTCCTTCATTTATCCAAAATTGTTGTTTTTGAATTATATGCAACTTCTCAAATAGAGTAGAGAAATCATTGTCATAGTTACAAGTATTCAAATAGCTTCAAGCATCAATCCATATATGAAAATCCTCTGTTATTTTGTCAAGGAAGTTGCATAGAAGAAAAGCTTCCAAGAATCTATGATTTCCTCTTCTTCTTCTGAGACAGAATTAAGCTTATATTTACATTCATAGTTACAAAATATTTCATTTAAAATAAAATAGATTTCCTTTCTACACAGATAAACATCCACATTCAGGTGTTTTATTTGTTTTAGGATTTATATTTAGTTAGAGTTAATTAGTTAGAAGTTTTATTGTTATCTCCTCATTTAAATAGAAAACAACAAAAACATTTCCTTTCATTAGATTAGTTACATGTATTTCATTATTTAGTTTATGTCTTGAAAATACAAAAACATAGCATATATTTCCTTCATTTAATTAGTTTGCATCACTAGATTAATTCAATTATATCTTGCATGACAATTACGGGCCCTAGAGAACCCAAGGATTACATATTCATATCAATAGTGCCTCGACCAAATCGTTTGATAGCATTAGCAGACATAGATCAAGGTCTTAGAATTCACGTCTTTCAAACAACCACAGATCTATAAAAAATCATTAAACAATTAAGAGAGTTAAACATTGAGGAAGACAAACCGTATGAGTTTTGGTCAAACCAACCCAACTATAGATTGCCTTGAAAGTATTTAAACATTCACATCAATGAGCAAAAATTCCCATATGACTCTAAATGGACACAAATGAGAACAAACATTTGGTTGTGACCCATTAGTTTCGTAAATGGATGCAGGAGACCTTTTTACCAACATAGATACATTATTACTTATACAAGTTACTAGAACACCAGTGAGATATTCCAAAAAAATCACACAACTCCTTCTATTAAACATAGAAGTTGAAAAATCTTATGAGTGTTGGATAGTGGGAAACAAATTTTGATCATTCATATGACCATACAAGGACCCCAGGAACAAATAACATTCGAAAGTGATCCTACAGTCCCACAACCAAATACGCCAAAATTATTTACTAACATTGACATGAGTCTGCGCATGTTGGTTTTTCATACATCACCACTACCACCTGATATCATATCACAATTGAACACTCTAAACGAGGAATCCCAATCAGCCCTCGTATTTCATAATGCTCCCACCAACCGGATCTAGATCCTGTGAAACTAAGCCTTTCTCACTTGTTCCATGACCATGTCTAGACATGTTTACGAGTATCTCATTGGTTTCCCATAAATTCCATAACCGGTAGGGGGTATATCTACGGAGCTTGATACTGACTAGAGTCTCTGTGTTGTTATTCTTTCTTATCCATCCATTCGACCTGTCTAGGTTAGAAATGCTTTCATTACACTCGACAAGCAGATCCCATTATTGTCATTTGAAGACATCGTATTGCCTTAACAACCTATCCATACCATTTATGCACAATTTCTCCCACTACCACACTTCACTATCATTTATCCATCCATACTTCCACGTCATCTAACTTGGCACAACCTCAAGGAGTTGAGTGCAGGTGAATGAATCGTGTCGATTTTCATCTGTACAGTTTTCATGCAACCCTTGGAAAAATCAGTAATAGCTTTAAGTTGATCTTGGTTAACATTGATATCTTCATCATAGGACTTCTTACTATTAGTTGCTTCTATCTCATAGAGATGAATGTGATGGGAATGATCTAGAGGGTTATTAGTCATAGATGTAGTTGTATCATCCATTGACCTAGAAGTATGATGCTTAGATGAAGGGAGTTCATAATATTGGAGGGATCTAAAATGACCGCTACGGGTAACGGGCATAAAATGAAAGAAATATGAAGGAATCCCTGGAATGATAAGCAATGAATGAAGATCCTATAAGTGTGAATGAGTGATTCGAGTTCACCAAAATGATTAACTAAAAATAGTGAATATATGATAGTTAATCTAATCTAGAACAAGATGTAAATACAGTAGATGGATGTGGTAGATAAATATGGAAATGACATAATCAAATATGAAAATGGAAATACTAAACCCTAGAGTACTAATAGGGTTAGAATGAACTTGGCTAATTAGAGGATCTCGCTAGACTGTGTTGGAGAAATGACTCGAGGAATAGGAAGTAGGAACGGATGTGCAGAGGTTACAAAAAGGATGGATCCAAGCTATCTTACTGGACTGAAGTACCTAGAGAGGGATTGGGGTGCCTACAGGCACTCTAGTATACAACATGCTTCCCTGGTCTATGCAAAAGGTCCAAAACTGAGTTTTATAAGTTTGGTAGGTGCTCTAAAACCCTCATTGTGTGTTGCATCAAATTCATTGTACTGCACTAGGTGTCATTGATAATCTAAGATGAAAGAAAGACATACAAGATATAACAAGAAGTATCAAAACCCTAAAAAAAAATGCAAATGAAGGGGTTAAACTGACCTCAGCTGCCACAATAGTGAGCTTACTAGCTGAGCGTTGCACTACATTTCGAACCCAATTCTAGTTATGGTGTGTGTGTGCATCATGTGCCCTAGGTGCTTTTGTGTCAGTCGAATTTTATGTAGTGAGCAATAACTAGATGTAGAATGTTATAGAATGGTACATGAAATAGAATAGAATGTCTCCCCCTGTGCTTGTGTGATGCAAATGAACCAATCTTGTCCTTTATGATGGAGCTAATGGATGCAACTCTAGGTGGATGATAGTAGTGACTAGTGCTTAGTCCCTCATTATGGTCTCGTAACTTTATATTTGTAGGGTTCTCTGATCTAATTTCATAATTAACACTGAAAGGGTTGACCACCGAAAAGATAAGAAGCTAAAATAGATAGAAAGTGCCCAAAAGGTGGCGGGAAAGATCGAAAAGGATCGGGGTGCCCCTTATGGGACCAAGGCTCCCATGGGTGCCCCAATACTAGCCTAGGCACCCCAGTCAAGGCTAAAATAACATGAAATGGTAGTAGTTGATTGGGCATGCAAGTACAAGAGGTTGGGAATGACGAAAGAAAATAAAGCAAGATGGCTAAAGGACGAGAGTTAATTAGTAATTTCTTCACTCAAAAACCTTCTAAGTAGTAGTATGAGACCAGGACTAAATAGTGTCTAAAGTGTCTAAAGGGAAATGTAGACACCTGGAATCCACTTACACAATTTAATACTTAAATTACACTAATTGTCTTCACTCCCGCTCACTTTGAACAGATAACGACATTTCGTTATCTAACTACGCTTCTAATCCACTCATAATGCCAATTAACGACATTTTGATTAGTGATAATCCTCTTAATTAGTTTGAGTATATGTTAATTAAGCCTCTAATCTTACATTTAACCAATAAACCTTCTTATTGGCTAAATCCCACTTCCAAAACTTGCAAAATCTATCCAAACTTCCTCCAGATGCTCACAGAAAGCTTCCTAAGCCTACTTAGGATCCTTAATTAATCCTAAAATATTAATTATCTCCTAATCTAATCATAAAGTACTTTTTGGACTTACCTTTTGTCCCACATGCACTAGAATCCCAAATCTTTCCCAAATGAAAGCCTATAAATACAAGGTTAAGGCCTCCCTTTCAATCTTACGCGTTAACACCTTGATTATCATATCAAACACTTTACACACTTTGGGACTTTGGAAAACACCTCATTTGCATTAGCTAAAGCTAGAAGCCTTTGATCTTAAGCTGTTCATCATTGTTGTAGCTCCTCCATCTTGCATCCATTCCTCCAAGCTTGGTTAGTAAGAAAAGATATGAACATGGCCTTGTCGCCATTTCATTGAAATTTCTTCACCCCTTGGAGTAGACAACAAACCAATTGATTTCTTAGGATCTAACTAGGTTCATCTTTATTAAGCAATCTAGAGAAGTAGAGGTAACATAATAATGTTAGTTTGATTCATGCATTATAGTAGAATTTTACCTTGTTAAGATCTCATCTTGATGTTTATGATAGATTTAGTTATATTATGGAAGTACTAGGTGTTAGTTTCATATTATTGTCATAGCTAATCTTTTCATGCATACATCCCTAACATTTGATTGATACATGGGTGATTTATCGGGTCCACCAAATTGATTGAGGGAGGAAAGGGAATTAAGAGTGAAGAGCCGATACTCCCTAGAGATAGACGTTGTATCACATTATGAAGAAATTAATTATTAAGTATTTTAGATGCAGGTACAAAAGAGTTGGTGAATTCTTCAGATGATGAGTCTTGTTTAGGGAGGAGAACATTGTTCGGACAATATTTCATGTGACATACCTTGATGGGAGGAAGCTCAATAGGGAGAGTATAGATCTTCCCCTCATGTTCATATTTGATGCAATGATGGAGAGTGGAGGGGATGCAATGCATGGCATGAATCCATGGATGCCCAAGAAAGACATTATATTAAAACTCCCCGCTCAATGATGTAGAAGACTTCATGGAGGAGTTTGTCACCAATGTGGATGGGGAGGATAAATGTTCCCAAAGTGGGGGTCACAAAATTATTGAAGGTGTGTAATAACCGTATTGATTGAGAAAAGATAGATTTGGGAAGTTTGATCCGATACAAAGGTATGAGATGAAATGATGTTGATAATGGTGTCATTTTCTATCATAGAGCAGATGATAAATGTTTCATTGATGTGGACAATGATAAAAATAGGAAGGTCATGATCTTCAGGTGAGATGTCCATGGAATTTCTAAATCATCAAAGGAAATGGTGGAAGAAGCGGTGAGATCCCCAACAAGGGTTGCAAAGGGTTGAGGATTCTTTGATATGAGATGGGAATACATTGTTCAGAAGTCCTCAATGAGGGCCTGTCTAGTGATTGGGTGAGATTTGGATAAGCTCGTAAAGAGACATCTTAACGGGAGCTTGGTGTAGTTTCCTTACGATGACTTCTGCTCAATGGTGGTCTAGTTTTTGGGTTGGTGGATGTGGCTAAGTTGAATACCTTACTCCTTGGATGAGGAAGAGGATGGAGTCTGATCATCAGAAGGAGTAGTGATGATGACCTTTGATTTGGATTGTGTAGATGGTTGTGACTCGTGAGGATGAGAAACTGTGGTGATACAAGACTAATGTCAATATAAAGGGGATGACCATTCTTAGGATAGGTAAAGGTGGGAGGAGGGATAGTGATAAAAGATGTGGATGAGGAAGAGTATTTAGAGTGTTGTGGACTTGGTTGGAGGATGGGGACTTGGATGTGGATTGACTGGTAGAAGGGAGAGGGTGATATTCTTCGATGAGAAGATCGTATTCTTTGATAAATTTGTCAATGAGGGTACGTGGAGTGCCTTACAATGTTTAGTGTCGTGTCCCAGGGGTCATGATGGTAGGAACATACGGTGTTGTAGTCAAACCACGTGGGATTTGGCCCACATGGATCAAAGGGCTTGATAGGGGAAGGGTGATTTCATGGATGCTTTGGAGCAGATGTTGAAATATTTCAGTATAAGATCTAATGATGGTTTGGTGAAGGTGAAGTATGTATGGATTTTTGGATGATTTGGCTTGGGGAAGATGATGAAGGTAGGAGAGGAGCATTTCTCTTATGAGGCTTCTTAGGAGCCTTAGGTTTGGATATTTTTCTTTAGGTACTTGTGATTCAAATTGAGGAGGAGGGATGGACGATTTATATGTGGATTTGGAAGGGGGAATAATTATTTAGATGTGGATTTGGGGGGAGGGATAGGATTTTTGGATTGATAGGTTAGGTAGTGATATGATGTTTTGGATGAAGGGTGATGGTCCCAAAATAGAAGGTTGAGGCCCTAAGATAGATGTTTAGATGGTGGGATATTTGGATTGATGGGGTTTCGAGGGAGTAAGTTCTAACTTCTTATGTGGATGGGTGAGTGACTTATGAGTGGGGACACCAAGGTTCCTAAGATTTATGATGTGAGGATTTACCTTTGGTAGGGATGATGATGATTTCAACAGGGGGATCTTCAGAGATGAGAACTAGGTGATGCGGGTATATGTTTCGTTTGAAGATGTGGGGATAGAATGGAACCAGGTTTTTGGATAATGTGTTTGATGAGATTAGAAGGAGTTATAGATGGTTTTGAAGATGTGGGTATAGAAGTGGTAGTAGTAATGGGAGATGAGGATGGGAGTGAGATATCCTTTGTGGATCTGTATCAAGTGAGGATGTTTACATAGTAGATGTTTAAAGGGGTGGTGTGGATACATGAGTAGATTCTAGGTGTGGACAAAACTGAGGTGTATATAAGTGGATTTGATCGAAGGTGCAGAGTGTAAAAGGGGTTATATGCATGGGTGTAGAAATAGGTGTTGATGTAGGGATATGTATGGATATGGAAGATGTAGATGTAGAATATGTAGATGTGGTAGGTTTGGATGTAGATTCAAGAGGATGTGAGGTGTAATAGATGTGGATAGGGTGGATGTGGTATTCGATAGATGGTCATGGGCATGGATGTAGGTATTGATGTGGTTATAGATGTCAAAGGAATAGAGGTGGGTAAGGTAGATGGAGGGATAATGGGAATGGATGATGATGTTTGATTCTTGATTTAAGGTATTGATTGTGTGAGCATCGGGTGCACTTGGGATGTGGGAGGATATGTTTGTTTATTTGGAGTGAGTGGTTAGGGTAATCAACTGTTTGAAGACATCTAAAGGTTGTTGGGAGGGGCATTAGGATTATCCAAGTGAAGATCCCCATCGGTCAATAATGCGTTGGATAAGAGCTCTTTGAATGTGTGACACTTTTCAATGTCAGTGACCATGGACCTGATGGTGTTTGCAATAGTGGTCCTCATGGTACCACGTGGGTTTAGGATGTGTGTCATCAATAGGGCAGATAAGAGGAAGATGGATGAGACAGGAAACCATGAGTTTATCGAAGATTGAACTATATGATTCCCTGAGGGGGTATAGTTGGGAGTAGGTCGAAGGATCCCTTTGTGGGGGCTCGGTATGGGAGGTAGATGATAGTAAAATATTTAACAATGATGGCATTGCTAGCCATTTTTATGATTTATCATTATGATTAGATGTCTTGGTGAATTCATGGTTTTGGTTTGTTTGATCTAAGTTTGACATGGCCTTGCTCAAGGGCAAAAAGTTCTATTTTACGAGCCATAGTGAATGCCTATTCAAAGGTTTGAAAATATTGATGATCTAGAGGGTTGATGAGATATGTTTGGCACATAGATTAGGAGAAGAGATTCAATAAGCTCAGTTTGAGGAAGGGATAAAGATAACTGATTGAATGAGACCCCGCCACCTAGTGATGAAATTTGTGATGGATTCATCATCAAATTTTTTAATGGCATAAAGGTCTATGATGGTGATCTTACATTCAATATTAATGGATAGAAGTGTTCTAAGAATAATTGTGTGAGTTGGGTGAATGAAAAGAGGGAGTGATGTAGAATGCCATTATACCAATCCAAGGCGGGTCCGGCCAATGACATGGGGAAATTGTACATAGCATGATGTCCTGAGTCATGTGCAATGAGGTAGCATGTGCCTAAAGGAACAAAGATATTTACTTAAGGGTCCTCCTTACTATTGAATTTTTAAAATTTAGGGAGTTCCCAGTGTGCGAGGATATGGTTTGACATGAACTGATGGATGGATGGGCTCATTACAAATTTTCATAGGTGAATGAACTTTTGGGACCCAAGGTGGTGGCTTCGAGGTTTTCATAACCTATTTAACAAAGCCTACATAGGGTCATTGGATGTGTGGGATGAGAGTGATTGATTGATGAGGTTGTGGATTATAGGAAATGGAAGGATTGGGTTAAGGATTTGATTGATGATGTTGAGGATAGGTAGGTGTTTACGGAGGTGGTTGGTAAGGGGGAAATAGTTAAATGGTTATTGATTGAATAGGATGGGAAGATTGGATGTTGTTGAGATATGTGGATATGATGAGATGGATGTGATTATGTTTGTTGAGATAGTGGGGATGTTAGATTGATTTTGTATGTGAGCATGAGTGGGGATGTAAGTATAAGGTGGTTGAGATATTTTTGTGGATTGATTAGGAAAGATATGGTAGAAGACATTCCAGAGAGGAGGTTGATGGTTCTGGGTTGATTTTGAAGGATGGGGTTATGAGGTGATGAAATTATCATGTGTATTTGGGATGTGGAGATAGGAGACAGAAGTTTGATGATGTTGTTCGGGTGGTGGAAGGAGAAGTTGAGATTCCTGTAAAGTTTGATTAGGGGCGCTAATGACTAAATGGTGGATGAAGAGGTGATGGGAATGGAAGAAGAGGGGTAGTGTTTGATGTGAGGAAGATTAGGAAGAATAGGAGCCACTAGTTGAGTGATTGATGAGTTTGGGGGATTGAGTAGAAGATTTATGGGGAGCCAAGTTTCACATTGTGTCATGGAAAGCTCATTCATGGCTCAAGGGAAGTAAAAATGACGAGTTAGTAGGTAAGGATCTGAGTGGATTCGAGGTGAGAGTGATAAGCATAGATTTTTTGAAGAGGGGTTCCGTCAATGGGAAGGTTAGTGGATTTACGGAGAAGGTAATTCATGAAGAGAAATAGGGTTAGCATCTAAGAGTTCTTGGAACTCCGATGCATCCACTGAGGGATAATGGGAGGCCCAAAGGTCTCCAAGGAAGTGGGAAGATGGAGGTGTAGCTAGTCTAGAAGGGATTGAATGGTGGTATATGAAAGGATTGGTTTCAACCTGGAATGAGTTTGGATGGAAAAGGATCACTAGAAGGATCCATAGAAATGACGGGTTTGGGGAACCGAAGAGGATATGTGATCAGAGGAAGTAGAAGTGACTAATAGCAAGGGTCAGATGTTTATTATAGTGATGTTGTTGGAGGTGGGGATGTTAGATCGAGGTATTTTGTTCCATTTTTATATTTGAGATCTGGTAAGAATGGGCATGAAACAAACAAGAACCTATGTAGATGTTACTAAGATAAACAAGACAAGCAGTACAATGTTTTAATTATCTTATTTATTAGAAGATGTGAAAAATAAAAAGAAAAAGGCTCAGAGGGAACCTAGGAAATGGCCGATCTAAGGATGGTTTCAGGATGTTTTGGATGGTGTCCTCGATATACCCAAAGGTACATGAGGCACAAAATCTGTGATCACTACTAGTACAGGGCCTAATATAGGGACATACCCCCACACTTCACACACCACAGTGATAAGGGTGTCGGGCGCTTAATCAATATACCGATAGTCAAAAAAATTATAACGCAGACCAGAAAACCATGGTGGATTTCCTATTGGGTGATGAAATCCCAATAGTTCCACCTGGTAGAAGATGTTTGAGATGTGTAAGTTTGATGTATGAGTTTGGATGTGTGTGAGAGAAGTGAATGTAGCAATGGATTACCCCCTACTTTAGATCTAGATGAGAAATCAATGGAATGAAGGTATTCTTTTTAGGCCCAAAAATGAAATGTGAATTTCGATGAGAGCACACACAAAAAGATGCAGAAAGGAGAAAATAGGGAACAAAAAGAAGAATACCTGGATAACATTATTTCCTTTTTTATTTTTATTTTGTTTAGCAAGTGTATTATTGATCTAGGCTGAAGCAAACCACCATGTACGTGAGAAAGTGAATCTCCTACCTACGAGGTTAGTGGAAAGAAAGAAAATGGAATATGAAATGAAATGAAGAAAATAAAAGAATCACAAAAGAGGAAAGAGTGGGTCCCACCGGGTGTGCCAGAATGTTTGACGATATTTCCAGCTCTTGTTACAAGTTAATGAAAAGTGGTATAAGAAATCAAGGAACTCAAAACTATGGGAGGGTTTAAGGCTACCTCCTGATGTAGATGACGATGTTGATGATGAAGGTATAGGAATGCAAAAGAACTCTCCACTGCAATCTTGATGACCTACACAAAAAAGAGAATACTAACATGAAAAATATTAGTAAAATAAGATGGTGGGTTGCCTGCAAGGTCAGTCCTGGGAAAGCGACAACTTCCTAGGATGGATGTCAACCCATGTTTTGATAAAATGATATATAATGTGATAATAGATGGAGCAATGTAGATAAAGATAACTCATACGAAGATATGATATGATAATATGTTATAGATACTAAAATGTATGATTTGATAATGAAAGATGCTGAAAATTAAACCAAACATGAGTGGGTCAACGACGACCCGAGTTTGACTGGTACATTCGACGGCGACTGGTGTAGAGTTGATTGAAGGATGAACAGAAACAAGGATAGATCCTATTCGAAGGTGTTGAATATGATGCATAAATAGTGGTGAACAAAGTGTTAGGTTGTGGAGCCTGTTTTCATGTGTGAAATTGTTGAGGACTGTACACTAATATTACTGTACACTTTCCATAGTTGTCTTACCGGGGTTTGGGCTGGACCTGGCCCTAAGCGGGGGTCCAAGGCCGGTAAACCCTGAAAAAAATAAATTTGGCCTTGCAACAAAATGTGCTCGATATACCGGGAAACATTTTTTTCTTATATTGGCGGGTTTTTTGACCGATAGGTTTATGAGACAGTTTTGGCCCATGGTTTTGATACCCACAATTTTGTAAAACTACTTAAGTAATTGTCTACATATGTGATTTTGTGCATATGGTAGGTATTATGTAACATTGTAGATGTGTCTGAATTCTGTAGAGTTTGTTGAGCATAGCTCCAAATGGATTTGGGTATTGTATTGAGAGAGCAATGGCTTGTAATAAAATCTGAGCAAGTGATTCTTGGTGGACGTAGCCCAAATTTGGTGAACCACATTAAATATTGTCTCCTTGTGTTGTGTTATTTTATTATGCACTTTTATTTAAGATCTGTAATATTTTCTACATATTAGTTTCTATTGTTGCGATTTTGTGAGGGATTGTTTGGCATATTTTATCCCTTCTTTCCTAAAAATTGGTATCAGAGCAAGGTTTGGTTTTTCGAAGTGTTGAATCGTAAGGAAATTTTTAGCTTGAGTGGGAGTTATGGTAGATGATGGCAGATCAAGGGTTGATAAATTCAATGAGTGGAATTTCAGACTTTGGAAGATACAGATGGAAGATTAACTTTATTAGAAGGATCTTTATATTCCATTGTCTAAGAAGGTGAACAAACCCTCCAGCATGACAGATGCGGAATGGGATTTGTTGGATAGGAAGGCACTTGGGACAATCTGGCTGTGTCTTGGATATTTGGTATTATTTAATGTTTCAAAGGAAAAGACTACAAAAGAATTGATGGATGTATTAGGGAAGTTGTATTAAAAACCCTCTGCCTCTAATAAAAAAATTTAATGAAAAAATTGTTAAATATGAAGATGTCTAAGAATGGTTCATTATCAAATCATTTAAATGATTTTAATACGGTTGTAAATATGCTAGCTTTGGTTACAATAGAATTTGATGAAGATGTTAGGGCTTTATTAGTTTTGTGATCTTTACCTGAGAGTCGGAATAACCTGGTAATGGCATTAAGCAACTCGGTTCCAAGTAATTCAAAGTTGAAGTTTGAGGATGTTGTAGGGGTAATTCTAAGTGAGACAATATGAAGAAAAATCTCTGGGGAATCTTCTACTTCAGGGAATGATTTGATAGTGGAAACTAGAGGGAGATAGAAAAATAAAGAAAGTCATGGAAAATCAAAGGATCAGGAAAGGTCAAAATCCAAAAGCAATATAGTATGTTGGCACTGTGGAAAGTTTGGGCATGTAAAGAAGGATTGTTGGGAACTTCGGGATAAGAAGAAAAAAAAGGAAGAAAAAAAAGAGGCAAATTTGGCAATGGGTAATGTATATCAGGATGCTTTGATCCTTTCTTTGCACAATATTACTGAATCTTTCATTTTAGATTCGGGGGTTTCTTTCCATGCTACTCCACATAGGCATTATTTTGTTGATTATGTTTAAGGAGATTTTGGGCATGTTTTTCTTGGTGATGATGAGCCTTGCAACATAGTTGGAAAATGTTCTATTCAGGTTAAGAGGCAGAATGAGAAAAGTTGGCTATTGAAGGATGTCAAAAATGTGCCTATATTAAGATGAAATTTGATAACGGCAAGGCAGTTGGGAAGTGATGGTTGTACTTTGATATTTATAATGGACTCTTGGAAGGTTACCAAGGGTGCTCTTATGATGGAAAGAGGTAAGAAGGTTATAACCTTGTATTTAACCACTTATAGCACTAATTTTTGTAATCTTATGGCTTTAGAAGTAGATACAACATTGTGGCACTATAGGCTTGGTCATATGAGCCATAAGGGCATGTAGATCATAAAGAAGGATCTTCCTGAATATAGAAAAATAGGTTTGGAGTTTTGGGAGGATTGTGTATATGGGAAACATAAGTGAGCAAGGTTTCTCAAGGTTGGACCTCGAAAGAAAGATAGTAAGTTAGAGCTAGTGCATTCTGATGTGTGGGGGCCAGATCAGGTATCATCTCTTGGGGGTTCAAGTTATTATGTTACTTTTATTAATGATGGAACAAGGAAATTTTAGTTTTATTGTATTAGAAACAAATATTATGTATTTGAAACTTCTGTTAAATGGAAAGCCTTGGTAGAGAATGAAATAGGTCTTAAGTTAAAATGTCTCAAGTCAGATAATGGAGGGGAGTATTACAATAATGAATTTGATGATTATTGTTCTAAGAATGGAATCCATAGGAAAAAGATGGTTCCAGGAACTCCGCAATAGAATGGGGTGTCCGAAAGGATGAACAAAACAATAATGGAACGTGCTAGGAGCATGCGGTTACATGCAGGACTACCTCTTTCTTTTTGGGCAGAAGCGATGAGCACATCTGTGTACTTGATAAACAGAGGACCCTCAAGTGCCTTGGATGGAGGCATACCTAAGGAGGATTGGTATGGTACGAAAGTTGATTATTTATTTCTTAGAGTCTTCGGATGTGAGGTGTTTGTCCATATAGACAACGATGATAGGACTAAGCTAGAGGTTAAATAAGAAAAATGTACTTTCATTGGTTATGGTGGTGATGAATTTGGATATAAATGTTGGAGTATTAAGGACAAGAAAATCATTCGATCTAGGGATGTGGTATTTAATGAGAAAGTCATGTATAAGTAGTAGTTTCAAGAAAATAGGGAAGAATCCAAGAAAGAATATACAGCAAAAGAGGATCTTCCAGATGGAAAAGTGACACATGAATCAGTTCAAAAACCTCCTCAACAAGAACACCAAACTCATTTATTGAGGATGTCTTCTAGGGTAAGAAGAGAACCTGAACATTTTTCTCCTTCTCTTTATTATTTATTACTCACTGATCGTGGAGATCTAGAGAGCTTTGATGAAGCAATACAGGTAGATTTCAGGAAGAAGTGGGAGAAAGCCATGGATGAAGAGTATCAGGCTCTCATGGAGAACCAGACAGGGGATTTGGTGAAGCTACCCGAAGGAAAAAGAGCATTACAAAATAAGTTTGTGTTTAGATTCAAAGAGGAAGAAGGAGGCAAGAAAAGATACATGGCCTGGTTGATGGTCAAGGGGTTTACACAAAAAAAGGTATAGATTTTGATGAGATTTTTTCTTCTATAGTAAAAATGACTTCTATTAGAACTGTTATAGGAATAGTTGCAATAGAAGACTTACACTTAGAACAAATTGATGTAAATACTACATTTTTCCATGGTGATTTGGAGGAGGAACTATATATGCAGCAACCAGAGGGCTATGAGGTCAAAGGTGAAGAGGATATGGTTTGCAAATTGAAGAAGAGATTGTATGGCTTGAAACAACCTCCATGTCAATTGTATAAGAAATTTTATAGCTTCATGATGGAGCAAGGTTATATTAGATGTCATTCTGACCATTGCATGTATAAAAATAAATTTGAGGATGGCAGTTATATTATCCTTTGTCTGTATGTGGATGACATATTGTTCCAGGTAAAAACATGCAAGAAATAAAAGTACTCAAGAAGCAACTAAGTGAATCCTTTTCTATGAAGGATTTAGGGGCAGGAAAAAAAATTCTTGGTATGAGGATATCTCAGGATAGAATGGAACAGAAGCTGAATTTATATCAGGAAGAGTACATTAAGAAGGTATTGGAGAGGTTTAATATGTAGGATGTTAAACCGGTTAGGACTCCTTTGGCAGGCCATTTCAATTTATCAAAGGAACAGTGTCCCAAGATAGAGCAACAGAGAAACCAAATGTCCTAGGTACCTTACTCATCAGTGGTTGGCAGTTTGATGTATTCCATGGTGTGCACAAGCCTTATATTACCCATGCAGTGGGAGCAGTGAGTAGATTTATGAGTGATCTAGGTAGAGATCACTGTAAGGAAGTAAAGTGGATCCTTCAGTATTTGAGAGGGACCATGGCGATAGTTTTTTGCTATAGGGGATCAGACACCACTTTGTGTGGTTATGTAGATTTATATATGGCTGGAGATGTAGACAATAGGAGGAGCACAACATGTTATGTTTACACTGTAGGTGGGATAGTAATAAGTTGGATTTCATGACTATAGAAGCTGGTGGTTTTTTTAACCACAGAGGTTGAGTATGTTGCTGCCACAGAGGCAAGAAAAGAAATGATTTGGTTACAAAAATTTCTTGAGGAGTTGGGGCATAAGCAGGACGAAGGAAAGTTGCATAGTGATAGTTAGAGTGATATACACCTAGCTAAGAACTCTGCTTTCTAGATTAGGATGAATCATTTCATCATGACAACTTTGGAGGAGGAGAAGTTGAAGTTAGAGAAGATTCATACCAGTCAAAATCCTATAGATATGATGACCAAGGTGGTCACAAGGGAAAAACTAAAGCTATGTTCAGCTTTTTTTGGTCTTCATGGAAACTAGTGAAGGGTTGAGAAGCTTGCTTAGAGGAAAACTAGTCTCCAAGTGGGAGATTGTTTGGTTGTGGAGCCTGTTTTCATGTGAGAAAGTGTTGAAGACTGTAGACTAAGAGTATTGTACACTTTTCATAATTGTCTACTTATAGTGGGAAACGTCCTTTTCTCATATGGGCAGGATTTTTGACCCATAGGTTTATGGGATGGTTTTGGCCCATGGTTTTGATACCCACGGTTTTGTAAAACTACTTAAGCAGTTGTCTACTTATATGGTTTTTTTTCATATGGTAGGGATGATATAACATTGTAGATGTGTTTTGAATTTGGGTGTGAATTCTGTAGAGTTTGTTGAGCATAGATCCAAATAAATCTAGGTATTCTATTGAGATAGCAGGTGGCTTGTAATACACATCTGAGAAAGTGATTCTTGGTGGACAATAGCCCAAATTGGGTGAACCACGTTAAATACTATCTCCTTTGTGTTGTATTATTTTACTCTGCACTTTTATTTGAGATCTGTAATATTTTCTGCATTTTAGTTTCTACTGTTGTGATTCTAATGATGTGGGATTATTCCACATATTCTTATCCTTTATTTCCTAACACAAAGATGGTGTGACTGGAAGTAGATTTGATGTGGGAATCGTTAGGCTTGATGGTGACAATAGGTTAGATTAGCTGATGATCGGTGTCAATGGAAGACAATATCAGTGGCAAGTTGATAAAAAGGTGGGTGACATAGAATAGATTTCACTGGATCAATGGGGGCTATGGAATAAAACAATATCTAGCTTTCATCAAATATAGTAGCTATTCCTACAACCAATGGGTGGGTGGATGGTAATGCAGAATGTATTATTTTTTATTTAACAAGTTGGATAGATTTGTCTAGCGGCATGCAAAGGATTTTAGAAGGATAAAATAGATGGGAAGCAGCTCAACCGTTAACTAGAAACCTAGTGAGCTAAAGCAACCAAACATTTTTAGATGTTCCATGAAAACTTTAATTGACATATTCGAAGCTCAAATGTTAGTAGAAAAAGAGTGCCAAACTTGATTCCAATTGATGTCAATAGCTCCAAGGAAGAGGAAGGAGACAATGAGGCACGTAATTGATTTCATAGATATAGAATGATTTACAGACATCTATGATAGAAGTCGGGTGAAGGTGAATAAATAGGGTTGATGGTGATCCGCATGTAGTCACTGATAACTGGAGAACACTACACATTAGCGTACGATGAACGATAGATTTGATTTCAAAGATTGAGGTGTTAGAATGGCTAAAATGGAGGTGGCGGGCTATTTTATGGTTGCACGACTGTGTGTGGGGAGAAATTAGGGGGAGTTACCACAGGGGAATTGAATAAAGGTACAAGTGAGGAATTTAAGGGTATAAAATGAGGGGATAACAATACATCATTTTCCTAATATGGAGCGACTCATATGAGTTCCGGTATGAGATGTTCGCGCGATGTTGTTCCCATAGGATTCTTTAGTAATGGTGCTTTACGGTGGATAGTCTTACACTGTGTAGGATTATTTTAATCCAGATCCATTTAAGATGTTTTTATTGTTGAGACGGTTTATAGACAGGAATTGTTGCGCTAATTATCCCCTTTCTCACAAATCAACGACATATCGTCAAAAGCACTCATTTTCCCTCATATCATCATTAATTAATTACACTAAGCTAATTAATTAAGTTTCCTATCCAACAAATACCCTAATTAACGACCTTCCGTTAATAAATCACCCCTTCTACCTAGACTAATTAATTATTATTAATTAATTAGCTTTCCCTTCCATTTAACCAATAAATCAATATTTAATTGATTTAATCCCCTTATAATAGCCTAAATCGCACTAATATTCCTCTAATTGGCTTCTATAAGCTTACACCTACCTATTAATTAATCACCTTTGATTAATTAAAATACCCCCAACTCCCATGACTTGCTAAACATGTATTAAACCCTTCTAAAGTAAGGTTACCTTTAATAAAGCAACCTTATCCATTCCTAATCATGTTTTACCTTTATCCCACATTCATGAGAATGTGTTGAATCCTTTATCCTTTGGGCTATATAAAGAGCCCTCCACCTACCTTTTTACTTACACCTAAACTTTCTAAGAGAGCAAATGCAAAGCATATAGCAAAGAGACTAAGAGCTTGCACCTTGCCCTTTTGAGAGTTCATCATCTTGAAGAGTTAAGCCTCTTTCTTAAAGTGCTTGGGTCATATGGGAGGTGTCAAAAGGGTCTTGTAGCCCAACTTTGATTAGCCCCCATTCCTAGGTTCTTGGAACATTAAGGACAACTATTTTGATAGCCATGGAGCTTACTTAGGTCCATTCATTTATTTGTTGTTAGAGAATAGAGGAGTTTAGATATTTAGCATTGTTAGTTTCAAAGTTTGTATTGATGAATGCTAGCATCTAACCCTTGTTTAATTCTTATCATGATGGTGTTTATGCTTTGTTTTAGCTAAATTGTAGAACTATTTTAGGTGGTAGTTCTTGTTTCATTTGATTTAGCATTAAGAAAAGTATACATGCACACATTTGGCACGCCCGGTGGGACATACTCCATTGTCCTTTGCACTTAATTTCAAGTTTTTGTAGTTAAGTTTTATTTTTGGTTACTAACCCTCTTTTACACATGTTGATCTAACTTGTTTTTCTTAACATGTTTTGTTGAGTTTGCATGTGTTGGGTCTTCCTTGTAGGTATGAAGGAGGTGAAGTGCTGTCAAAATTGGAATTGAGGGGAAAATTTCAAGATTTCTCCATGTTTTCATTTTTAGAGCTTACTTTTTTAACATTTTACATGCTAGTTTTGTCAATTTCTTGAAAAATTTCAATTCTTGAGCATGTAGGTTAGTGTTTGATAGTGCATTTCTATTTACATATTAATGTGGTGGGTTGCTGTCAAAATTTAATCTTGGTGAGAAAATTTCAAGATTTCATCATGTTTTCATTTTTAGAGCTTACTTTTTTAATCATTTTACATGCTAGTTTTGTCAATTTCTTGAAAATTTTCAATTCTTGAGCATATAGGTTAGTGTTTGATAGTGCTGAGTCTTCTATTTACATATTAATGTGGTGGGTTGCTGTCAAAATTTAAATCTTGGTGAGAAAATTTCAAGATTTCATCATGTTTTCATTTTTAGAGCTTACTTTTTCATCATTCTACATGCTAGTTTTGTCAATTTCTTGAAAATCTTAAATTCTTGAGCATGTATGTTAATGTTTGATAGCGTTGAGTCTTCTATTCATATATTAATGTGATGGGTTGTTGTCAAAATTGAATCTTGGTTGGAAATTTTTTCCCATTTTGTAGATTAAGGGACGTTTTTTTTTGACATTTTTTGAGTGCATGTCAAGTGCACACCCATGAGCATAAGAGCATATGCGTAACCCATCTTCCGAAGGCCATAACTTTTGCTCCCGAACTCGAAATGACTCCATTTTTTTTGCGTTGGAAAGGTATTGAAGTTAAATATGCAATGAAAACATAAATTTGGGATTTATACTTACAGAAGTTACAGGTTTTTCTATTATTTTAAAACTGGTCATTTTCTAACATGTCTAATGTTTTGATGAATGTTGTATTTCCATGCTTACTCGATTTAGACCAAAGCGTGTGTATGCTCTTCTCTTGCACCTTTTGGTGATCTTGAGAATCAAAAACAACTTTGATCTCTATCTTGTTAACATTGGGATTAAACTTGGAAACTTGATTATTCATTTTGCTTAAGGGAATGAACCTTTTACAAAGCATTTTTCAATGGTCCTTTGATTTGAAGTTTTCCATTTCTATATAGTTGGGATAAAGTTTGTGTATGCTCTTCTCTTGCACCTTAGGGTGATCTTGAGAATCAAAAGCAACTTTAGTCTTCATTTTAATAACATTTGGTAAATTGGAAACTTCATCTTTCACTTTTGGTTTAAAGGAATGAACATTTATCAAGAATTTTGTATGGTTCATTGATTGAAAAGATTTTCTTTACTTTTTAGTTGGATTATTTGTTGTGTATGCTCTTCTCTTGCATCCTTGGATGATCTTGAGAATCAAAAGCAACTCTTAATCCTCTTTTAAATAATGTGATTTTCTTGGAGAACTACTAACGCTTAAGTGCAGGACCTAAAAACGCTTGTCAAAGAAAGGAGGAATCAAAACAAAATCAAAAACTACTAATACAGTTGTTATACAGGTTGCCAAAAGGTGTTCAATCAAACCACACCTAATTAAACAAGATAAAAAGAACAACATATTCAAAACACTGTATTGCAGGTTTCGGAAAAGGGTACGTCCCTCTCCGCTCAACTGGAACATAACCCCTTTGGCATAACGCCTTAAGCTACAACAATGGGGGTGGTTCCAGGAACCCCAAAGTAGTCCACGCAAGAGGGAACCTTGTGGACGAAACGGGAAGTGCTCCGCACTACCTACTTGACTAGTGATTCCTTTGTGAGATAGCGTTACAAGTTGTCCGTTGTGGCGACCCCAGTGATAGTACACGTAGACGCACTAGTTGCCTACTATTCTTGAAGGGGGTAAAGTAAAGCCGAGATACTCCCAAACTAGTCAGTGTGACTTTTTGGGTAAATCACACTCGCTCGTGGCAACTTTGTAACACCTAGGGCGAGAGAACCACCTAGGAGAATATACTTTGGCCAGGAGCCCACTTTGACCATTTTAAAATAGTGTTGAGTTGTGAACCTTCTTTTTGAGAAACGTGTGACGTATTACTTTCGCCTAGTTTTTACTTGCCTTAGGGCGAGGCGAAACTCTGCCGAAGTGAGACTAGCATTTTTTGTCATTTTTTCTTGATTTATTTCCTTCATATTCTTTTGACACTTTGTTGATCAAAAGAGGTGTGATTACCTTTGTGTTGCCATTCGACTGTTTCTCTCACTTTTATGTCCGTTTACGCCCATCCATGTTTGCGGCTGGGTTAGTTAAACGTCTAAAGTGAGTGGAGGCGTTTTCACGTCATTTGGTAGCCATTGTGATCTTGATACCCACGTCAAGATCATCATTGTAGTTAGGCGTGGTTCATCACTGCGGACTTCCATAGAGGAGTTAGCTTGTTTGTCTCGTATCATTACAATTTCGATATTTACGTCTTGTTTCTTGTAAACTCGACATAAATACCTATATTGTACGGTTACGCTGCACACATTCTTAACTATTCCTAGCTATACTTTGAGCATTTTTTTGTTCGTTTTATTATTACCTCGATTTCAAAAGGTGCTAGGCACTACCATTTGTGCATGTTATATCAATAACAACTCGATATCAATACTTCACTTTCTTGCAAAGTGGGTTAACATATCTTGGTGATATTGTTGTGTCATTCACAAATCGTAATTGGCACTTTTTGAGATATAGGTCTTAATCAGACTTGAGCTTGCTCATCGTATATCTTGATTGGGAGATCGCATTTAACTTCATGTATTTACTTACGTCTTGTTCATTCCTTTGAACTTGGCATAAGTGGAGACATCTTGTTAATCATCTGGCGTCACAAATTACTTTGAAACGTAGTCTAGGAAGTACTTCATTTGATTAAGTTTTGGTACCAAACGATTGTTTCATTGGTGACTTTATCATTCTATCACATTGGTATTCTCACACTGTTAATTTACTCTTAACACGTACATCTTGTGTTTCACTTAGGGGTAGTCATTGAATTTTGAACAAATCTACAACTTACCTTAGTGAAACTTATCACGAAAACATGGCTCCCAAGACGCGTCTAGGTTTAAAGAAACAAACATATGAGGAACAACAGGCGCAAGCTTGGGAAACCTCTAACAAACAAGGGTCAAACCCATTTATCGGACATGATCTAGGACCACTATTTTCTGTAGAAAAGGAAATAGAAGAAATGGTCGACCATAGTGGAAACGAATTAGAATCACCACACGCAGACTTTGATTTTGACCCCACTCTACTAGATGAGTTTCTCCTTAGAAATAAAGATAGAGTTTTGGCACGGGTCATGGAATTAGGGGCCAAATTTCCCACCGAGAATGAACCAATATTACCTACAAATGACACTACTAAGGAAGAACGCCCCCTTATCAATATGGAAGATATTTTAACAGGTGGGCATGCTTCCACTTCTTACGTAGAAAATGATAAAGTGGTAGGGCATAGAATACCCCTCATCAAAGTGCCACGAAGAAACAAGATAGAACATGAGACAGGGGAAGAACCTCCACAATACGAAGAGGAAGAACCTTTAGAAGAAGAAGACACAAACCAAGTCACAATCCAACAACAACTCAGTAACCTAAGCCGACAACTAGCTTTGCTTACTTTCCAGGTACAGAAAGACACAAACAAGAACATTCAAAAGTCAAAGCCTAAGTTTAGGATCCACGAACTCCATCGAGAAAACCAAGGAGAAGAAGACACAGGGTATCATCGTGTACACATCCCCGCTTCTCCCACTAAAGAACAATTGCTCGCACAAGAAGTGCAATCTATGAAAGCAACACTTGCGAGCATACAAGAAAGCAATATAGGGAGTATTAGGAAATACCAATACGAAGAACTATGCCCCTATCCTTTTGACAAGACAATGACCCTTCAACCCTTTCCAAAGAAATTTGATATGCCAAAGTTTGAAAAATACAAAGGAAAGGGAGACCCAAGGGATCATGTTAAAGATTTCTACATGGCATGTCAAGAGGTGTCTTATAGTGATAATTACCTCATCAGACTTTTTCCTAAGAGTCTCGGAGGTCAAGCATTGGAATGGTTTACGCGCTTACCACGAGGATCAATTTTCACCTGGCCAGAATTGGCGGAAAGATTCGTGCGTCATTTCTCATATAACATAGAGAGTGACATCACCATGGCAGACTTGTGCGGCACAAAACAATGCCCAAATGAGACCTTCGCTAGCTTCCTCCAACGATGGAGAGGGATAGCTAGTCGCTTCCCTTGCGCTTTCCCTGAGAAGCAGCTGGTCAGTATTTTCGTCCCTAATCTCAACCCAGATATAGCTTTCCACCTCCAAATGCATTGTGTCCGCACCTTTGAGGAGGTTATCGAGAAAGGGATTCAAATAGAAAAGGCTCTCATTGCCAAAGGCACCCTCAAAACCCAATCTAAAGACAACCAAAGTGTCAAACCCGCTGAAAAGCCGAAGATCTTTAACAAAAACAAAAACATGGTGGGAGACGGAATCACTGATTCCAAACGTGTTCAAACAGTCCAAACCAGTCAACCTTTTAAACTGACCAAGGGCCCAATTCAACCACCACCAAAGCGACGAACATTCACCTCCCTCAATGAGCCATTGTCCGTCATACTAAAACAGTTGGATGCGGCCCACATGATGACCTATCCTACAACGCAACCATTTGATGACAACGCTCCTAAACCTTCATGGTATAAGGAGCATGAATACTGCGAAATGCATCGCGTTAAAGGTCATAAAACAGACAAATGTTTGTGACTTTGCCACTATATTCAAGACCTCATTGACAACGGGGAGATAGAGGTGGATAACCCTAGCCACATGCAAACACCTAACGAGAAAATGGGGATTTATAAGGAACCATTCCCCAAGCATGATAAGTCGGAAAAGGCAAAACCGGATCGGGGAGAGTCATCCCAAACCTATAAAGCCACGAATTACTTGTATACCAAGAGAGATAACAATCATTACGATTCACTTATCGGATGTATTCACTCCCCTGCTGACCGCGTCAACACCATCCGGATTAAGGGAAAGGACTGTGCTGCGGTAACAAGGCGCGCCCGCCTCATAATTCCAGACCCCTCTCCGTCGACCCCATATACTGGTAAGTATAACCTTTTAGAACAACTTGAGAAGACGTCTACTAAGATTTCGATCTTAGACCTTCTCAAGATTTCCAATGTACATAAGGACATCCTGTATCAAACTCTTCAGGGGTCGGGAGTGCCTTTAGAAGTCGATCCTGGCGTACCTTCAAACCGCGGTGGCAAATATTGCACCAAGTGAGCATCTCACTTTCAACCATAGGGAGGTCCCTACCGAGAATCCTACACATAATCTTCCCTTATACATTGAGGTAGTTGTTACCCACAGGAAAATCAAACGGGTGCTTGTGGATAACGGATCTGGATTGAACATCTGCACGCTTAAATTAGTCAAACAATTGGGACATACGGAAGAAGATCTTGAGTCCCATATCATCACTATCACCGCATACGACAACGCGGAAAGAGAGTCAGCAGGCACCATTACGCTGCCAATGGAGGTGGGCCCCACTTGCCATCAGACAAAGTTTCACGTCTTAGACTTGGAACTTCCATATAATATGCTTCTAGGCCGACCATGGATCCATGCCATGCAAGCAGTGCCATCAACATTTCATCAATGCATCAAGCTGAAGCATGAGGGACATACAGTAACAATACCAGGAGACTCAGAGCCCTTTGCTCATTGTAGAGCTCTTAATAGCTTTGCACGAAAGGGTACATACGCATGTCCCTCCACAGATATAGTTGTCCCTCTTCATTCTGAGGCCATGGAATCTCGAGTAGATTCAAATTCTCTTAGTTCTTGCACTCATGGGGCATCTACTTCAACATCTCCATTTAATTCATGGGAGATGAAAATTCTGGAATATGGCTGTGGGGAGTATAATGTACAACAAGCGCTCTTGGTTTCTGACCTCTCCTTGTCGCCCAAGACTAGAGGTCGACCCAACTACCGCTTCAGGAGACCTAGAGAGGAACACACTATTGGGTCGTTCCTACCTGGAGGCTTGTTAGCTGAGGAAAAATTACTTGATCCACCTACTACTTGGGTCCCTGAGGACACTCAGCCATCTTGTTATCAAACCCCAGAATATGAAAAATCTAGCAGAATGATGTACTCCATGGGCTACAAAGGCCTAGGATGTGGGAGGAATGAACAAGGACAAAGAGAACCAGTCCCTCTTCCACATTTCAAAACAGAAAGATATGGCATTGGGATTCGCCCTTATGGAGCACACCCCAACGATCAAGATGTGACTTGTTCTGAGCATGAGGATAGCTCTGATTATCTAGACAGTGATACGGATTCCTGTTGTAGCCAATATGAGGATCTGGCCTCCACGAACCTTTTCATGAATAACGTTGTCCTAACCATCACCCCCACTGAACCAACCCTTGACCTTGTATACCCCTCCCTTGTTGAATGGGACCAACAACATCACGTGCCACTAGATTTATTCGAGAACGATGAGGCTATTGCAGAGTTCATGGGCATAAGGGATACAATTCCCATTGGAGATCACAAGAAGGGTTTCTTTATCGACTTAGACACCTGCGCCTACTTCGGTGAGGAGGCTGAACTTCGTGGTCAGCAAAATTTAAAGAAAAGTGAGGGCAAGAGTTCTAAAGAAAAGCCTCGGCAAAAATTGAAGTCCAAGTCACACAGTGAAAACCTCTTTGAGGCATTGGCTGACAAACAAATAAGAAAATCAAAGGACAAACAAAGTGACCATGCCAAGGATGAAAATCTCGTAGAGACATCCTTGGATGAAGATCTCAACCTACCTCCCGATCCTACGCGTATGGAGGATTTATCAAAATTGTTAGTTGAAGAAACCATTGATGTCAATATTGGTACCGAAGAAGATCCCAAGATAGTAAAATTGGGAGCATCACTCTCAGCCAGAGAACAAAAGACGTTCACTATGCTACTGCGAGAGTTTATTGATGTGTTCGCATGGTCTTACAAAGACATGCCCGGCTTAGATCCAACTTTGGTCATGCATAACCTGGTTGTGCACGCAGACGCTAAGCCTATCAAACAAAAGCTTCGAAAGATGCACCCAAGAGTGGCCTTGTTAGTTAAAGAAGAGTTGGAAAGGTTGCTTGCAGCAGGATTCATCAGGCCAATTGATTATTCTGAATGGATATCAAACATTGTTCCTGTCCAGAAGAAACCTATTGGTATCTGAATTTACACAGATTTTAGGGACATCAATAAAGCTTTCCCTAAAGATGACTTTCCGTTGCCCAACATTGACATGATTGTTGACTCGACCGCAGGGTACGAAATGCTATCACTTATGGATGGCTTTTCGGGTTATAATCAAATTAAGATCGCTGAGGAAGACCAACACAAAACAGCTTTCACAACTCCTTGGGGCACCTTCTGTTATCAGGTGATGCCATTTGGCCTTAAGAATGTGGGAGCAACTTATCAGCGGGCCATGACAGTAATATTTCACGATATGATTCATGACATCATGGAAGACTACGTAGACGACATCCTGGGAAAGTCCAAAACAAGAGAGGATCATCCTATCATTTTGCGGCGTATCTTTGAACGCCTGCGTGAATACAAAGTCAGGCTAAATCCAAAGAAGTGTGTCTTCGGTGTGCTATCTGGGAAACTATTAGGCTTCATCGTGTCAAGACGAGGTATTGAGGTAGACCCTGCTAAAGTGTCTGCCATCACAGAAATGCCTCCACCTGAGAATATCAAGCAACTGCGTAGCTTGCAAGGGAAAATTCAAGCCATTCGCCACTTTATCTCCCAGCTTGCAGATAAATGTCACTCATTCACTCATTTGCTTAAGAAGGACATCGCTTTCATCTGGGGACCTGAGCAACAACAAGCCTTTGCTTTGCTTAAACAGTACCTGGCTAATCCACCTGTCCTCATGCCTCCCACTCCGGGAGAACCACTTTTGCTCTATATTTCCGCTACGCAATACGCTATTGGTGCACTGCTCGCCCAATATGACCTTAGCCATAAAGAGAAAGCAGTGTACTATCTGAGTCACACCCTCATCGCCTATGAACGTAATTATCCTCAGATTGAAAAGGCTTGCTTGGCCGTTGTTTTTACCTTTCAGAAACTTCGCCATTACCTGCTAAATACTAAGACCAAGCTCATATCCAAGGTCGACCCACTCAAGTATTTGTTGTCCAAACCCGCCCTCACAGGTAGAATGGCTAATTGGATCATTCTACTCAGTGAGTTTGATATAGAATTTGTCCATCAAAAATCAATTAAAGGACAAGTACTTGCTGACCAGCTAGCGGAAGCACCTTTGCAAAGCACAGAACCTTTGAGTCTGGATCTGCCAGATGCATCTTTGCTCTACATTGAAGAATCTGTCGTATGGCAGATACATTTTGATGGATCTTTTACGTTTCATGGTTCAGGTGCAGGAGTGGTCCTTATTACTCCTTTGGGTGATCCTATACCACAGGCTTTCCGCCTGGCCTTCCCTTGCACGAACAACATTACGGAATATGAAGCACTCATTGCAGGGATGAAGCTAGCCATCAAGTGGAATATTCAACATGTTAAGGTTGTAGGTGATTCACAGCTAATCATCAAACAGGTTAATGATGAGTATAAAGTTAAGGATGACAAGCTCATACCTTACAAGAAGTTGGTGGAAACTCTGAAGGAGTATTTTGTGCGCATTACCTTTGAGCAGATCCCAAGAGCGCAGAACAGATCGGTAGATGCTATGGCAACGGTGGGATCTATGCTTCGTATTCCACCAGGGAACAATGATATGCCATTTTTCGTAGAAAATCTACACCAGCCCGCGTATGATGTACCGGAATCTTGCCTGGCTTGTGAGGTTGTTGGTCCCTATTCCCCGTGGTACGAACCCATTTTCACCTATCTTAAGGACAGTACTTTCCCTCCCAATATCTCCCGTTCTGAAAAGCAAAGCCTGATTCGCCAGATAGCTCGTTACACCCTTTTAGGAGGTACACTTTATCATCGTGGCTACGATGGGAATCTGTTACGTTGTCTGGATGTGACAGAGTCAATCCAGGCAATTAAAGAAGTACACGAAGGAGTATGCGGAGCACATACAAATGGAATGGTCTTGGCTAAGAAACTGTTAAGAGTAGGTTACTATTGGCCCACCATGGAAACTGATTGTTGTAATTATGTTAGAAAATGTGTGCTTTGCCAAAAGTATGGAAATTTCATCCATGCTCCATCGCAACCATTGCAACCAATCACTACCCCGTGGCCATTCTCCAAGTGGGGACTTGATCTAATAGGGAAGCTTACTCCTACCTCATCTGATGGTCATACACATATCATCACAGCTACAGAATACTTTACAAAATGGGTGGAGGCTGTCCCTTTAACCTATGTCACAGGAGCACAGATTTCTAAATTCATCATGAATCACATTATTTGCCGATATGGTATCCCTGCAGCCATTGTCACAGATAATGGGAAGTCATTTAAGAACAAAATTGTGAAAGGTCTTTGCCAACGGTTCCAAATCAGATTGAAATGGTCCACGCCATATTACCCTTAGGGTAATGGACAAGCTGAGGCAACAAACAAGACTTTGGTAAGGATAATGGAGAAGATGGTTAGCAAAACCGGTCGAAACTGGCACCTACAAATCCACCCAGCCCTCTGGGCCTACCGAACATCAATTCGCACTCCTACGGGTGCGACACCATATTCCCTAGTGTTCGGGACAGAATCTATCATCCCTTTAGAGATTGAACTCCCATCCCTGCGAATTTCTCTTCAAGACTATTTGGATAAGGATGAAGATTATCGAGTGGCAAGATTGGCTGAGTTAGAGCTCCTAGATGAGAGGCGCATTCGCGCTCTTAATCACCTAAAGGTATATCAACACAGAATCTCCCGCAACTACAACAAGAGAATCATCCCTCACCAGTTTGAGGTGGGTGATTTAGTTATGAAGGAGAACCAGTTCAACACCAGAGCAGAGCGAGAAAAGAAAGGGAAGTTTGAACCACACTGGTTAGGACCCTATGTCATAGTTGCCAAGTATGGCACAGGGGCATACAAGTTGGCTCACCCCAATGGTGATGAGCTCTGGGAGCCCATGAATTCCATGCATCTTAAGAGGTTTTATGCCTAAACATGGCACAAGAAAGTCATAAAAATCACAAAAAAATATAAAAACATCAAAAAAAAAATCAGAAAAAGAAAAAGAGAAAACAGGTCGTCCACTAGTGAAAACCACGCAATTGTGGTACTTTGGACAAGTCCTTGGGTGAAAACTGGTTTTCGGCGCCTCGGGAGGATTTGTTGTTCACAAGCATTCTGTATTAGAAGGGTAGTTGTCTTTGTCCTGGACCTGGTTCTACCTTCGAGTTTCCTTGTGCACACCATCTAGTCCAGCCTTGATCTGGCTTTGCCTTCTTCTATTCATCTGTAAGGTACGTGGTCTTTCGTTATTTCCCATCTTACGCTGGGGGCAACTCAACGACTTCACCTTCTTGTTCATAAGTGCGTGGCTTCTACCCTTGTATATTCCCCACCTAACGCTGGGGGCATCCATGCTTTCTTGGTTACCTGCACATAGCTTTGGAAAACTGTTAAAAACACAAAAACAATAGAAAATTGTTTGAGAAAACACAAAAACAATAGAAAATTGTTTCAAAAACACAAAAACAATAAAAAATTGTTTCACTAAAAAACAATAGAAAATTGTTTCGAGAAAACACAAAAACAATAGAAAATTGTTTCGAGAAAACATAGAACAGTGTTTTGAGAAAACACAAAAACAATAGAAAATTGTTTCAAAAACACAAAAACAATAGAAAATTGTTTCGAGAAAAATTCAAAAAAATCTAAATATATAATCTAAAAACAAGGCAAAATTTTTCAAAAATTTCCTAAAAAGTAAAACACCCTACAAAATGGTAACTTGCTTCTTATGGCTGAAACTTGTGTCTTGCGCATGGTATTTTCTCCATATCCTGTTGGTTTGTCTCACATCTTCCCCGATTAATACGACTCGCGGATCACTGGATTCACAACCATTCACAAAAGCTAGCTGCTTGCTTCGTCTGTACTCTGGGGCACTTTTGGTTGCCTGGTGCTGTTTCGTTGCACACAAACGCTTTTCATGGACCCCGTGTCCATTTTCATTTCCCCTTGCATGTATCCTTGCTTGGGGCATCATTTTTAACCCTTGTCGCCAATCACGAACTTGTGGATCTCTTCAGCACTGATAACAAAACATTTGTACAACTGTCTTGACCGTTGTTGGGTTAGATATGTGCGTTCGTACTTGTTTTCCCTGTTATATGAGCTTGTTTCCTTCTCGTATTGCATTGCATTATTGTATGTTGCGTGGAGTTGGTACTTTCAGCAATGGACAATTGTTCGTAGTATGGCTTTTCATGTCATTCTACCTTTGTCGTATGCTTATATTTTTCATAAGGACCGATGATGTAGTTCCTATGGCAATATGATGACATCAAATTTGTTCCAAACAAATAAGCGGCTAGAGGTTAAGCTCTTCTCTCCCCTCATCCATATTTCTTCTACACGACTTCCCTTTCACCCCTAATTCTCCCTCTCCTCGGGGCATCCTGCCTCGTCCCCATTCTTCTGCCTACTTCTCATATTTTTCGATCGTCGATCGGCTTCCTTCATCACCCCATCGACACTCGAGGGGGCATCTCTCCCTCCTACTAATTTTTCTTCTATCCCTTCAAAATCTCTTCTATCTACTATCTTTGAAGTGGCATCACTTACGCCACCCCAAAGAGGGGCAAATGTAGACACCTATAATTACGCCCAAGCAATTTAAATACTTAAATTGTGCTAATTATCCCCTTTCTCGCAAATCAACGACATATCGTCAAAAGCACTCATTTTCCCTCATATCATCATTAATTAATTACACTAAGCTAATTAATTAAGTTTCCTATCCAACAAATACCCTAATTAACGACCTTCCATTAATAAATCACCCCTTCTACCTAGACTAATTAATTATTATTAATTAATTAGCTTTCCCTTCCATTTAACCAATAAATCAATATTTAATTGATTTAATCCCCTTATAATAGCCTAAATCGCACTAATATTCCTCTAATTGGCTTCTATAAGCTTACACCTACCTATTAATTAATCACCTTTGATTAATTAAAATACCCCCAACTCCCATGACTTGCTAAACATGTATTAAACCCTTCTAAAGTAAGGTTACCTTTAATAAAGCAACCTTATCCATTCCTAATCATGTTTTACCTTTATCCCACATTCATGAGAATGTGTTGAATCCTTTATCCTTTGGGCTATATAAAGAGCCCTCCACCTACCTTTTTACTTACACCTAAACTTTCTAAGAGAGCAAATGCAAAGCATATAGCAAAGAGACTAAGAGCTTGCACCTTGCCCTTTTGAGAGTTCATCATCTTGAAGAGTTAAGCCTCTTTCTTAAAGTGCTTGGGTCATATGGGAGGTGTCAAAAGGGTCTTGTAGCCCAACTTTGATTAGCCCCCATTCCTAGGTTCTTGGAACATTAAGGACAACTATTTTGATAGCCATGGAGCTTACTTAGGTCCATTCATTTATTTGTTGTTAGAGAATAGAGGAGTTTAGATATTTAGCATTGTTAGTTTCAAAGTTTGTATTGATGAATGCTAGCATCTAACCCTTGTTTAATTCTTATCATGATGGTGTTTATGCTTTGTTTTAGCTAAATTGTAGAACTATTTTAGGTGGTAGTTCTTGTTTCATTTGATTTAGCATTAAGCAAAGTATACATGCACACAAGTTGTATTTAATGATGGGTCTAAGTTGAATGAACGTGGTTGTGAAAATGAATCCATTAGAAATAAGAATGTGAGGGAAATTGAAAGGCAGAAAAACATAAGGAAACATAAAATAAAATAATATAGCCATTGGAACACAATTCAATAATGACATTGAATACAAAGAATAACGAGATGGTGATAAATACATATGAATAATATTGTTCCATCGATCCCAAGCGTCCCACTTTCTTAATGGTTTCAAAACAAACCACCCTAATTCTAGTATGACAACGCTTTCAACATAAATATTCTCCCTGTAAAATAAAAATGCCAAAATTTTTGTTTACAATACTCACCACTAAATTATTAAATAGTGTAGTTGTCATGTTTTATTTTACTGTGAAATTTGGTAAGAGTCTTTATATTCTTGATACATGATCCCTAACGCACATTGCAATGTTGAGGATTCTCACGAGAAAATTAAATGAGTACTCTTTATCATGTTTTATAAAATTGTAGTGTTTTAAAGTATGTGAAATAAATCATTATTCTCACTTTAATAATGTTGTGACATGGGTGAGAATATCTCTCCATCCCTAATGCATGATTGAGAATCACTTTCTCTAAACAAATTGTCTTCATGTGGATGTGTTTAGACAAAGTATGTCAAACCTTAAATTTAAGAAACCAAGGAATCTCTTTCAAATGTGGACATTACACTTACACTTTGATGGATTTATTAGTAAACACGTAAACTTCAATGGTTTTATTAGTGAAAAATTCCTCCTTGTAAAATAAATCTAGAACCTATTGAATTTCCCATATTTTTTATTTTGGCACCTTTAAGCACAAATTGTAGTCACGTGAATAGTGTGAGTGAGGTTGAGACTATAAAGTGGAACACATACAACATATATTAATTGGGCTAAAAACCCTACTCATCATACCATGTGGAGGGCTATGAGAAATCCATTCATTGACAACAAAACTAATCAACACCCTTTGTTTCCCTACGTGTGTCAATTGTAATCACCTACATTTCAGTATGGAGATACCATCAACATAAAAATATCAAAGCACTAACTTCATTCATGGCCTTAAATTTCACCACTTGTCCCTTGAAAGTATGTTAATTTCACTTTTTTATTATAAATGTAGTTTTCATAAATTCATCACTAAATTTATCAAGCGACATGGCCAAAATTCATCAACTAGCCAAAAATGGATGATTCACACTTCAACTCAAACTTGTTTTCCTATCAACGGAATAAATTACTTACACGGAGCTATAAATTAGTGCAAGTTGAATTACAAGAATCATTCCATTATGTTCATTGGTATTTTCTTGTCTGATGTTTGTGTAATGGAATTGTTTACATTTAATACTGGTTGATGACTATACTCCTGCTTTACACTCTGATAAAAGCACTGTTGAATGCCAAATTAGCTAGTGGGCCCACAATCCTAATAGGATTGAATAATTAAAAAAAGGAACACAAAACATTAAAAATATAGAAATGTTAATGCTAACATGGATTAATTTCCCCTTTGAAATAAAATTTACATATCGCTTCATTGACATGTGTAATCTAGTTTGGGTAGAGAGGAAAACATACAAGACTCTGTGTGCAACTACTTCTCGAGAAAAAATATCTGGGTTGTTAACAGTTATTAAATATTTTAAGCCTTCACTTTTATTTTTTCTTTACATTAGCTTAAATATCCTTTAGCCATACTCTAAAAGTAATTTCCTATGAATTTATTTATGTTTTTCATTTTCTTTGGCTTTTTAGAGACAATTTGGGATGCGACTATAACACAAAGAAGCAATGGAAAATATTTCAGTCCCACCATATTTAGGCATTGCCATGCATTTCGTAACTCAAGTATGGTATCTATTGAAGAGGAAAGAAATGCCCCGTTGTAAATCTTTCATTTTGATGGAGGTTGAGAGGATGTTGGAAAAGGTTGTGGACTCTGGATTAACCCCTGTCAATTGCATTTGCCTAAAAATTTTGAATGTCTTTTCAACAAACCCATGGATTGTTTGCATATCCCGTAATCATTGCAATCCATGAGATGACATATCTTTCAAGTATTTTCTCGAACATTTCACATGCTTCCGCATTTTACAGATACATTTGTTAGCGCACTTGCAACTTAAAAATCTACCAAAATTTCCTTCTTCGTAATGCTTCACCGGATGTCCATGCCTTGTATCAAAGCTCCATTTTTTTATTATAGGATGATAGCATACTAGAAAAGTTGAATGATTAGATTTGAAAACTATTGGTGACATTTGGTGAAATAGTGTCAATGTTCCGTGATGTGGTGAAAAAACATCAATGTTATGTGACGTGGTGAAAAATGTGTGTTTCATCTTCATCTTCTATTAACTTAGAGTCCCCATTCATGTTGCTATATTGATTGCCTTTTGTCGTCCTTATTTACTATTACATATCTATCTAACCCATTGGATTGAATTACTCCACAACTGGACTCTGATGTTAGTGAAGAAGAATCAACACTTAAATAATAGGCTATAACAATGTTATAAGGCTCATGTGACCATGCACCCCATGACAAAAAAATTAAATTAACATAAAAATTTAATTTAACATAAATCTAACCACTCGTCCCTTAAAGATATGTTAATTTAACTTTTTAATATAAATGCAGTTTTCATAAATTAACATATCTGCACGAACTAGGTGTAAACTTGTATCGCATAAGACTATTTTATTCCTATATTTAGATTGCTTGTAATAAGTTTCTTTGTATTGAATATCATCACATTTTCTTTGTGTTGGTTATACTTGCAGTTTATCCTAATTTTGTATTGTTCCAGGCATCATCAGGTCGTTGAGGTTATTTTGTTTTTTTCTCAACACGTCGTCATTCTAGGACGGTAGTGGTGTTTGTGTACCTCAATCATCAGGAAAAATGGGATCCTATACGGATGACAATACACAACATGATTATGAGCATTGACAATGCATCAAATTTTTCCACAACCTGCTCACAAACTTTGATACATCGACATAATATGATGACAGGGTCTCATGTTTGGTGGACACAATACTCACTCTCGTGGAAACTCCATTTGAAGCTACCAAAAACCTTGAGGGTACTAGTGAATCCACAAACCATGATCATAACATCCCACCACGCTTCATATCTCATACCTCGGGCTAAATTTATTCCCATATAGAGGGACCATGTCCAACCCTACATGAGCCTCGGGTGAACACTGCAATGTTAGCGTAGCCACCCGTGTCAGGACTCAAACCTAGGGTGGTCACTCTAATACCAAATGTAATGAACTGTTACATCAAAACCTTGAGGCGTCAGTGACTCCACACACCATGATCATAACATCCCACTATGCTCTGCACCCCAAGCCCCAAGCTAGATTTGCACATGTATAGCAGAAACACACACAACCCTATGCAAGCCCTAGGTGAACATTAAAATATTGACGTAACCACCCATGTCGGGACTCAAACCTAGGTGGTTGCTTTGATACCAAATGTAACGAACCATTACACCAAAATCTGAAGGCATTATTAAATCCACACATTAGGATCATAACAAAAGTGACATTAGAAAAGATTTAAGAGATCCATTTCTTTATACCACATTGTCAAAGATGTGCCGTATACACCAGAATTTAAACCATTCATTAGATGTATTAAAAAAGAGACATTGTATGTTTCGTTGATACAACTTATCATATATGTGTCAATGTTTGCAACCCTTAGGCCCCTTATTCTAATTTGAAGATACGCCTTCGGCATAATAAATGTAGCATCAAAAAATATGTTTATACAAAACAAGACAAGTAAATCCTAAAATATTTGCAACCTTAATGCTAAGTGGAGTGAATGCAGTATTTTGTCAATGTTCCATGGTTGTTTGAATTGTGTGTGGATTGAAGGTGTTTTTTCTATCTTTTGTAGTTCTTATTATTCTTTTGTGTTGTAGGCACATTATTTCATCCTCGTATATCAATCAAATGAGAATGTGTGTATGTGGTCTACATCATGCTAAAAAAAATAAATTATATTTTTAACAAATTATACAAATATATTTATTATTATACTAAAATATCAAAAAATAACTAATATTTTGCTCGGAAATGTGGGTCTAACTATTCCTTATGCCTCACTGTTCCAATATTTTTAAGCATTCCTTTAATTACTTCCAACTAATATTGTTATATTTATTAACAGTTAAGTAACTCATTTTCATGAAACCTTGTGTAATAAGAATATTCGTTAATAAATAGTTCTCTTATAATTACTCTACCAATCAACTCAACCTTGTAAAATTTATCAATCAACCCAACCATAGGAACTCTACCAATCTACACAAATAACCCAAAATATCATATTGTATTTGAATTTTGTTTTCCACTCAATAAAACCTTGGTAACCTTTTTGAAGTTAAATTATTCCTTGAACATTATTTTGGACTCTACCAATAATTTAAAAATCAATCTAGTCCCTAGAACTCTACTAATACTTTACAAATCAACCCACTCCATGGAACTCTACTAGTATGCCCAATGTAGCTCATTATATAGTCTATTTATTTCATATAAATGTTTTTGAATTATGTTTCAAACGCCCACTCAAAAATTAGTCATATTTTAAAATTAAAACTCTTTCTAAAATATCATTTTGAAGCATGGAACTCTAACTCTACTAATACTTCACAAAAATTATACTAATCAAATTTAGCACTAGGGACTCTACTAATCTATCCATCACAAAACAATTCTATTGAAATAAACATCACTATTTTCACATGTTGAAGTGTTAGTATTTTCATATTCATCAAAACCGTTGGGTTGTGTCTACATTTTATGGTTTTTGTAGTATACCCATATCCACTACATTTTTTACTTTTTTTCTTTTTTTAAAGAAGATAAAAAAAAGTTTGATTTTGAAGGAACCAAAAAACCATGTATAAAGAAGAGGCCAGGCAACAGAAAAGCCACAAAAAAGAAACCAAGGGTCCTAATTCAAATAGACTTGACCAAAAGGGCATCGCAGAACAAGGCACGACCCACACAAAGTCTAAAAAGGAACATTTTTTTTACAATAATACTTAATAAAATATGTGGCGACTAGAGTTTAAAAACCACCACAAGTCCAATACAGAAGTGCAGCCAAAGTGTCGCCATCAATTCACTTTTCTTAAGGAGGATTTGCTTCTAGTTCTCCCACTAGGTCCCCTATCTATGGCTCCCCGAGATCATATTTCCATTAAATGGTAATTGCTATCCAAAAATACCCGCCAAGGTTATTTTGGCTTTAATAAGGTTAAAAATGGACTTAGCTATTTTTAAGGGTAAAATACATTTAAAAGGTCGTCAAATTCCACCGCTATAAAGCACTAGATGTTGGCATTTTAAAAAACCATGGGTTCAACTTTAATCCATTAGTGGGTTCTGTTAAAAGAGCGCCTGATGTTCATTTGGTCGTCAAATTCAATGTCAAACATCGGTAGGGATAAGCGACATAATCTCAGGGACTCAAGGTGAGACACATGTCACCATTCCGGCTCTCCTCAAAACATTTGGGCTCTGCGGACCTCAAGTTCCCAGAATTAGTTGGAGTGAAAAGAGTTTTGGGTCTGTGATAGGATAGACAAAGTCAGTAGAGTCAATAGGAGAAATGACGAAGCACAAAGGCACCACATGGTGCAACATCAACAATCCAAAGCGGACAAGTGGTGACATGTTGTCACACTTTCGGGCAATGTGCTCCCATAGATGTAAAGTTCGTGGAATGAGATGTTTTTTAAAAAGGATTTGGGTCTGGGTTGTTGAAAGGTCAAAGGGATACGTGGTAGCATTCTATGGAGCTAATAATTTTAAGTCCGCCTAAGACATAATTTATGACGCAAAGGCACAACTAATGAAAGGTGAACACTTGTTATATGCGGAGCTTTCTTATTGGCTTATATTTCATAGTAGTTAGTTAGGGAATATCACAGTTTGACATTGCGAGGAGTGTGGAGATTTCTCATTGGGTCACTTTTTACGCTCTGACAAATTCTTTATAATGAAGGTTAGCATTGAGACCTGCATGGAGCTTTCTCATTAGTTTGCACTTCATGATGGATAATAAAGGTTTCATAAGGCCCGAAATCTGAACCAATAATAGATCAACATATGGCAAAGGAAAATAAATGAACACATAAGCAGAGGTAATCCCTAAACTAATCAACAGTCGTCATATGTCACGTTCTTGTGCTCCACGACATGCAAAAATTCAAATGCTCATATATTTCGATTCCCTACTCCAAATTTTGTAAACTTTATATCGTTGGAAAGGTATACTCGAGCCCTTCATTTTGGCATCATTAGAATTAGATTTTGGTGGCTTCTAGTGGGAGAAAAATATGAAAAATGGTTTGGTCATTAATGTGTAGTTACATACGGCTCAACCACCCAAATTGATGAAGTATGGGGATCTTGTCTTCTCCTATAAGAAAAAGACATCGGGGAATGGTCTTGATAGGGTGGTGCCCTATCTATGACAGATATATAGATCTCTTTAGAGGGAGGGGGGTCTTTCGAGAAACTACTAGATAGATAAGAGAGTTCAGGGAGGGGAGTCTTTTGAGCAATTGATGGCCATATAGATATATAGAGCCCATGATGTTTTTTTAGATATTTAATGCATGATTGATGGTGGTTGAAGTTTAAAAATATGTGTTGCAAGGAAAAATAGAGATCTTCATTAATGACAAGATCAAATTTGATCTCTCTCTCTCTCTCTCTCTCTCTCTCTCTCTCTCTCTCTCTCCATTATCTATATATTGTAAAATTATGTTTTTTCGAATTAATGGGCATTCTATATCTGAAAAGGAACTATGTCAAAATGGTTTATGAGCAGTTATGAGTCGTTGAACCTTCGTTTTGGGATCAACAATGTGTTCATGTGACTTCCTTTGTAATTGTAATAGTATGTGCATACTTTTATTACAATAAAATTATTTTGTGGTGTTTTCTCAACCCTGACTCGTGTTATCTACAACCTTGCCTCTCCTTTACTTGATGTATTGTGTTGTGCATTTATTTCTACTTTACAAATTCATTTTTTCATGTTTCATGTGAGAATAGATGGTAAATGCAGTTTGGGTCTATGTCACTTATGTCTGGCCTATCCCTTATTTGTTTCCTTGTCCATTCTCCCTCATTAGAGTGTCTCTCACCCCTTTTCTAGTGATATCAACATTTGTTAGCTTAGGATTTCCCTTTCATGCATATTTCTAACCCTTCTCTCTCTCCATGGTCCTTTGGAATTGTTAGTTTAGGATTAGTTAGTTGTATTTCCTTCTTTAGGAGTAGTGTTAGCATTAGATTTAGGTAGAGGAACCATCCTTCTGTGGAGGTCTATCTCAAGTAGTAAGTCCCACAACTTGAGAGATAGTCCCATGTTAGCAAAAAGTAGGGACTTGTAACAAGAAAATCCTAGGGTGCCACTTTTTTGTGACAACAGTTCTGGCATGCCTGGTGGGAGAAGTATTGAAAGATTTATATTTTAAAGGTGTGTATCCATTACAACATCCCAGTTTATATTTCATATTACCAAGTTTGATGTGTTTTTGGTGATATTCAGCCTTTGGAGGTATTTCCAAGGACATCAAGCAACTCCATTGGTCTAAATAACCCATTTTCTCATTCAGCATACCATTTCCTTTCCTTCCATCATTCCATTTCTCTTTCCCATGAAGTTGTGCAATCAAAACTTCATTTCATCAAAGGATTCCACACTTTCAGCAGCATCCTCCTCCATCCTTCCAAAATCAATCTTCAAGCTATTATAGCACACCTCCTGATTAGTTTTATGGAAAAAATTAGATTGAGTATGTAAACTTTGGAGGTCATCCTACACCTAAAGAATATTTTGAAGGCAGAGTTCAAATAATGCAGCAAATATTGCAGGCAGTCAAGGAACAACTACAAATATACCTAGTTGGTTTAGCCCACAACACTAACTTGAGGTAATGAGTGAATCTTTCACTCAAATGGTTGATTTTATTTCTTCATTGCAAGAATTAGAGGTTGGTCAACATAAGGTTGAGGAACCATGTTAATGGGATGTTCCCACTTACCTTCCTTGTCATTATCCAATGCCCACTCCTTATCAACCACCCAAGCCTAAGGTTAAAGTCCCTAGCTTCCTCAAGGCTTCTACTTCCATTCCCTCTCCTCCATAGAAAGATTATGCACCTTCCCTTCCACCTTAATAATTTCAAAATCATGTTGTAACCCACCCCACCCCTCCTCTTCCATTCCCAAAACCATTTTGAGAAGAAATAAATCATAAAATCAGTCAAGGAGGGCAAAAAATTTAACAACACAACAAAGAATAACTCATAAAACATTTGAAGGATTTGGCTTGAAAATTTGAGTCCAATCAAATTCCATAACTGGTTAAGCCTTCAAAAGAGGTTGGAGTTGAAGAACACAAGGTGGAGTCTGATTTTATACAAGAGCAAGCACAAAAAGAAGATAACCAACAATCTCTTTACTCTTAATATAGTGTGCATATTGGCACCATATTCACAGAGGTTACAAACTCATCCCAGCTTGCAAAATCAGAAGAGGAGGAAGAAGTAGCTTCAAAATAAGAGGAGCACAAAGAATCTCATACCCAAGGGGAGTGTCCCACATAGTTTGATCATGAAGATGATGATTTCTTATCAGAATTGAAATACTGCATTGATGAGGATGAACCCATTGAAATCACTACTTTGCAGTTCCACCATCCATCTTCTAACACAAAAATCCTCCTGCTTCAGAAAACTCCAAAAAATCATCCATGGAGGAGATTACCAAAGAAGATCATGCTACCTAAAGCAATCCTCGTGATGAGGAAAAGAAGGAAGATTATGACAACATTGTCAAATCAGTTATCATGGAAGAGAAAGAGTTGTTTGAAAAAGTAGAACAAATTTTAAATCAACTTGCATACATGTTTAATGATGAAGAAGGGGAAGAAAGTGCTCCTTGTAGATCCAATTAAGGAATTGCACACAAATAAGATGGGAAAACTCAGAGGACCAATCCTTGCCCAATCAGGTATTTGGTTGGTTTAGAGCTAAAGAAGGAGTTGCAACCATTCATGCTCACTTTAGAGCATGAGGATGAAATTCAAAGCACCAAAGGTCATCTCCAACACCTCCAACCAAATGCAAAACAACTTGAGGAGGTATTCATCATTTTTGTAGCTGATACTTTAAAGAAACAGATAGTGTAATGCATGCCTTAATTCCCACCATCTACTTTTGTTTCCAAACAGATCACATAGATGAATTTTGTGAGGAAGGGATGTTATTTCTCACAACCTGTTCCAGGTTTTTTTTAGCTTCCTTTACCTCTGGTTAGGGTAGAGTAGGTAGGTTTGTTTTTCAGCAAAAGAAGTGCATTGTGCACACTCTGCATGTTTCCACTTGGAGCATATGTATGATTTTACATATTTGTATATAGATTTTACAGGCTTTTGTTGTTGTCTACACAGTTCATTTAAGGATGCGCAGGTCTAATGGTGGAATCAAATATTTGGAGTAGTACTACAAATCATTCAGAGCTCCATAGATCATGCTAAGTTCATTTGGGTTTTATATGGCTCAAGGGTAAGAAAATTTCATGTTCATGTCTGTTTTTTAAAGTTTTGGGCTCGACTCCATGCCCAATGGATTGGAAAAGGCCACTAATCTAATCTAACAGGAAGATTACCCAGAGAGGTCACCAAATTATTATCCAAAAATACCCCCCAGGTTTATTTTGACTTTAACAAGTTTAAAATGGACTTAGCCATTTTAAGGACAAAATACATTAAACGATCATCAAATTCCACTACTCTAACGCACTGGCCATTGGCATTTAAAAAACCTTGGGCTCAGATTTAATCCATTATCAGGTTATGTTAAAAGAGTGTCTGACATTCATTTAGCTGTCAAATTCAATGCCAAGCATCAACAAGGACACGCGAGAGAATCTCAGGGACTCAAGGTGGGAGACATGTCACCATTATAGCTCTCCTCAAAATAGTTGGGCTCCACAGACCTCAAGTCCTTAGAATTAGTTGGAGTGGATAGAGTTTCAGCCCCATGGTGGGGCAAACAAAGTCAACAGATTCAATGGGACACATGGCAAAGCACAAAGGCACCACATGGTGCAACATCAATATCCATTTCATGCATCTTTCTAACCTTACTCTCTCTCCCTGGTCCCTTGGGATTGTTATTTTAGGATTAGTTAGTTGCATTTCCTTCTTTAGGATTAGTGTTACCATTATATTTAGGTATAGGAACCAACCTTCTATGGATTTCTATCTCAAGTAGCAAGTCTCACAACTTGAGAGATAGTTCCATGTTAGAAAAAAGTAGGGACCTATAACAAGAAGATCCTAGGGTGTTACTTTTTTGTGATAACAATAACCTTTTTAGGGACATTCTCGATAGGATCCTTACCTTCCATTTCCATGAGCTCATGGTTCTTCGAGCTGCTCAACTCCAGATGTATTTTTTCCTTACCTTCCACTACTTCAGACTTGGAAATTTGATCCTGGAGGATGGAAATTCTTTGTTCCTGCATGACAATTTCCACATTAAGCCCACCTATTCTCTTATTTTTCACATCAATTTTTTACACTCCCTAATTTCTTGAACAATATTTTTGTTGACCAGAAGGATCTTATCTGTCGTGGATTCAACCCTAATAACCCTTGCTTCCCAATCCACCATGTTTCTATTCCTTTCCTTGCTAGCAACACTTTCTCCAAAGGCTTTATCTCCTTGTTTCATATTGCAGAGGATATTCACAACAATGTCATCTTGATTATCATGTTGTCAACATTTTTTAATGCGAGTCAGATGGTTGACAAGGGTTTCATTGTTCAAATCCACCTCCATATGATCAGGGGGTTGGGATGGGGACATAGTTTTACCTTTCTGGTACATTAATAGAATCAAACCATGATGCAACAAAGTTTCCACTTTCTCATTTTGATAATCATTGATAGAGGAAGTAAGGGATCTGAGGAGAAAGATGGCAAAATGCATGGCTTGGTTTCTACGCAGGTAGTTAAGGATAGACAAATGGTAGGAAAAGATATTTCTAAATTTTCCTTCCAAGGTAAGGTATTTCATAACCAATGTGCACACATCTGACCATCGCTCTCGGAGGTAAATTCTTGCCATATCATCATCAAACATGAGGATTTTTTCATCCAGACCAAAGAAAGTAGATATTTCATGCCTCCGCCTAGCTTTATCCTTAAAATTTTTGAGACCTTCCAAATATAAACCTATGGCCTCAACGAGAAACACTTCAGTGACTAAAATCTCCATACCCCTCATTTTAACACACCCCCCATCCCAAACATTACCAAATTCGATAGCCCGTTGAGAATAGTTACCTTTAATCCTCTTGATGTAGTTGGAGAAGCCAACTCTTCTCATCAACCTCCACATAGTGGCATCCCTTTTGATATGCAAGTAGGTAGTCATCTCGGTGTGGACTCTATCACCCCCATGCTTAACCCAATGCTCTGCTCAAACTTGAGGTGAATAAGAATGAAATTGAAAATCTAAAACAAAATGACTAAACCCAAATTGGGGAGATTAAATCCCATTTTCAAAAATAATTCACCTTCCCACAGGACCAATCACTTGAGCCCAGGAGGATATCATACCAAAGCACAAGATGTCTTGTCAACATTAACCAAGTGTAATATATTATTCCACAGTATAAGTTCTCCCTGTCATGTCACCTTTCTAACATGTCATTGCCATGATTAGCTAATCCATCGGTAGGTTTATTCATGGATCTATAAACATGGTTAATCTCCACCTTCTCTAATGAAGAAAACATGAGTGATGATATTATTAAGTTTCCAACCAGTTCTCCATGTTTCTTAAGGGAATTGAAAACACATAGGGAGTCTCCTTCTATTATAAGGGATTTGATATTTATAAAGACACATAGATCAATACCCCATAACATGGTCATGGCTTCAACACAGTTATTTGAATGATTACCCACGGGGCCAACATAGGCTTTAAAAAACACACCAAAATGATCCTCAATTAATCCCCTCCCCCATCCCACCCCTCTATAGTTCTAGCCAATCCGTCAAAATTTAGTCTGAGACTACCCCTAGGCAAACATCTCCATTTTACATTTTTTATTCACTCCCATATATTTGCTATTATCCCATTTTGTGCAGCTGATATTAAAATTATTCAGGATGGAGATTTATAAAAATGAACAAGGATTTGAAGATTTAATTTTAATGATCTGTGTATTTTCTCATAGAGTCTGATTGATTTTGCTAACAACCTTCTTAATACTAGAGCACTGGTTATGAAATATCCAGTTGTTTATTTTGACCCAGATGCCCTAAAGAGTGTGAGGAAGAGCACATTTCCAAATTTCTTTGATGAGGCCATGATGGAAATTAAAAACCACTACTCCAAGAGATTAGAAACATCTCCAAGAAGGACCATGTACACTTTAAAAAATTCAAGAATAGAAAAAACCTAAAAAGCAAAAAAACATTTCAGGAAAAGATGATTTTTTGTTTCTTCATGTTGTTTGCACAGGCTACATTTATTGATGAGAATCATACCTTTCTTCCTTAGTTTGTCCACTCTCAAAATTTTCTTCTAGACCACTTCCCAATAGAAAAAATGATTTTAGGGATAATATTTGTATTCCATATTTTCTTCCAACTTTACCATTAGCCTCGATTTTCTCAAAATTCAAAAGATAGTTGGACTTAACCTCTTAATTCTTAGAATCCATACCACGCCAAATCAATTCATCATGACATTATCTATGAGGAATGTGGCATTGCTTTAGTTCATTATTTAGGATTTCAAAAGGGTATTGAGGACCTATATAATTCGGGGGTGGTATTATTTGTAACCATCTTATCTCATCTGTCTAATAATCACACACCAGCTCTCCATGTTCTTACGTGTAGAATTGAGTGAGGTTCATCCATGGTTCTTCCAACTTTAAGGGTTTATTTTTCATCCAAGGATCCTCCCAGAATTTGATTTTTGTACCATTCCCTAGATTCCATTTTGTGCCCTTAACCAACAGCTTCCTGACTTGAATAAGATTGTTCCAAAAATAGAGCCTTTTGGAATTTCCTGATCTGAGAAGACAAAAATTTCCGCCAACATTTTACAAGTATTTCGCCTTTAAAATATTAGTCTAAGTACCTTCTTCTTTATGCATTTTCTATCCAAGTTTGGATATAAGAGTCTGATTCATTATCTACATTTTTTTCAGACTTAGACCTCCCCTATTTTTGTGTCTAGTAACCTTATCCCAAACTATCAGCAGAATCCTAGACTTAACCTCTGAACTGGACCATAAAAATCTCTTTTCAATGCTCTCAATGAATTTTTTAACTTTTGTGGGAATAATGATGATTGACATAGAGTAGATGGATACTCGTGCAAAGAGCTTTGGAGAATTTGGGCTTTTCTAGCCTATGACAGTAAGGATCCTTTCCAAGAGGCTGATTTCTTATGGAATCTTTCAATAAAATTATTCCATCCTATGTCTTCCAGTTTACTCCCACAAAGTGGCATTCCCAAGTAATTATTCAAGAGATATTTTATGTTACACTCCATAATATTGGCCAATCTATTATGTTGTTATTCATTGACATTGATGAAGAAGAAAAAACTCTTGCAAAAGTTCATTATTTGTCTTGAGACTTCCTCATATTGTCTTGTGATTTCCTTGAATGAACGAGATTCCTGAACAAAATCCTAGCCAAAAAGAACTGTATCATCCACAAATTGTTGAAGGCACAGGTTATCCACTCCATTAACAACCTTAACACCCTCTAGTCTTCCTTTGCCTTTAGCTTTTGAGCACAATCTACTCAAGGATTCTGATCCGCAAACACCTTTTAATAATTTACTTTTTTAACTGTTTACTAGGATCATATAAATTCATCAATTTACAGGATATTTATTGATCCAAAATTGATCAGAATTAGGTCTGGTCCAAAACTGAATTAAATTCCCTTATTTCATTGTTTGATCAAATCCCATAAAATTTAATTTTACCTGATTTCCCAAAATTGTCAATTATTGATTAATTGTGCATCCACTTTCAAATTATGAATTTAAAATTCTATGAATAATCGGAAACTAAAAAAGAAAATCAGAAATTTGACACAGAGGATTACTTACGAGGTTCAGAATTCCTACGTCCCCAGGTTCGTTTTAGAATCGATCCATTAATTTCAGATTTGTAGTTACAATTAAATTGATACAATTCAAACAAATGAATCTGAATAAACCTTCCAGAATTTCCTTAAGAACCCGTGAGCTCTGAAATAATCAGATTCTTGCTCTCTATGTCTAATCTTGGCTTCGCAGTAGCTTATCCTCCAATTCACCGACAAAAGCTGCACAAAAATCTTCCTAAAATTAGTTTACAAACTCCAAAATGGAAAAAAATATTATATCACTAGAATCGTCTTGAAATTTGGCACAATTCTCCAGTTTACACCAAATTCTGGTTCAGACTCTAAGTTCCCTAAAAAATAAGGATTTTTAAAAATTACCTATTATAGACTGTATCACAAACCTACAAAAAATGATTTAAATTGGTGGGTTGGAAAAGCCACTTGGTATTTTGGTGGAGTTCATGAGCTCCACTCCCCAAAAACAACTTGACCAATTTGAATTACGAAACAAAGCAAAATATTCCACATCCTTCGGGGAATAAGTATTGCTAAGGTTTAAAAATAGGTGGGTGACATATTTTAAGTGGCTATGGGCCGTATTTTTTTGGATTTTCCACTTACGTAGTCGATGTGGTTGTTACATGGCCATTGTGATTAAAATGCCACATCCGTGTTTGAGTTGATTTTTGTGCCAAATTTGGCACCATGCAATGTTTAGCTGGTGTGGTTTGTTTGAACAACCGACTTAGTTAGGTGGCCACATAGACAAGCTTGTGGCATGATCATTTTGAATGGCTGTTGATTTGGGCCGAGTTGGATTTATAAGGCTCAGTCAAGATATGTGTGAGTTGGCCCGAGTAATGTGGTATTTGTTATGGCATCATGGTAGCTCGCTGAGCTGGTCCATGACTCATTGAGTTGGCTATGTTTAATGGCTTAGTTGGGTGGCTACGTAGACAAGGTTGTGGAATGCTAAGTTTGAATGGTCATCGATTTGGGATGAGTTAGATTTATAAGGCTCAGCCGAGATATAGGCAAGGTGGATTGAGTAATGTGATGTTTGTTATGGCATCATGGTAGCTCGTCGAGCTAGTCCATGACTCACTGAGTTGGCTCTGTTCAATACAATGCACTTTTAAACTACTCTGCAATAATAATCCTACATGCAAAACACCATTATATTTTGTGGCATATATAATAAAAATTGTGGCAATGTTAATATGAAGAAAAGGTAACAAAGGAACCCCTCCTTAAAAAAAGTGTGTTGATCCTGGTTGAGGACCCCCAACCAAGAAATAGTGGGGCCCACCCATCTAAACACAAGTGACAAAGACCGACATTTAAAACACATTTTTTAACATTTTTTCCCATTTTCAATTTTTTCCACGTGTCACGTTCAGATTGTCTAGTTGACCAATTTTGACCAATGGTATCTTGAGCATACAATCTCCATTTTTTTCATTCTTGATATCGTTACAAAGGTTTCGAAATCATCTACCATTAATTCATGGTTTATGGAGGTTCATCGATCATCTCCACTTAAAAATTATATTTAATAGATCAATTCACAATCAAAGTGAATCCGGAGATGTAGCCTAGCTGGGTGAACTCTATTATCAATTTGTGGAGTTATTTGATTTTGTTTTTGTTGCTTATGATCATATCTAAATTTTAGTATAAGGGAATGAATAATTGAATAAGCAAGGCAATTAACTGGAAATTTGGGTTAAGTTGAATTTTGAATCACTTATCCACAAACAAATCAAGTAAATGCAATATCCAATTTTGGATGAACAAATCAAATTGAATGCATAGTTTAATCAACTTGTGATCAGAATTGGGGACGAATAATATCAATTGTTAATGAATTTTAATTGTTCCTCTTCATCACTGAATTTTTTTTTATTGAAAAAAATTGGATCATAAGATATTTTTGTTAATTTGTGGATTTTAAAACACGTTTACAGTGAATCCATAGAAATCTCTTGACCAATATAAATCAGATTTTTAAGTATCTGGGTAAATTTTAAAGCAGAACCTAAGGGGTGAAAATTGTTTTTGGATCATATTAAATATCATTTAAAGTATATTTTTTACCTTCCGAAATGACTAATAGATCACTGTCACCTGCATTTTTGAGTTGATTCAGATTGGAAAACTCTACATTTTGTTAAAAACTCGTTCCCAAATCCATTTGTGGCTCTATAAGCTCTCCAAAGTGTGTTTTCCATGAATTTGAGTTAGAAAAACCATTCCACTAGGAAAACTACAACACTTCATGGAAAAATAAAGACACCGTCTTCTTCGTCTATGAATTTGGAACACTTTTACAGTTCTGGCCGAAGTCCCAAAATGAATCTAAGTGCCTCAAATAATGTGTTCTTTGTAATTCCTATTGTGGCTTCTACCACAGTCATGGTTTAGGGAACATTTGCACTTCAAAATGTCCTCCAAATCAGATTCGGCCACAATGATATAGAAGAAAGGGGAAAGCAGATCCCCTTGCCTTAGACCCCTTTCCGCTTTGAAGAAGCCTTGAGGTTTGTCGTTAATGATGACCAAGAACATGGGGGAAGAGGTACATGCTTGAATCATCTTGATAAAGTGAGGTGGTCAAAGCCCAGTTTATGTAAAAGAAGGATCATAAAATTCCATGAGACTTGATCATAGGATTTTTACATGTCTAATTTGATGAGCATAGCCTCCCAATTGGATTTTTCCACTAAATGGATAGTTTCATGGATAGAGATGATGTTGTCTAGAATTTGTCTTCCTGGGACAAAAACACCCTGATTAGGAGAAACAAAGTTACTGAGAACCTCCCTCTTGTGGAAAGCCAAAATCTTTGATATAATTTTATACAAATTGTTACATAGATTGATGGGTCTGAATTCTCCTAGATCTTTGGCCCCCAAATTTTTAGGGATGAGAGTTATGAAATTATGATTGACTTACTTGAGAAAATTACCAGATATGAAAAAGTCTTGAACCATCGTAACCACCTCTTTCTTCACTATGTCCCAATAAAGTTGGAAGAAAAAAGAAGGAAAGCCATCAGGTCCAGGGGTTTTATCCCCTTCCATTTATGAGACAATGACCTTGATCTCCTCAAAAGGTGTGACAATAAGGTCTTTGTTATCCTCTACACTGATGGTAGGATAAAAAAGATTTAAAGTTTCTGTGACATATTCCAGAAAGGGAAGTTGACCCTCATCAAACAACTGTTTGAAGAAAGAAATTATAGTGTTTGAATTGTCATTCTCCTATGTAGCTATTGCTCCATCTTGTTTCATAATTTCTTGGATACACCATTTATTAGCCTTAATAGTAGTCGAGATATGGAATAACTTTGTATTCATATCTCCCTCTTTAAGTCAAGTAACCCGGGATTTTTATTTCCAATAAATTTCTTCCTTACTGAGAATAGTGTGTAATTCAGACAAGATAACTTTTTCCTTTTCTTTGTCTTCATTACTCCAAACTCCTTCCATTATTTCTTCCATTTCTCTCAACTCCTCAGTTATTTTACTCTTTTGCATGAAGATATTGCCAAGTGTATTTTTATTCCATTTTTTTGATCTTGGTCTTAACATTTTTTATCTTTGTTGTAACTTAAAACATACTATTACCTATGGTTTCTATGTTTCACCATTCCTCAATCCTTTTTTCAATCTCTAGGTGGGTGGTCCATATCTTCTTGAACCTAAAGGGTATACCTTTAGTTTACACCATTTCTCCAAAGCTGGGAAGGACCGGATTGTGCTCAAAACCAACTCAAGCTAAAAAAGATACAGAATAATGTTTCTCCTGTATCCATTGATAATTAATTAGGAATGTGTCCTACCTAATCTAGATGATATCTTCACCACTTTGTCTATTTATACAGGTATATTTTGGGTCGCTGAGCTCAAGGTTCAACAGATCATTCCAGTTTATGAAGTTAGCAAGGTCCTCCATACTTTTAGTGAAGGATATCACTCCAACTTTTTTTCAGAGGGGATTAGGGGAGTATTGAAGTCACCTCCTATAACCCAATTTAACTCTTTATACATCCTTCTGAAACTTTTCATTTCGTCCCAAAGCCAACATCTACCATTGCTTGAGTTGGGGGCATAAACATTAGAAAGGGTGAATTGTTTTTTGGAGCTTAGAATGGTGAAGCAGGTGGTTATATGATGTTGGTTGCTGAATAAAGGAAAACCCTCCAGCATATTCACATTCCAAAGACAAAGAAAACCTCCTGAGGTCCCCACTGATGATTGGAAATCAAACCAAACCTCTTTCCAAAAGGATTTCTAAAATTCTTCCATCCTTGTTTTTATCTTTGTTTCCTGTAACATCATGATATCTGGTTTTTATTTTTCATAAAATATGGGAGAATCCTATGCTTAGTGGGGTTGTTTAAACCCCTTATATTCCAAGGAAAAACAATCATTTAACATGATTTTATTTTTGGCTTACCACCAATGATATTTGTTTACCTTCCATAACCTCCTTCCTGGATGCTCTTTCACATTTTTCCTTTTCTGACGGTCTACCTGGAGAAACATTGTTTCCTCCCACATCTGTTTTGGAAGTGACCCTTCTCATCTTAGAAGTAACTTTCCTTTTTGGTGATAGTTTTGGACTTTTCTTGGTGATCCCTAGAGGCTGAACATGGGAGCCCATCACTTTTAAAGCTTCAGACTCTGCTTCCTTAGTGTTGACTGAAGAAGTCTCAATCTCTTCCTCCTCATTATGGTTTTCTTTATTTTGAAAAAATGGCGCAACAAGTGATGAATCATCTGATCCTTCCTTCTTATTTAATTTGGAAACTCTTTGTAAATCCTCCTCCATTATAGGAATGTCCTCAAGATGAGGAACCATCGGATTACACTTGTTGTTGATCTCCAAGACACTTCCTCGTATCTTTGAGAAAAAAAACTAGCCTCCATTGAGTCAGGCACCATGGATCCTATAGTACTATCTCCTTGTAGTGGTAAATCTTCCACCATCATGTTCTCTATTCAGTTTCTAGGTTTGCTACCCTTTTTCTATCCTCTACTTGACTATCATTCAATACACCTCACATCGTTATGGAGACAACCATTTCGTTACCCAACTTGTTAATCAAAGGAGGTTTATGAATCTGCACCCATGTAGGAGCCAGTTTAAAGGGTCCACTCACTTCATGATCTATAAATTCTTTTTCCTTTGACTCCTCCCTAGGATATCCTTTACTTTTAAGTAAAGCCTTGTAAGCAGCTTCCTTTTTGGATTTAAGACAAATTTTGGAGTTGTGGCATGTTTTAAAGCATGAGAAGCACATGAAAGGAGTTATATCATAGTCAATCTTATGAGTGTGAGCCCTCCATTTAGAGTTTAGATTTATGCTTCGAGGTAGATCTGTATCTGGAATCACGTTGACAAAAAAGTGAGCAAACAACAGTCATGACTTAACACTAGTTACATGGCCGATAATGACCGATGAACCAATAGATTTCCTTAATAATATCATGTTCCCAATATTCCAGTGGTGAACCCGACAACCTAACCCAAACTGGGTATTTCTTAATGGTATTTTTCAGCAGATTGAATCCTGACTTCCATTTTTGGACAAGCACAATAACACGACCCATGAACCAAAGGCCCCCAGCAAGGATATTAATCATATTTTCATCTAAAGAGAGGGTAAACCGCAAAGAAGGAATTTGCATCAATAACAATGTCTATGGACCCTTTAGGTGACCAATTCTGACATGCCCATTTTCTAAACTCATCAATATTGGGTCTACTTCCCGGTATTTTGGCAAGAATGGTGTTGCTCATGGAGGATCAGACCCTCTCAACCACCTTATCTGGGATATACAATGATATACCATTCACTTTGTAAATGGGTTAAATGTTAAAGGTTGATACCTACTCTGGTTTTGTTGGTCCCTGAAGTGACTAAGTCCCAAGGCCAGAAGGAGCTTGCACGTGCAAGGAAAGTGATTGGGAAGGTGCGTGGGAGGAGAGGTTGGCATGCGAAAGTAGAAGAGGGTTTGGAACTTAGCCACATTTTCAAAGGTGATGTTGCAGGAGAAACACATGAGTGCTTGAGTAGGTATGATGAATGGATAAGGTGCCAACCTAGAGCCTTAGAGGTTAAGAAAATAATATTCCACGTAGGGAATATTCCTAGGAGGATCATTATAGTTAGTGGAGGCCTTTTCAAGATGGCATAATAACTTGATCATGGAGGACCACACTTCCACTTGGAATGCGATCTACTCATGGGTGAAACTATGGTGGTGAATCTAGATTCTAGTTAAAGGAGGACTGGGGTCTGAAATAAATAGAGTTGAAGAGGTAATGAAGTGATGCAAGAATGATGTTACTAGGCATATATGTATGTGTTCGGGTCTGAACATGGGCTGTAATGGGAAAGCGTAGATAGGATCTTTGATAAGAGTAGTTTTGTAGGGTGGAATGCTATTTCATGATGTACATGGTTTGAGATGACCCCATTTGATGTAATATGGCTACTGTAAATAGATTTAATCAATATATAGAGCTTTGTTTTGTATATTTGTGCTTATAAGACCAAAACCTAGTGTGTTTTCATGTTATTCATGGTTTATTTCGGTTTCCATTATGCTATTGTGATGTTGATGTTTATCTCATAGAGCATATATGCTTAGAACTAGATCCACTACCTCTGTACTAGAGTAAATACATGTGTTCTTATTCTGCAAACCTTTCCTCCATTAATGGAGGAATATTCTCACAAGGATCACATAAAGAAGGGGCTCAACACCTGTGCATACCTCGGGTGAGCCCCCAACACTTGGGTGATAGGCCAGTGTGTTTGGGGGTAAAGAAATATTAGAGGATAGAGGTAAGGGAGACTACATGTTGGTTCCTTTTCTGGGACCTATTTTGAATTTGTTGTGAGAATGATGAGTGATGATGGAGCGTTTGACCTTGGACAACGTCAAGACCTAGCTTAAAATCACAGAGGATGAGTTTTCTCAAAGGTTCAACACTAGATCTGAGTTTGGTGCACGTAAATGGGTGGAGGAGAACATGTATCACGAGCTCTTTGATACATTATTTTGTTGTTTCCTAGTAGAGTTGTATGAATGGCTCTCAACATATGCATCGAGGAAGAGTTAGTACTATAGACCTCATGTTTGGACCCAAGAAGAGTATCAGAGGTTGCATGATGTTGATCTAACATGGAATATTTCTATTGATCATTGGTGGAGTGGAGTGTTGACTAAATATACCTCGAAATACATGATTTCTACATATTCTTTCCTGGAGATTTTTGAGTTTGAGTTCTTGTGGGAGCCAAGAGGATCATTCTTGTGTGATATGCTGTTAACAATTAAGATATTAATCATCACTTTGAGTATGGTGGAACTTTCTAGGGCTGGATAACTTCCCACTAAGCATGGGGTGCAGAAGATGGTATGTGAAGGATGGTGGAATTTGCGATGGAAATGGAGAGAGTGGAGGGGCGGCTTAAGTATAATGAAGCACGAGACAAGGAGTTGGTGAGATAACGTGAAGCTTCAAGAGTGATGGATTTATGGAGGCAAATGTTATGGGAAGGATTTGAGGTTCATGAGGAGGACATGGAACTTGAGCAGTCTAAGATACCCCATCTTGGAAAGCACAGAAGAGAAACCCCATCAAATTCTAGAGAGAGCTCGTCATATGAAGAAATGCGGAGAGCTGTGGGCACACATCTTAACCCACATGACAAACAAACCCTTGCATTTAGTTTTCCAAGTTCATGAGATAAGTATTTGATAATCTAGTTGGTATTTGTATTGGTAGTAGAGTGAAACCTAGTAGATATAATTTTTCATTCAGTACATCTATGATAACACATACATTTCCAGTGTTTGGAGGTATCTTGTCTGGTATGAAATTTGGGAAAGGTATGGGTTCACAAGGTTTAGGTATCATGTTTGGAAGTGGTGTGGGAAACATCATCTGGGAGTGGTTTGATATCACAGACTGTCGGCACACATTTTAGCATGATGATGGGGATCATAGGGTGCAACTACATCATGCCCCTTGCCTGCTACAAGAGGAGGATTAAGTGGATTTGGAGGAATAGGAGCTAGCAACATAAGAGGTAATCAAGGTCCTATATTTAGTGGGGAAGGTCCACAACACCATCAACATGTGTTTTATGATATGTCACTCCACTTTACCTAATTATAAGGGCGTTGAGGATGCCGCGGAGCATGTACACAAGTGTGAGGTTGCTATGGCAGTGCAAAGGGCATCACTACCCCAGAGTAGAAAGAAAGTCAGTTTGTAACTACGTTGTAAGGGCACACACATATCAGGTACTAGAAGTATGACCCCCATGAGATGGTGGTGGATTATACTATGCTACGTGATGACTTCTTGGTAGAATTCCACATTCCTGAGTTTGAGCAGAAGAGCATCAACACATTAAAGGAAATCCAACAAGATATGACAGAGAGCATGTGGGAGTATGACACATGTTTTAAGACTCTTTCTATTAAATTTATCCTATGATATCCATCCATCCCAGCATGCAAAATGATTCATTGGGGGCTTTGATCACACCCTTTAGGTGATCCCTTTCACACAAAACTTTCATGGATCCGCGCAAGGTGTTGGAGGCTACTTTACACACCAAGGCTGTGGGGAGTGTTGACACTAGTGTGAGTCCATTTTTGAAGCTCAAATTACTTCCATGGCTAAAGTAAATTGAGAAATATGTCTGCGAATTTGGCTCATGAAACTTGCAGTGGACTATGGTACACAGATTGTGAAGTAGAAGGACACACAAAGGATAGTTTCCCTTGAAATATGGTATGTGTCGTGTTAGTAGATTTTGAAATTTGTTACAAAGATCATGATGCAAGTAGATGCCCATTGTTGCAATGTGCGAATCCATAAAAATTATGTCCTGCTATTGTAATATTTACACATGCACTACTCATGATACAAAGGACTATCGATTGATAGACCAAATCCATGACACCATTGATCTTGGTGTGTGCTAGAATAACATTGGGAGTAGTTTCAAGGCCAAGGATCGTTAGTATGAAGGGTGAGTGGATGGAGGAGGTTGAGGAAGATATTTTCATGCAGGCTTCTGAGGCTGTAATGGTCGTAGAGGAAGAGGTGACTTTCCCCATTGGACATGTTACAACTGTGGATCAATTAAAGACTACAAGCGCGAGTGCCCTGACTTATTGCAGTGCTCATGGTGTGAGAAGAAGCACAAGTATGAAGAATTTCCCAGAGTTGTATGATCACATGAGAAAAAACTAGAAGAAGGAAAAAGGCGCGGGGATGGTGAGTGTAAAGAGGATTGACCCACAATGGATGTTGAGGGTAGTGCTTAACTCTGAGCTAGAGTCTATTTTGGTCACTACACGCGCATGTTGAGACTGCACACACCTGAGAGGAACCAAAGCAGAGGCCCCTTATCATAAGAGAAGAAGTGATACATGGGAAATATCCTGATCCTACCCACCAAAAGGAGGTATACCAAGAAACCATGGAGGTGATTAGGAGTTTATAAGGAGAAATCCATTATGTCTGAAGGAGGAATCACACCAATTGGAGTAGAAGAAGAGAATTGAGGTTCCTCAGTAGGATATGGATGAGGTTAGGGAAGTGTGTCAGATGTTGCGATAGGAGAACATTATTCCTCTGTTGGAGCATGGATGAGGGAAAAGGTACCACACACTGGAAGAGAGCATGAGAGACAAGTTCTACATGCTAACCTACCTCCTCACAACATTGATTATGACAAGGAGATCACACTGAATGTAGTTGTTGATGGGTGGCTCCTGAGTAATATATTGATTGACATAGGTGCGAGGTCAATTTCCTTACTCTAGATGCATGGAATCAAATGGGGAGGCCCCCATTGCAGCCATCTTTGAATGTGTTGTACATGGCTAACAGGACAAAGGCCATGCCTCTAGGGGTGTTGAAAGGTGCATCCATAACTATTCAAGGGGAAAAGTTTACTGGAAACTTTGAGGTTCTAGAGCTTGTTGAGGCTGATAGTTTCCCAACATTACTTGGGCACCCTTGGTGTTATGCAAACAATGTTGACTTGCATTTTAATAAGGGCTACATTAGTTTTGAGAACAAGGAAGAGCACATAATCATTCCACTAACTGATGGATGGTCTACACCGTATGTGGAGCCATTGGGTGAAGAATACTTAAAAAGATATATGTGCGCACCATCAGGGACCCAGAGTTCATTCAACCATCAAAGGAAGGGGTCATTCAATGGGATGATGTACATTCCATAAGTGATACAACCAACTTTTCTTGTGACAATTGGGTGCATGGGACATACGAGTTGGTTGGAAGGAATCTGAAGGATACTGGAACTTGAGTTGTCAAAGCGCACTCAGTTAGGCACTTGAGAGGAAGGCAGTTGCCACACTACACTAGGGAGGGAAACCCTGATGTCTTTCTGTGATGAAATGGAGATCAAGTGGAAGTGTCAAGTGGAGAGAAGGAATATACTTTCCTACACCTTGTACAAAACAACGACACGTTGGTGGGAAACCCATCGAGACAACCTTCTAGAATGGCACAAAGTGAGAATCTCCCTCTCTATAAGGTTTCTCTGAAGCAATGCATCATCTCAAATTTGTGACTATGATGGGAAGGGATCCACCTCATGCCATGTTTAGGAGTGTGAAGAGACTTGGATGGGAGGCACATAAGCTTTACCCCCTTCCCTATGGGTGCATAAATTTTATTCCACCTTGCATGGTTATGCGCACACCTGGTACATCCATTCAGAGTTACATCATCAGATGGGGAATTGGTAGGAGATGACGATGGATATCATCCAAAATTTTGAGTACCAATCCCCTAAGTAATTGGTGAATGAGGCACTACAGGTAGTTAAGTGCCTTACCTTGGGAGATTGTGCCATGGCTAAGGATTGAATTTTGGAGTTTATAAGAGAACTTGAGTTGGGGGAACTTCATTGAAGAAGAAGTGGAAGAAGTAAAGTTTGAGCATGACCTGCATGGAGAGAGAAAAGGGAAAGTTGGTCTACCTTGATAGATGATGAAGAGGTGGATAACTTGGATGTTGAGCATACTGAAGGTACGAGTGAAGTATTGGACAAAGCAGATGAGAAGCGCACACCTACCATGAACCCTTAAAAATGAAGAAGGTTAACATTGGTACCAAAGCAGAGCCTAAGGAGGCTATTATTAGAGACTCTGGATAACCAGGAGGTTTCAAAAGTGGTGGAACTGCTACATGATTTCCAAGATTTGTTCCCGTGTAGATACCATGAATTAAAAGGAGTACATCCTTCGTTGGGTGAAATGAGGATCAAGTTGAAAGAAGGTGTGTGCCCCATCAGGAAAATGACCCTAAAGAATGAACCCAAATTTACCGTAAAATTTAAGGAGGAAATTGATAAGATGATAGAATCTGGGATCATTGAGGCCATTGAGGAATCTGAATGGGTGAGCGCATGGTCATTAGTATAAAAAAGGATGGACGAATAAGGATATGTGTAGACTATAGGGATATCAATGCTGCATGTGTCATAGATCCTTTCCCAACCCCATTTACTGAAGATATTTTGGAAGGTGTAGCTAGGCAAGAGATCTATTCTTTTACAGATGGATTCTCAGGTTATCACTAGGTGAGAATTGCAAAGGAAGACCAGGAGAAAACAATTTTCACCACTGAATGGGGAAGTTTTTCTTATACGGTCATGCCTTTTGGATTGAAGAATGTGTCTGCTGCGTTTTCATGCATTGTTGTGCAGGCCTTCCAAGACTTCATCCATAATTTTCTACAAGTTTACTTGGATGATTGGATAATGTATGGGTTAGTCAAAGATCATTGTGACAATTTACGGTTGATGTTTGAAAGATGTAGGTAGTTGAGTATCTCCCTCAACATTAAGAAGTGTGTCTTTGCTACTCCTTTTGGCACATTGTTGGGACACATTATCTGCAAAGAAGGCTTACTAGTAGACCCCACAAAAGTTGCTGTTATAGTGGGATTAGAGGATCCTACCAGTCAAAGCACAGTGCGTGGGTTCCTAGGGCATACGGGGTACTACATGAAATTCATCAAGGGATATGCCTAGATTTCCATGCCCCTGGAAGAGTTATTGAAACATAAAAGTAAGTTCTATTGGGGAGAGGTGCATGCAATAGAGGGATTTCGACACCTTAAAGGAGAAACTTACTACTGTGCCCATTTTGTGCTTTCCCTCTTGGGATAGGCCTTTTCATGTGCATGTTGATGCATTAGGTATGGCAATAGGAGCAGTGTTGGCACAACCTAGAAGAGGGGATTGTTGATCATCCATTGTGTTTCACGTAGGAAGAAATTAACACAAGTATAAGAAAAATTATACCACCATGAAGAGCGAGGCATTATGTCAATGATCTATGTGCACTGCACAAATTTAGGTAGTATTTACTAGCAACTCCTTTTATTTTCTACACAGACCACATGGCATTAAATTACTTAGTGAACAAGCCCATTTTGCAAGGGCACATATGTCGTTGGATACTATTGTTTCAGGAGTTTGAGTTTACATTGTGGTGAAACCAGGGAAAAGTAATTTGGACCTGATCATATTGTCAAGGATTACTTCAGGTGAGGATGCACAAAGCATTGAGGATACAATGCCAGATGCACAATTATTTAGATTACAATGCACCCTCTAACTTAGAAGATATTGTTGTTTTCCTATGAAGGGGTGTTGTACCAGAAGGAATGAAGACATTGGAGAAAAAGTAGTTAGCTATACACGTTGTGCACCCTATATGTTAATTGGTGGAGACTTATACAAGCTAGGTCGTGATGAGGTTTTACACCGGTGTGTGTTGGAACATGAGTCATACTGTAATCATGGAAGAGGCTCATGGTGGAATTGCAGGAGGCCACTATGTGGGGAATGTAACTGTGCACACACAAGATCCTTTTATCTGGTCTTTGGTGGGAAATAGTTTACAAGGATTGTATCGAGTATTGCAAGGCCTGTGATCATTTTCAACACCTTGGTAAACTAGGGAAGAGAGATGAAATGCCACTAAGACTTATTACTAGTACAGAGTCATTTGAAAAGTGGGAAATTAAATTTGTAGGCCCTATTTCCCTAGCCATGCGAAGGACAGTTCACGCTATATCATTACATGCATAAACTATCTTACACAGGTGGGCAGAAGTGTGCCTATGAAGGATTACATGTGCGTGACAACAACTAGATTCTTGTGGGAGAATATAATCAGCAGGTATGGATGCCCGCTGAGCTTAACAAGTGATAGGGGTACTCATTTCCTAAATGAGACAGTTAGAATCCTATTGGAAAAATTTATGGTGGCCCATCACAAGACTACCCCTTATCACCCACAAGCTAATGGAACTGTTGAGACATTTAACAAAATATTAAGCCACACATTGACCAAGATTTGTGATGTTGGAAGAAGGGACTAGGATGATAAAGTTTTTACCGTGTTATGGTCATATCAGACTACTTATAAAAGACTAAACAAGGCCACACCTTTTCAATTGGTTTTTGGCATGGAGGTAGTGTTACCTGTTGAATTCATGTTACCATCATTACACATTGCATGCACAGGAGGATTAGCTGATGAAAAAACATTAGAGGAGTGCATTGATAAAATTATGGAGTTGGATGAGAGACGTGTCATTGCCACGATGGAGTTAGAAGATAGAAAAATCAGGAAAAAGGCATGACATGATCATCACATTAAAAAACAAGAAGTTTGAGGTTGGGCAGATGGTTCTACTATATGATTCTAAGTTTCTGCGCCACCCAAGGAAGCTTAAAGTACATTGGTTGGGACCATATGTATATCTCATATACTTGATTCAGGACACTTGTCAAGTTACAAGCATGCTGGATGGAACACGGTTGCCATGGTCATTTTAACATTGAGTAAGGTTGAAGCCCTACTATAAATAAGTCTTCTTGGTGTTTGTAAATAAGGCAATATTTCCATGTAGCTTAGGATTTCCCTTAATGCAGTTTCCTTTCTTTGTGTTTCCCTTTTTTGCATCTTGCTTTGTCTTTTCGTTTTGGGTGTGTTTGCACAGTAGCCTATTACTTTTGAAAGGGTTTTTATGCACAGAGGACCATGCATCTATTTAGTGTGGGGTGGAAGGTGTCAAAGGATAAGTGTTGGGAGTGATGTGCATAGGTGGCCTAAGTGAGAAAATCAAAAGTGCATGGGTTCAGAAAAGCACGCGTAGCAGAGGTGATCATGAGAGAAGATTGGTGTCAAAAGGATTTGAGAAAACCACGTACAAGGGTAAAAACCATGCAGGAGCAACATGAGGTAGGAAAGGCAATAACTTGGTAAAGGACACAAAGGTTGACATACTTCAGCACGGGGAGTGTGCACAAGTTAATCTACTGTCAAAGAAGTCTTATGTGCACGCTAGAAGGTTGCAGAAATTTTCACATGAATTCACGTGCGGAGGGAAAGTGTTGGAAAAAACACGCGGAGGGATGGTCGTTGGAAAAATCTGACTTTAATGTGATTCATACATTGGTAGTGTGGCATGGGAGTTTGTGTAAGAAAAATAAAAAAGCTATAAATAGAAGGTCAGGGGTGAGTTATTCTTTTACCTTGCAGTTTTGTTGAAGAGCTCTCGCAAACTAGGGCATCCTTGCGAAGAAAGATTTGTGGAAATTTACGTGCAGTACAGAAGATTCAACAGATTTGTGAACTAGAAGTGGAAAGGGAGTACACTGGGCGTGGGTAGAGAAGTGTGTTTGGAGGATTCCCATGGTGTTATGTCATCTTGTGGAAGGAACACTTTCCAGGTTAGGGTTTACAGAGCTAGGGCATGGGATTTGGAGGAGTTTTCATAGAGGAGTAAAGCTATAGGACTGAGCAGAGTTAGGGAAAGAAGGAAGGAAGAGCTTACAAGGACTGGATGAGAAGAAATGACACCAAGGAAGGGATCTAATGTTTCACCGAAGAAGGGCCAAGGGAAAGAGAAAAGGAAAACCCGCCGTATCAAGAAGTTTTAACGAAGAATGGTACGTGGAAATGCAGTACCCAGATGGCATTTTAATGGGAATGGAGTGGGTTTCTCATGTACGTAAGATGGCCATAAGTGATTATAACCACAAAACAGATACCACAGAAAAGGAGATGGTGTTGGAGTTAGTTCATCCGACTGGAGAGAGGACACGAGGATGATAAGCCTGTTTATGATGACTCGATGAAAACCACATTGGAGAAGTCCGGACTCCTGCAACTCTATGAGTTGCCCTATTTTGGTAAACCCAATAGTTGTACCAGTGGTTGATGTCACACATATATGAAGATTATTTCTACTTTGCAGGAAGAATAATGTGCCTAACTGCCCAGTTAATTTCAAAGTACACTGGACTTATATGCACATGAGAATCAATGGAGGATGATTTAGATGACAAGGATCGGCATTCAAGGAGACATCCATAGTATGAGTATAAGAAGGGTTCATGCTACTTTGACATTAACAAGATCAAAAACCCAACTATGAAGATGGTCACGCATCTACTTACCAAGTTAAATGGATAGGAGCGTTGGACGCAAGTGAACAAGAAATGGTTGAACATTTGCAAGAAGATTTCAGAAGGAAAAATCTACAACCTCTCAGCCTTCATTACGGAGGAGATTATAGATGTTACGCATGATGGAGATAATATTATGTATGGTAACATTCTCCTTACCATTTTGTTTTCAGAAATTGGAGTGCCCGATGGGCCAAACAACTATGTATGGGAATACCCTGATGAAGACCCCTCCCCCACGAAGAGGTTTGAATCCTACACTTGTGACTCGATGACTATGCCATAAAAAGTACATGCTTAGAGAAGTGGTATAAGAAAATGCATGATGCATTTAGGGTAGAATGGAGAATCTCGGAGCAACTGCCATCCTTGGTGGATGATGAGGCTGAGTTCATTGTATACCAACACTTCTGCATAGGAAAATTTACTTTGACTGATGGAACAAAAAGACCTTGGTGTAAACTACCCTTTTCCTTCATAGCGTAATGTACTTTCAAAGTGTGGTCAACATGTTCAAGGAGGAAAAGAAGTTCAAATTTGATCTAAGTGAGGTAGATCAGGACTACCGCGTGCATGCTACGCCGAAGTCTAGTTTACCCTAAGAAGTGCGCGTATGTGGAGAAGTATGTCTCCCATGAAGTAAATATGATGAAGCCAGTGTCAATTCCTATTGCAGGTAAAACAAAGGCAAGTGTGTATATCCACACTAAGGCCCAAGTTTGAGAAGGGCGCGTACTTGGAAGGATGATGTATCTATCCCGGAGGACCCTACCTCGAAGAAGGGAATAAAGAGAGAAATAGTAGAGATCACAACAAGCAGGGCGTCGAGTGTGCATACCATTTAGACTACATTATTGCAGGAGTCAGGTGTAAGACCAAGTACCTACACAAGGAGGAGAAGTCTCTTGTTAAGGAAAAGACACTAGAAAAATAAGAGTCCCTTGTGATAGAGGATTCGCTGGTGAAGAAGAAGCAGAAAGTGGCGCAAATCTCATACTCTGAGGAGATAAAGAATATGAAGGGTGATGACTCTAAGGAGGAGGATGAAGAACAATGAAGAAGGTAAGAGTCCCCCTATTCATGATATACATGAGTCTAATGAAGAACCTAATGACTATGAAGAAGGCACTCACAATATAGGAGGAAGTGAGGAAGTAGACATGCATGCTCAGAAGACCCCGACCATGACCAGAGAACAGATAAATGACACAGTAGAGAAGGAAGTGGTGGGTATTATACAATAGTTGGTGGAGCATGAGGTGGAGCGCAACATAGATGAAGTGCTAAAGGAAACCGAGGAGAGCGCACGTATAGGGAAAGAGTATGGAAGCATGGGTGGAGACACCAGCCTGGCAATAAGTTTCCCCAAGGTAGTGCACATAGGTGGAAAAGGCATAGTAGCAGTGCAAGAACATCCATGAATTACATTAATGATCCAAATAAGGTACTGCGCATGGGTTTCCAAAGCATAATGCCCACAGACCAACTCCTCTGCCTGGTCTTCTTTTGATGAAGAGGGTGCGTACTCACACACAAGGAAAATGTTATCCTGGGCTTTTGAGTCCCACATTGATGAGCTCGAGTTTGAGGTTAATAGTGATGCATTGATGAAGATGTTAGATGTTAAAGGGGTAAACCCTCTTGTGAATTCCCAGCAGCTGTCGAATGAGCAAGTTTGCAATGCGCTCAACAAAGTATCGGTGGAGGTGGAAGAAAGACTTTTCAGTAGAAATGATAAAATAAGAGTCTTGGAGGATGAGCTTGGGAAAAAGAATGAGGAGATCATTGAGAGGGAAAGAGAGATAAAACAAAAGGAATTGATCAATGCGCAGTTAAGGTGTGAGTTGAGGGATGAAAAGGTGAAGGTGCACAAAGTCTACAAGAAGGTAGAGGTTATTTCAAATGCCATTATTAAAGCACCCGGACCTGGCCCCTCCCGAGCAGAAGTACGAGTTGACCATGCACTGTCTTGGAAGAATTGACTCGTATACTCACCATGGAGAGGCAACCACTTGCATTAGAGTCGGTAGAAGAGGTGATGACGTGCTAAAAGAAAGGAAAAGTTCAAGATTGGGGAGACAATAACTTGGTACTCTAAGCTCCTTGCCTCAGTGAAGACCGCGGCGCAAATGGCCAAAGTTGTGTATGATAATTGTGGCGACAGAGATAGAGTAGAAAGCATATTGGTTCCTAGTCATGAGGTGGATCTGAAGGAGTTTTAAGAGAAAAAAAAGGGCAATAGGGCAGGAGCGAGATAAGATCTTGTCTGAAGTCGAGAAGAAATCAGAGGTGATCGAAACCTTGAGGGTTTCGATTAAAAATAAACTGAAGGAATTATACCCCCAAGTCACTCGCAGGATGAACGTGTTGGGAAACCTTAGTAAGTAGATGGAAAACATCGAAGATACGCTGAAGGTTAAGGGAAGTGAGCTAATTTTGACGAAGTTAGCACATTGGTGGGTGATTTACTTCAACATGCGTAGGGTGAGGTATATGCTTGGGATAAAATTGAAGCATCTGTGAAGAAAGACTTCCCACTCTCATGTAGCAGTAACAGGGTCCTTCTATTCTCTATTCAATTACAGAGATTATTTCATTTATCCTATTCTTTATTCTTTGATGAAAGAGTAGAGTGTTTCAGAGGATGGATAACACGCGTAGTGTGGGGTAATGTTGGGCCCTGAATTGACTAAGTCCCAAGGCAGAAGGAGTGCACGCGCACAAAGGAAAATGAGTAGGAAGGTGCTCAAGGAAAGGCGCATGGGAGGAGAGGTTGGTGTGCGGAAAGTAGAAGAGAGTTTGGGAACTTAGCCACATTTTCGAAGGTGGTATCGTAGGAGAAACACGTGAGGGCCCAAGTAGGTGTGATGAATGGATAAGGTACCATCCTTGAGCCTTGGAGGTCAACAAAAGAATATTCCATGTAGGGAATATTCCCAAGAGGATCATTACAGTTAGTGGAGGCCTTTGCAATCTGGCATAAGCACTTGATCATGGAGGACCACACTTCCACTTGGCATGTGATTTGCTCATGGGTGAAGCTATGGCGGTGAATCTAGATTCTATTTAAAGGAGTGTTGGGGTCTAAAATAAAGAGAGTTAGAGAGGCAACAAAGTGCTAAGAGAATGTTGTTACTAGGCATATATGTATGTGCTCGGGTCTGAACATGGGCTGTAATGGGAAAGCATAGCTAGGATCTCTGATCAGAGTATTTTTGTAGGGTGGAATGTTATTTCATGATGTATGTGGTCTGAGATGACCCTGTTTGATGTAATATGGCTACTGTAAACAAATTTAATCAATATATGGAGCTTTGTTTTGTATATTTATGTCTATCAACTAAACCCTAGTGTGTTTTCATGTTATTCATGGTTTAGATCTATTTCTATTATGTTGTTGTGATGTTTATGTTTATCTCATGGAGCATTTATGCTTAGAACTAAATCCACTACTTTCGTACTAGATTTAATGCATGTATTCTTATTTTGCAGACCTGTCCTCCATTAATGGAAGAACATTCTTACAAGGCTCATAGAAAGGAGGGGCTCGACGCCCGAGTGTGCCTCGAGTGAGCGCTCAACATTGGGGTGATAGGTCGATGCACTTGGAGTTAAAGAAAGATTAGAGGATAGAGGAAAAGGAGACTACAGGTTTCCTTCCTGAAACCATCTTGGCCCAGATAACTACGGGGCCCCTCGACAGTTCTCCCTTGTCTCTCTCTGCCGTAAAGACAATATCCTTCCTCCCATCAGTCTGATCCGGGTCCGGGTCCCCTGGAACTAGATCAACAACATTTTCCCGCTCCTTTGAAGCTTCTTATTTTTTATCTATTACTTATAAAAACATTTTGAATCTTTCATTATTTACACATGTTATTTAACGATTTGTGAGGGACAGAAGCCCTGACACAAACTTATTAAATATTGCTCCAATATTTATATTTTTCTTTTCATGAAAGGTACGCTCAAGATTGTTATTTATGGATGTTATCACATGGAATTTGAATTTTAAGCCAATAATCATTAAAGTTCAAACTTTGCACACCTAGTTTGTTTCCATTTGTAGGTGTCAAATCCTTGTTATTAGTTGTTTCAAAATGCATTGCCAATTTGCTTGTAATTACAGAGATAAGGGGAATGCTCTTAACACATAAAAAACTAGATAATTGATTACTTAAAACTATTTTTCCATCACTCGAAAGAAACAATTTGGCTATTTAAGAACTGATTTAAGAAATTTAAAATTAAAATGACAAAACAATAATAAAAATTCTTTACCATATCAAATTGAACTAAATAGAAATATAGGAAATAAAATAATGCAAGTGAAAGAGAGTTCATAACCTACTTCTTGCAATCAATTCCTCTTGAATCGTCTGTACGCTTGTATTAATTCTGGAGCCATGTTCGTGTGATGGAGTATTTATATTGTTTGCCTCAACTTGCTTCAACAATTATTAAGTAATGATGGGCATAACACATAAAACAACGATTTAGTTATGGTATACATCACGAAAAAAAGTAATTTGTATAAATATATTTATTATTACATTTATATAATAGATAATAATTAACATATTTTTTATAAAAGTGACTGTCACTAAATATGTGTTTAAATATATTATAATTGAGAAATGATCGTGATGCTAAATAAATATTAGTATTAAAAACCCCACCAAATATAAAATATTATTATAAGAACATGTTAAGATAGTGATCTACATTAAACACAAATATAATTTTCACTAAAATTTAGAATCTCAAAATTAAAATAATTAATGTAACATTAATGAATCTTAAAATTGTCCCCTATCCATCGCCAGATAGCCTACGCACTTGGGCAAAACTAAAATGACGAGTTCTTTACATGGCGTTTGGCCTTATTTGGTGACTTTATTTTTGTGGCCTCATTATACAGCTAATATGTGGCATCTTTTTTGTGCATGCATTTTATTTCATATCTGGAAAGCTCGCAATGCCTTTATTTTCAAGCATGATCTTGTAGTTATCAACTTTTCTACTAATGACAAAGTGATGATTCTATCTATCTTGTGCGAACACAGATTCAAGCTCAGGCTGCTAAGGTTGCTCTAGAATTCGTGCACCTTCAGGAGCTTCTGGATCACCGAGGGAGTGCGTCATGCACTATGAGCTAAGTTCCACCTGATCCATCATTGTCGCCACCTCGATTTTTGCCTCCCCGACGAACACCTGTTGCGGGGCACACGTCGGAGGATCCGCTCACGCAGCCACTGCTATGCTTCCCCCCGGGACTGCGCTGCCCCGTCATCCTCTGGACCGGGTTGGAGTGCGCCCCCGAGGGGTAAGGCATTGCCAGCACTCCCCGGTGGGGCTCTCCACCACCGGCTATGAATACTCTTCCAGGATCTCCACCCCTTGGGTGGGGGAATTATGGTGCCTCTTAAGATGCGGTTTTCTGAGCAGGAGGGTTGGGAAGTGGATTTGTCGTCCGCAGAGCCTTCTAGCGGAGCTTTCATCCCTCCCGGGAACGATCCTCCCCCTCCTCCTAGTGTGACGACGTCGTGTGCTGAATGTTTGTCTGTTGATTTTTTTATTGCCCTTTGGGCGTGCTCTTGTAAAGCCCTAGTGGTGTTTTGTGTTTGCCCATGTGGCGTTCTTTTGTTTCCCTCATGACGTTTTGCGGGATCGTGAGTTGTCTGGTCGTCCCCTACTATATAACTTTCCTTTTTATTAATATAAAGCTCTGTTCCAATAGTAAAATTGTCCCCTATTCTTATAATTTAAAGTTTATTTTGATTTAAAAATATTTATAAGAATAAATAGAAATTTGAAAGTAACCCCATTATTATTATCAATGTGACTTAATGGATTGTTAGGGTTAAAAATATATTGATGCCAATTTTTCGAACAGGATTTAATATGTGTTTGTAAGTCATGTCTCAAAATAAACTCACAAACAATTATTTCATTAAAATTCAATACAAGAAAATAATATAAAGTTTTTATTTAGACGAAGGAAAAAGATTGTTATCAGGGAACACATGAATAACACAAACAAAATATATTTTAAAATGTGTACTTTATTTTTAAAATATTTTATTAGCTTGGCCAAAAACATATATTTTGAGTTGTAATAATCACACTGTCACTGTAGGATCAACCACAAAGTTTGCAACATAAGTGAAAATGTATAAATCTATTAGTTACTTCAATACATTTAAATTTTCTAAATGATATGTTGAAACTTATATATAATATCACATAACAATATCTTATTGATATATAAATTCTAATAATATAATTAATGATGAATAGATAAAAATATAGATAATGTAATTATTTTTCATGAATATGAACAATATATATACAAAATAATTTAAATGTTTTCATCTAAATTATATTTAGCATATAAAAATATTTACTTGAATAAAACATTTAAGTAAAATTTATTATGTAATTTTGATTATATTATTTATATTGCTCCATAAAACAATATAATAATATAAGTTAAAGTTTTACATTATATATATTTTTAGTCATATTATTAAAAATAATAATTACCCTGCCCCATACCCTTCTTTTTTCACCACAAAATACTTGTGGGATCTTGCACACCGCCACCACCTTAGAACGATTATAAAACTTGTTCAAATTCAAAGGCTCCTAACAAAAAAAACTCAAAACATTTTAACTTGCTTTTGGACATGGATGTCGTTGTAGTCACGATAAAATGCATAAGACAAACCCAACCCGTAGAGATTATAAATTAATGGACATGTCAAGGGTTGTATAGCGAGCGTGATTCAAGCTACAGATTTACGTACCTAAGTTTACGATTTTTGTTGACATATGTATAATTTGTTCCGTTTCTTTTTTAAAATGTATATTTTAATGTTTCTTTATTTAAATTTTGATACATCTAAATTTAATAGATAATATCATTTTTTTTCATACCCATACTTTATTCAATTGTTATATAAGAAACCTTAGATTGGTTATCAATTTCTTGCCCCTCAACATGTGTTGGGAGAATCTCTCAATCAGTTTTGGAATATTAGATACATGAGTGTGGTTTGGTCTAGAAGGTTTGTTAATATTTAAAAAGCACACATTGGGCCTAAAAAAGCTCATTTTTCTTGGTGTATTATTTATTAAGGCCTCCATGTTGGGGATATGTTTCAGCGTATAAGAGTGTAGAATCCAATTTGCCTAGCTCGCCATTAACATGAGTTCTTTAAACACTTTTTATGGTTTTGTCCAGATGTTTAATCAACATAAAAATATATTCATAACTTTTTCCAACCTTTCATTCCAAAATTCTTTACTTGGAAACCGGTTCTTCTTGGGGACTCATCAATGCTTCCTACAAAAATACGATGATCACTGGAAAATTTTTCATGTTGATATTATTTTTCATATTTCTAAAGATAGAAATCATGTTATTTTTAATAATATTGTCATGGAAAGAGATTTCTCTATGACTAATAAAGTTACTATGACCTTCAATATGTTGTTTCAAATTTAGGTCCAAGTAGACAAACTTCGTTTGGAAGTGGAGCATTTGTAGGCCCCATTTTCTCATCGGGGGAATGCCCTTGGTGTTGTTAGTTGGGTGCCTCCAGACTCTCCACGCAACCGCTCTCCTTCATAAGGTTGTGGTCGGGGTTTTCACAGGTGTTGCTCTATCTAGGTAAACAAAGTTTCTATCCCTACCCTCGACGACCTTCACCCAGATCTCGGACTCCCTCACTTGCTTGTGATGGCACTTGTGTGTTTGGACTACCTCGATGGAGGTGGTAGTAATGGTTGGGATGCTTCCCCTAGGGGAAATTTCTACAGTTGGCCCTTGCATTTCCCCTGCTCGGCAAAGTGAAGAAAATGAAGAAAAACAACAAAATGATGGATTAGATCCCATCCTAGATATGACAAAAACCTCAAGTACTAATGACTAGGGGGCAAACTAGACACTCCATCAACTGCCATGTTCGTTATTGTTGCTTAATTGTTTTGTGTTTTATGGTCTCATCCTCTTGGTTTTTTCAATGTTTTTAAATTAAAATTCGTACTTTATTGTATCTTTGAGTATATAGCCTTCATTTGACTACTTTCAGATGAACTAGCCTCATTCTCGATGCCTTTTTTGGCTTAATATTATGGTGGTGTCTATGTTTCACCCATCTTTTTTGTAATATCAACAATGTACTCTATATTTTTGTTAATAAATATACATTGTTAAATATTTTTTAATATATTAATACACTATTTTAAAATATTTAAATTTATATTTACAAAAATCACATCCCTCCCCCCTTTTTTTATACCATATGGCTTACTTTACATGGCAATCGAATATAGCATCCCTTGGGAGCAATTAAAAAAATTTAATTTGAGATACAATATGTTCGACATTTGTTAGGCATAACACATATTCTACATTTATAACAAGGGGGATCTAATGGTGTGACCATGTAATTTTTATTCTTTATCATGCCGATAGGCATTCTACATTAGTAGCAAGGGGTGGGATCTAATGGTGTGACTATGTAAGTTTTATTCTTTACATTAAATTTGATATCCATTTGGTCGTCACTTAAATTATTATTTTTAACTTTGAGAAGTCAATTAAAAAGTAGTAATACCTTTGCCATGTGATAGAGTTTAGGGCCCTTTTTCACGAAAGTTTTTTTCCTGTCACCAACTTATACAAAAAAATGTAATACAAATATTAATTAATATGATATATAAAATGTAAGATAAGAACCTTGAGATTAATATATATTATTATTTTTCAAATAAATATATTTATAAAAATGCTCTGCAACTCTAGCGCAAAACATGAGTCGGCTCCTCTAGGGTTTCCCCCCTCTAACCATCATATTGTGGCCTTTCCGGGATATGCGGGAATTAATTGATATAGTCTCTCCTAGGGTTTTTTGCCCTCTAGGCGTCCCATATAAAATGACCTCGCCATCTTCAAACCTGGTTGTTTCAACTGTGGCAGGAGATAGTGGAGTGAGCAATGGCACCGTCGGCGAAGCATCCCAAGAAATTTGTTCCGAAGGTTTTTCACGAGGTAATCTCTCTCCTCCGGATGTTGTTCTGCCCATTCCTGAATTTAATGTTGTATGTCAATGGTTAGAATAGTTTTGCCTCATTGGGTATTTTGTGGATCGAATCCCCTCTGAAAGCATGCTTAAATCCTGGGCTAACACAGTCTGGACCCCTCATGGGGTCCACCTAGATAGTGTTCAAAACATGACCAAGGGTTTCTTTCTTTTTCATTTCTCCGACCCTACTAACACGCCCAACATTTTGGCCAAGCAAGCCACTTGGTATGTTTGTAACTCGACTACTTGTGTTAACACCCTAACATAAGAACTTTGTGGTATCTGAGTATATCGCCCTTAAAGTGCCAGTTTGGATTGAATTTCTTGGTCTTCCTCTGCCATGCGTTCATTTCCTGCCGTAAATTGTTGCTTCGCTTGGGCGGGTAGTTTGCCTGGAAGCTGATAAGTTTTACCATGATTGTCCCCATAAGCGAGTATGCGTTGAGATTGACCTCTCGCAGGACCTCAAGGAATTTGTGGATACTCAAATGGGTGATAAATGCTACTCCCAGCGGGCCATGTATATAAATCTACCCAACACTTGCTTTCGTTGTCAAGAATCTGACCACAAGATCAGAGATTGTTCCACTTTATGTCCCTCGTAACCGCCCTGTTGCAAAAATAACGCCTAAGCTAGTCAAACCCCAACATGAAGGAAGGTTGGCAAGTTGTCGGAGGCCGATGAAAATAAGAACAAAGCCCAACAATCCAAAGCCTCTGGCTCCCATGGCCATTAGGAACCAGTTGTTAAGGAACATTATCACAATATTCTGACCAAAGAGCCTATGGATGGTGCTAAGGAACCAACAACTTTTGCTAAGGAGCCAACTGTTATGGCCATATCAGCTACCTCATTGCCAAAGTACTCCAAGCACGCCCCTTGTGGCATCGATTCTCATGGACCAAAAAATTTTTGTTTTTCACGTCCCCATCTCGCATTCAGTTCCTCTATTGCTTCTAAGCAACTCACAAGGGCCTTCCAAATGACCTTGAAGTCCATCTCGCATCTCTCGGGACCATAGCCCAGCACACATAGTGTGGACTCCACTGAAGTGGAATACAACATTGAGTACGTCAAACTAAATAAAAAATTGATCAGTAGGATTTTTTGCATGGCATAATGTTGCTCATTTCTTGCACAATCAGTATGATGCCCTTGAGGGCTTGGAGGATGGGGATATGGCTCTTGACCAACGTTTCCCATTAATTGTTCTATCCTGGAATGTTAGGGGTCTCACAGACTCATATCGTAAGTATGTAGTGCGTGAAACTTGACAACGATGTGCAAATTTGGATGTTTTGTTTTTGCAGGAAGTTAAAATTACAGGTTTTCAGTTGCAGATGGTTTGTAAATCCATCTGGCCTGACAGGCTTTCTGTAGCAATCATTCTATAGCAATCATGAAGCAGGGCGTGGGGGATTAATCTCACTTTTTGCCCCTAAATGATGACCCTTATTAATTAACCATGGAATCGACCCCACCAATCATGTCATATGGGTCCTCTTTAATATTGAGGGGGCCCCTTTTGGGCTCATTAATATTTGTGCCTCTAATGATGCGGCCGAAAGGGCCGATCTATGGTGGTGGATAACCAACTCCATTCCCGATGCTTACTGGGTAATACATGGAGATTTTAATATGGTTGAAGCCCCAAATGATAAATGTGGCCACCTGCCTATAAGGTGGACACCTAGTGAAAGGGGAAGCGTGGTACTTCATGTGAAATAAATTCGGATTCTTTGATCCTAACACATCTCGATTTCCCACCTCTGTAGCTTGGTACACATGGTCCAATCTCTGTGGAGGGACAGATCACATCCTTAAACGGCTTGACAAGGCTATGTTGTCAGCTCAATTTTTTGTTGACTTTGATAGCATTTATTCCATGCTAGTGGAGGTTATGCTTGACATTGTCCTTTCGGACCACTCCCCTATACGATTTCATATATGTTGGCATGATGCATGCCCATTTTGTCATAAAAGGCCAATTCTTTCTTAATACTACCTTGATGTAACATGGCCCCATTGTCAATCATATCAAACGGATTTGGAATTTAATTCCATGACCCAATCACTGTCAGTGATTTCATCCACCTATTCAAACCAACTAGTTACTTTGGTGGGAGGATGCGCTGACTCGAACTACCAGATTTCTTAGAATCTACAACCACTAGCTAGCAAAAATTTGGCACCGCTCATACACCGCTAACACCTCGGCTCTCAGTCAAGCGACGGCGATGCTTCAAGGCGATCCCTTCTTTGATGCTCTACAACTGCAAGCTACAATGCTCCGACATTAAATCCAAATTGTGGATAATTATAATGCCAAAGGTGCTCAGATCCGGGCTCGAATGCATTGGCTCAAGGTTGAAGATTAGGTCTCGAAAGAATTTTCTCTTTCTCTTCGAGCCAGGAAGCCTTCTCAACAGATCTGAGCTATCATGGATAACAAAGCTCTAATCACTGACCCACAACTTATGTTGCAAGTGTCTGTGCAACATTACAAGCTCATATTCCAAGCTCCGCCACCCTCTAAAGCTCATCGGGCCGCTCTTGACCTATGTTTGGGGGTTGTGCCTCGCAAGCTTTCAGAGGCTCAAAAGGCACTCTATGAAAGAATGCTCACTATTGAGGACCTCTATGAAGTCACTATGTAAATGGCCAATGATAAAGCGCCAAGATGCGATGGATTCCCCTGTGAATTCTATAAAACTCTTTGGGATTTTGTCGGACAAGACCTCTTTCAAGTCTATCTTGAAGGGTTTCACAACCACTCCTAGTGCCTTACATTAACAAGGGGAGCATTAAATTTATTCCTAAGCAAGGAGATCCCGATAAAATCACTTGTTGGCAGCCGATTATACTGCTGAATGTCTCTTACAAAATCATTACCAAAGCGTTAGCTTTACGATTACACAATCTTCTGCCTGTTATTATTCAGATAGAACAAACAGGTTTCATACAGTGGCACTTCATCCTGGATAATATCATCATTGTTTGGGAAGGTATGGAATGGGCCCGCAGATCTCACCAGGTTGTTATGTTTATCAAGATTGACTTTGAGAAATCCTATGATCAGATTGAATGGCCTTTCATCCTCACCATGCTTCAGGCCCTTGGCTTTGGCCCCATCTTTATTCAATCCGTCAATATGCTCTTTGCAGATGCTTTTGTTCAAATTTATATCAATGGGCTTAGCTCGGATCCATTTGAGCTATTCTGGTCTATCAGACAAGGTTGTCCTCTTGCCCCTACACTTTATGTGCTGGCGGCCAAAGGCTTTGGTTATCTCTTATCCCATGCCAAAACTCAAGGTCTTGTTCGTGGAATCTTGTTTCCTGATGAGCCCAACTCTCAACTCCGCAATGGGGCATTTTGTGGACGATTTGTTCCTTACGCTTATCGATGATGAGAGGCAACATTCGCAATGCTATGCAATGCTTGGATACTTTCTGTCTGACTTCTGATTCCTCTATTCAATGGCAAAAAACTCAATGCTACAGACAATCTTTCCTTCCTGTGCCAAGCTGGCTTGCCACAATTGATTGGAAAATTCTACATCATGGTGAGATTTTCAAATTCCTTGGTATCCCCTTCGCTTTTCAAACCTCCCTGGCTGATCTATGACATTATATCATTCAATGGGTGGTGAAAAAACTAGAATACTGGCTCACTAGGCCTTTTTCGTTGCCTAACAAATTCCAAATTTGTTCCAAAGTTCTGGCTACCACCCCCATGTTTACTACTCATCTTGCTGGGTGCCTTCCAAAGCCTCCATCCAAAAGCTGGAAAAGCAACTCAAAGCTTTCTTATGGGCTAATGCGTCTACTGTCAAAGGTTTTCATTGTGTCGCTTGGGATATATGTTGCCTACCTCGCAATTCTAGAGGCCTCGGGCTTATTCACATTCATCGTCAAGGGCAAGCTCTTTGTGCCAAGTGGATTATCATAAAGCATCATGTGGGATCCTATGTGTCCTCCACTCACATATGGAGGGTCATCTCACATGGGTTAGGTTTAGGGTTTGCTTGTGTGTCATGCACTAGGGTTACTCAGCACCCTATATGTACCCTTTCATTTCTGATTTATGAGTATGCCAAGACACTCTATTGTCTTTCCTCTATGTGCAAGCTTTATTTCTATTGAGCAAGTTCTTCCATTGTTGATCGATCCTTGTGATTATGCTGGAGCTATCACGATTCCGTTTGAGTGCAACTACTTCATGGTGCATCATTTTTTATTCGATTCTCACAAACTCTTTCATGGTATCAGAGCTGAGATCGGGTAAACGTGCATTCGTCATTTGAGTTGTGATTACTCTTGGTTTCATTTTTTTACTCCTCGTGTGCAAGTTTTTTGATCATTATATTCTGGAAATTTATTGCTAACATATTTAACAAGTTGTTCTTGGAAAGTTGTTTTTTTGTTGTGTTCTTCGTGCATGTGCAGGTATTCCTGAGTTTCAGGGGTTTTACAGCTACATTTAGCTAACTGTGGATAAATCTAGTAGATCAGTTAAAATAGAGGTTATTTTTGGTTTTTTAATTTTTTATTAAACTGAAAATTTTTAGATCTCTATTTTTGGTTTCTTTATGTATTTTTGCATGGTATTTTGCAGAATATAGTTTCAAAATTTAGGTTTGAAGTTCTTTGGTGTTTTGGTTTTTTTCTCCCACCAAGCTCTCCACCAAGCTCTCCACTCGAGCCTCCTTCAGCTCCTCTTCTCTACCCTAAGTCCTCACTTGCGAGCTCCTTCTCAAGTCATGCTCATCCTTTTTGACAAGATCTGTGTTCTTTCATTCTGGCATGCAGAGCCTATTGGTGTGCTTGGTCTGGATGAGTCCTTTCCTCAACTCGATCAGTTCTTTCACCCTTTTGCCCCAAGCTCATTTTTTCCCTTGTGCATGCTCTCCTCTTGGGTGGTCTGTCTCTCTGCAAGTTTTTCCTTTTGCCTGTGAGTTGTCCCTGCCTCCGAGCTTGAGCTGCTCATGCTTGCGAGACATGTGTTCCAATCTCCTCGTGGTTTCTGTTCTAGCTAGGGTGAGCCCTCTTCCCTGGTTCCCGCTCCCACCTGTTTTAACCCTCCCACCTGCATCCCTGGCCCTGCTCCTACCTCCCAATCCTCACCCATCTACACCTGACCAAATCCTAACTTCAAACCACAAATCCACTCCATGATCCTCCCACTTGCTCCCAACTCGGGATCCACCCAACCGGGATCCTCCAACGCTCCACAAAGCTCGGCCCCAACTCGGATTTGTCCACCCAAATCAGATCCACCGAACCATTTCCACCAAGCCACCTGTTTTTGGTAAGTTTCATTTAAACCATTGGGTAGTTTTCATTTATGGTAAGTTTTTTTTTTTAAAATTTTGGTGGGTTTTTTTAAAGTGGGCATTTAAATTTATTTAAGGCAAGTTTTTTTTTCAAATTTAGTGGTGGGAAATTTGATTTTAAAAAAAAGGGAAAGTATTTAATTTTTAATTAGGATTTAATTTTTTTAATAGATCTTAATTATTTTTTCGTAATTAATTAGATTTAATTATATTAAATCTATTTCTATTAATTACGAATCTTCTTTTTCAATTAGTAATAATTTAAAATCATCTTTTAAAATTAACGTTAATTATCATTTTTTTTAACTCCCATAGCTTTAAAATTAGCTAAATTGGATGTTTCAAAATGCGATAATTTTTTAGGCGTTATTGTCAATTTTTTTACTAATCATGCGCTCAAGTGTGCAGTGACACTCTGAGCACCTATTTGTCTTCCGAACGCTTTTCTGCATTTCTGAAGATCATCAGGACTCATCTTGAGTTCATCTAAAACTTGTATTTACCCTTATTATTGCTTGCGACTAGTGAGCGCATCCACCACAGTTTGCAGCAAGGGGGTATCCTTTGCGACGTGAGATGCTCTTTCTCACAACCAGGATTTGATTTCACCTCCTTCCTAGTTTTTTGCAAGTTGTGCTTGTATACGGTGTCACTTTGCTGTGCTCCACGAAACACAATTGTGGTCTCCTCTCTTGCACGTTATTACACTGATTGCAAGGTGAGTTACCAACTGTTTCAAGATGCACGCTCGGACCCGATTGTATTCAACGCACTAAACTATAAAGTGCCGAAAGCAGGGGGTTATTATATTGTCCTGGGTGGTTGTGATTCTTGTGTTTCTTTTCTGCATTCCTTCTCTCTCTCTTCACTATGGATGCACTTTCAATTCCTTTGCTTACACCGTTCAAATTCTTCGAATGGAGATCAAAAATGATTATGAAACTAAGGGGTAAAGGGTTATTCTGCATCACCATGGGAACTGAGACTGAACCAGATGACGACCCTGAAAAATCTAAGTGGTTAAACCGTAGTGATGAAGCTTTAGGTCTTCTTTGCATGTTTGTTTCTCCTGACTTGCTCTTCCACATTGAGTCGTCTGAAACACCTAATTCTGCGTGGAAAACGTTAGATAAAATGTTTGGACAACAAGATGACATGAGAGTGCATGAGTTGGAAAATGAACTACTAGGGTTAAATCCTAGTGATTTTGAAAACCTACAAGCATTCTTCTCTAAGTTTGTCCACACTAGATTGTTGTTAAAGGAATGTCAAGTAGAGAAGAAAGATTCTCAACTGATCTTGTCGATTCTCTCTAAGTTAGGTCCTGAATATTCTGTCTTTGTGTCAACTTTTTACGCTACAAAAGCTTGCCTTGGGCAAGGATTGGAATATGCCCTCCTTTGACTATTTTTCATCCCAACTCATTCGAGAACAGGACAAACTCATTCAAATGGGGTCTCTCAAGTCCAAGTCACATGCCCTTGTAGCAAGTACTAGTAAGGAAAAGAAGACTGAAAAGAAGAAAGAAAGAAAGGATCAACCTAAGAAGGAAACCAAGACCAAAACTAAATTTAACACGAACGCTTCAACTTCTGAGCCTAGAGCACAGAAAGACAAGTTTTTGTGTTCCTATTGCAAGAAGCCTGGTCATAAAGAGCATATGTGTATGAGAAAACAAATTGATCACCTTACTCATTTACTTGAGAAAAATCAAATAGGTGTTCCTGAGTCTATCAAACAAAATGCTCCAAAGGCCGAGTCTTCTACTGCAAAAGGGTCTAAATCTGATAAGAAGAAAGGAAAGGCCCTTGTAGCCAAAGTTTCTCCTTCATCGACGTGGATTATAGATTTCTGGTGCCTCGCACCACATGGCTTCTTTGCATGTTGAGTTCTCCAACATCGAGCCTTGTGGTATGTCCCAAATCACGATGGGTAATGACACGACAATGTCAGTTTCCGGTAGTGGATCGGTAGAGATGGATGGGGGAACATTCAACCAAGTGTTGAGTGTTCCTGATCTCTCTACCAATCTCCTATCGGTTTACCAAATTACTCACCTTGGTGAAGGAATGTGAGTGGAATTTGGTCCTAACTCGGTGATTATTCATGAGCTTAACAATGACACTACAGTGGCTGAGGGAAAGGTGGATCACCATTCACGGTTGTATACCTTTTCCCACTTTACTTCTGATTCTACACCCACTACCTTGCTCACTCATGCAAATGAGGTTAGTAAGCTATGGCATGAGCATTTCAGACATCTAAATTATCGCTACCTTGAACAATTGAGCCAAAATGAAATGGTCAATGGGTTACCCCGTGTCAAGTTTTCTAAGGGTCTTTGTGAGGGTTGTACCCTTGGAAAGCATCCTGAAAAGAACTTTGACAAAGGAAAATCCTGGAGAGCTACTCGTCCCTTGGATCTTGTTCACAGTGATATTTCTGGTCCATTTCCGTCTCCTTCTTTTACTAGAGCTCTTTATGTGCTCACCTTCATTGATGACTATTCGTGATATACTTGGGTATATTTTCTTAAGCTTAAGTCTGAAGTCTTTGAACATTTTCAGGACTTTAAGGCTCTTGCTGAGAAACAGGCAGAAACGGTCTATTAAGGTTCTTCGAAACCGACAATGGAGGTGAATATGTAAACAATAGGTTCATGGATTTCTGTACTTCTGAAGGGATCTCCTTGCAGCATACAGTTTCTTATAGCCCTTCGTAGAATGGAGTCACAGAAAGAAAGAACCGTACTCTTAAGGAGATGGCCACTTGTATGATTCACTCGAAGTCTCTTCCTCCACAGTATTGGGCTGAAGCAGTGAATTGTGCTAATTACATTCAGAACCATGTTCCACACAAGGTAGTAAGAGGGATGACACCCTTTGAAGCCTGGTTTGGATGCAAGCCTGATGTTGAGCACTTTCAAGTCTTCGGATCCAAGGCTATGGCTCGGATTCCCAAGAAGAAATGCAAGGCATTGGAACCACAATCCAAACCTTGTATCTTTGTAGGGTATCCTGATGGCATGAAGGGATATCGATTGTTGAATCCTACTTCTCATGAGCTTTATATTGAGAGAAGTGTTAAGTTTGATGAGTCTTCTTCGACTTCTACTTCTCTACCTATTGAGGTTCTTCAGCTTGCTGATTCAGATTCTGACTCATCAGATGATGATGTTGTTGAGCATGCTCCTCTTCCTGATCCTCCCAACCATCAGACCTTTGAGTCTTCCAATTCTGACAGTAGTGATGATGAGGACTATGTCCCTTCTCACTCAAGTGATGAATCTTCTGACTCAGAGCCTGATCCTCCTGGTCCTCTTTGGGCTAGGAAAACTTTGCAAAGTGCTGGAGATTTAGTTGGAGATACTTTGGAGATATGAGACGTACTCACTCAGATTTCATTGGACCCCACTCTTTCTTCACCTCTGCTTCTAATCCACAGTCTTTCCGGGAGGCTTCTGGTATTCCTGAGTGGGATTCTGCCATGGATGAGGAGTATTCCTCTCTCATGAAGAACGATACTTGGGATCTCACCCCTCTTCCGAAAGGAAGAAAAATCATTTCGTGTAAGTGGGTGTTCCAAAAAAAGTATGGAGTAGATGGAGACGTCAAAAATTTTAAAGTGCGATTAGTAGCTAAGGGTTTCTCCCAGATAGCTGGGGTTGATTATACTGAAACCTTTTCTCCGGTTGTGAAGATGACTTCTATTCGACTGACCCTTGCCATTGCCGTAACAAACAGATGGAAATTCCATCAAATGGACGTTAAGAGTGCCTTCCTTCATGGTGACCTAGAGGAAGAGATCTACATGGAACAACCTCTGGGTTATGTCCATGATCCCTCCCTCATTTGTAAGTTAAAGAAGTCTCTTTATGGCCTTAAACAAGCCCCTCGGGCTTGGTATGCCAAGATGGACTCCTTTTTACTTACATCAGGGTTTACTAGGTGTCACTCTGATCCAAATGTTTATATTCTATGGCAAGATGACTCCATACTCATCCTTGTTCTCTATGTTGATGACTTGTTGATCACAGGAAACTCTTCCTCTATCATTGATTCTATGAAGATCACCTTGGCCAACAGGTTTTCCATGACTGACTTAGGTCTGCTTCATTACTTTCTTGGGATCCAGATTTCACAATCTGACTCAGGAATTTTGATTTCACAACCTAAGTATGCTCTTGACTTGCTTGCTCATTTTCAGATGTCTGATTGCAAGTCTTCTCCTACTCCTTTTCTTTCCGGGGTTAAGTTGGTTTCTGATTGCTCTACTCCCTTGGTTGATGGTACCCTTTATCGACAGTTGGTGGGGAGCTTGATTTACTTGACTCACACTTGACTGGATTTATCTTATGTTGTTGGGATCATGTCTAGATTCATGCAGGAGCCACATGAGCTGCATTGGAAAGCAGCTAAGTGGATCCTTCATTATGTTTGTGGCACCTATACTGATGGCATTCACTATTATGGAGGGGTGGATATTGACTTGATTGGGTTCATAGATTCTGATTGGGCCGGTGACTTAGATCATCAGAAATCTACCTCTGGCTATAGTTTCTCTCTTGGTTCGGGTCCTGTTAGTTGGTCTAGCAAGAAGTAGAATGCAATTGCGATATCTTCTACAGAGGCAGAATACAGAGGAGTAGTTAACGCTGCCACAGAAGCTGTTTGGCTACAGGGTATTCTGACAAAGTTTGGCATCCACTTTTGGTGGCCTACCATTATCTATTGTGATAACACGAGCACTATCTCAATTTGTAGAAATCCAGTTCAACATCAGTAGGATGAAGCACATTGAGATCCATATGCACTTCATACGAGAGCTTATTCATGATGGTATCATCAACATTCAGTACATTCAGACAACTGATCAGATTGCAGATATATTCACCAAGCCCTTCACTGAAGTGAAGTTTCTTCACTTGCGGTCTCTTCTTGGGGTGAGGTCTTATGCAGCTGCTCATCTTCTTCGGGCTATATAGTCCTTCTCTCTCTTCTTCTTCTAGGAAGATGTTGTTTGTATATGGGCACCTTATCAGGCCTTTAGTTTCCAGGCCCCATTGACACATCTTTCTTAGTTGTTTAGGAGTGTCTTCTTGTTCTGTCTGACTCATCATAGCTACTACCCCAAATTCGATGAAGGGGGGTGTTGGTGTGTGGGATCCTATGTGTCCTCCACTCACATATGGAGGGTCATCTCACATGGGTTAGGTTTAGGGTTTTCTTGTGTGTCATGCACTAGGGTTACTCAACACCCTATATGTACCCTTTCATTTCTGATTTATGAGTATGCCAAGACACTCTGTTGTCTTTCCTCTATGTGCAAGCTTTATTTCTGTTGAGAAAGTTCTTCCATTGTTGATCGATCCTTGTGATTACACTGGAGCTATCACGATTCCATTTGAGTGCAACTACTTCGTGGTGCATCGTTTCAATCAACAATCTATCTGGTGGTCACCAATTTTCAATCCCAAGATCAATGCCTTGCAGAGGTCCTGGGAATCTCCACCCTCAAATTCTTGAAACACAAAATTCATACCATCAAGGATTTTTTCTACAAGAACAAGCAATCCTGGTTTGCTTGGCTCTCCAACCAGGATCATGATACTTACAACATTGTGATCAACTCAGTTCCTGATCACATGCTACATAAAATTTCTATGCACTCCTCTTGCCCTTAGTGGAGAAACTGGAAGTGGTATGCTGATACTCCTTTATGTAACTATAAAGCCAACATAGGTTATCTGGTGGCTCTCACCCCATTTGCCCATGGCAGACAAACTTAATACTCGCTGGGGATTTCACTCCACCCCATTTGCCTGGGGCCGAAGGTTTGAGACTTGTTTAGACTATATGTGTGGAGCCCAAAATTGCTCATTTTCTTAGGTGTATTCTTCACCAAGGCCTTCCTATCAGGGCCCATCTTGTTCAAATTAGGATTCCAACTCCTAAATGCCCCTTTTGTGGGCATCTTGAAACAATTATGCATGTCTTATGGTTCTGTCCCAAAGCTCAACTTGCCTGGAATTGGATCCAGACTTTTTTCTTTCCCTCACGACCCCACTGTTTCACTTGGCAACATATCCTCTTGGGAGACAATCCCAAACTCCTGCCTATGTTCACCCAAATTTGGCATGTTTTTAGAGGGGATAATTTATTTTGGATATGGAAAGAAAGGAATGTTTTTTTCTTTGCTAATTCTGCAGTTGATTAGTCTTCCTCGATTTATAATAAATATGGTGATCTCCAATGTACTTTTGCAGATTCAAGTTCAAGGCGAATAAGGTGGCGTTGGAGGTGGACCATCTCCAGACTTTGTTACGACATTGGGGGAAGCCCCGTGCAATGTTGCCTGGGTGCCTCCTTCTCCCACCAGGGGCTCCTCGCCTTCCGCTCGTGGAGGCTGATCGCAGTAGATCATTACACTGGGCGTTTAGTCACACCCCGCCGTTCTCCTGGGCCAAGTCACCAAAGCATAGTCATTCATTGGGGCACCGCCGTGGTCAGGGCTCGCCACCCCTGGCAACTTGGGTGGGGTTCCCCAGCTGAGAACCAGTTCGTTGGCTCACCAACAGGGCTGGGGACTCTCCCTCTGAGTTAGGAAGCACTTCTCACTAGGCCAAGCTTGGCATCCGCTGCCACCCCTTCCCTCTTTTGGCAAATTCCCTCGGCTCAACTTCAGCTATCTCCTACATGCGGGGAAGCATACCCTGAGGAAGAACCTGCTGATTGGCTGGGAGATTCCTGACACTGGTAAAGATCTTCCTGGTTCGGGGTGGTCGGATGATCATGATCCACCCGCCTCGGGCATGTTTGCTGCTGCTCGCCTGATTTTGTCTCTGTTTTTTGTCAGGATTGATGTTTTGTTGTATTTTGCTAGGCTCAACCTAGCTTGACTTTCAAGGTTTTCCTAGGCTCGGCCTAATTTATTCGTGGTTTTGGGACATGCTCTCATACCACCCCGCTTTTTTGTTAAAAAACTATCTTGGTATCTTATTGTATTAATATAATATAAGATCTTTTTCATAAAATATATATATTTAAATATCAGTTTAATTAAAACTAGAATGAAAGACTGGCCAAGTGCTATAGGTCCTCAAAAGGAATTCAAGAGGTCTATTTTACAAACTAAGAATGCTAGACATCTGAAATTCCTTTTGAGGAATATAGCACTAGGTGTTTCATTTAAAAAAAAAAAACGGAGATTTATATCTATGTTATCCGAGTTCCAACTCCCATTAACATTATTCCACCACGGCCCGCTTGTAATGATTCAGCTGTAATACATTCCCAACAATGGAGAAATACGAGAAGTTAGAGAAAGTCGGGGAAGGAGCGTATGGCAAAGTTTACAAGAAAAAATGTGTAAAAAGAGGCAACTGGACGAATGGTTCAATATTATTAAGATCAAAGACACGCCTTAATGTAAACATGGCGTTCCTCCCACCGCCATTAGGGAGATTTCTATTGCTAAGAAGTCTCTCCCCCTGTGTAAACATTGTCAAGTTAAGAATACCCCATATTTCAACCTTCATCCCAATTGCTAATCATCTTAGCCGCATTTGCTTCTGTCTCCAGTTTATGCACTGATACTTAATGTATATATTCGTTTGCTTGTCATGGTTGCATGTTTGTTTTCCCGCGGCTTCAAATTTGTGAAATGCCAACTTTGTTCAAATTGGACTGAGGCAAATTTGATTCCGTCAGTTATGCATTGCAGTATTCTCATATGATTTTTTTTTCCTCTGAACTGGGATTAAACCCTATTAGGCTTCTTGGAAATTTGAATGATCTGATATCGTTATCACTGCAAAATTCACTTTGAGATTATGTATAAGTGGCTTCTGTTCTAGAGTGCGAGTGAAATATCTCATGCCTATATCTTCCATTTTATTATATTTCATTGCTTATATTGTTGCAGGTCTTTTGAATTTGCTCAGCTAAACTGCATTTAGCACCCAGTTCGAATAAATACTACTATGATATGATAAAACTTTTTACCCAGGATTTAATATTGAAAAATAGGCCATTACATCAATGAAAATGTAAAAGATCACAATGTATTAATATGGAGCTGATGTATTATATGGCAGAGGACCAGATCTAATCTGAAATTCTGATGGTTAGAATGTAACAAGTAGATCTCCTTTACATAAATGTCGAAGACATCTGGAGAGTACTGTACTAGTGATAGGACAATGTTCTAGAGAGGAAAGATTCTAGAGAAGCCTGCCAACATGCTAGAAGATTGAGTAATTGACTTCACCGACCCCTTTAGAAGAGTCTCGATATACGAACACGGTCAATACAATAAAGATATTATTTCTAACATTTAGATCCTCTAAGATTAATGATTACTAATAATATCATACTGGCAAATGGCATTTGCTTGAGCTTGATTCAAATCCATCTTGATTAAATAACTTGCAATGGTGTGCCACATGGTCTGTTGCATGATCTTTTTGATTTTTCCCCTAGCGAGGTGATCAAACCCAAATAACCATGCTTATTATTAGGATGCCTGCGTTCATGGGTCATCTCTAGAGAAATTTATCCAGCAGGGGATATCTGGGAATTACATCTAATTGCAGATGGTGAAAGATCAATGCCCTCCCATCTTCATACCTAGGAAGGGGATTTTCCTACCAGATTTGGCATCAGCTCGGAAAAGCCTAGTACTACTAGAAAATCTTGGGTCCTTACTAGATTAATGGGTCATAAGATGTTAGAGTTATCCAATGTATAAGTTGAAACATGCTGCGTGTTGGTGTTGACTGGCTATTAGTGCATGGGCTTTGTAGCACATTTTGGTGTTTTTGAGTATTAATGCCTGTGCAAATTTGGATAGAAGGTATCATTACCTATATTTATCAATTGTGCTCTTGCTGTTAGGCCTTCAAGCATGCTCTTTCATATAATTTCTTGCGACTGAGCTACAGAGTTGCTCATAGACCTTGGAGTGTGTGCATTCTCACGACTAACAGTCCATATGTACTACATGTGGATATGGGATGTGATGAGGTTGCTCACAAATGAGGGCAAGACACAGATATCTTTTGTTCTTCTGCTATTTTGGTCCTCTTAACCACATTAATAAGCAATCAAATACTTGAATGGAAGCTTGGAAAATTGTGAATTGTTGACATTCATGCTAGCTAAGTTTTGACAAGTTAATTATTCGTTTACATTCACATGAGCTAGGTTTTGACAAGATACCTTATGTAATAGGGAAAACACAATTCCATTTCCCAATGGCAAATCTAACGGGCAAACATTCTATAAATTGTTAGACTTAGATTTTGTGTAGCAAAATTACGTAGTTCCTACAGTTGTGGTGATCTTAACTATGACGAATTTGTTAGTGTAGGATAGTATTTTCCCTGTATTTATTTATATACTTGGAATGTTTCCTACACACGCATGGAGTATCCCCTACTCTCATGTGTAAGCTTGCTTAGGTGTCATATGTCATACTTGAGTGGTATGTGTCATATCTGTGTGTCATATGTCATAGGAGTTTCGTAACTCTCATTATTAGATTAGTGTGTCATAGGAGTTACATTAGGTTGGTTGATCATTTGATTAGCTATTCTGGGATTGTAGCTCCCATTCCTATTCATGGACTGTTGTCCACTAGGAGGAGTTACACATTCACTCTCCTATATGTACACCTCTTTTGTGATCTTTTCAGCTGGTCAAAATGGGTGAATACAGTTGATCAGATTATTGATTGAGTTCACCGTGTTGAGTGATTGGGATTCATTCATATTGCATCTTCCTCCGTGATTTCTCGATTCTCACAACTACATGGTGCATTTGTTGAGCCAGGATCCTCACACACTCCGATAGAATTAGGTTTTGTTCTAACTTCTAAGTAACTGGATGAAGCTTGATGTTCAATAGATACTAAACTAGTGGAGAATTAATTATATGCATTCTATTTAAAGCACTAAGAACGACAATATTAAAATGCATTGGAAACCATTCCAATTCTGGACTTTGGAGTGTATTAATAACACTAGCAAAATTGCATGGAGAGTAAAGGAAAGATCAATGCTAATAAGGTATACAAAATGAAAATCTATAAAATGTAGAAAAGCATTAAAGTTCAAAATGGTACCATCTTTGTGTAGGATGTTATGTTTCTTCTAGAAATATTAAAAAGATTATTAATTTTTTTTAGGAATTGCAAGCATGAAATAATTTTTGAAGAAACAATTTTAATGCATAGTCAGATTTGATAGCTTTGGTTGAAGAAAAGTTGTGGTATTTGATTGAATGACAATCTCATGTCAACTAAAAAGCTGTTATTAATTGGGAACATTAAGCTAGGATGGAGAATTAACAGGGTCATATAATGCTTCCTGTGCTATATATTTTACTTTGTTGAATAGAAATTGAAAGATGATAAAATGTGTAGCTATCATCCATAATTTAACAAATAATTCAGTACTTATTAGAAGTCAATGAAAAGAAGTTTGGGAAGAGTTGTTTGAAACATACGAAGTAACAAATTTATTCACCTAATGTATTATGTAAATCAGGTTTATGTGCCTAATTAGTTACTATTAGTTGGATAATATAATTCAAAACAACAAGATAATTGATGCAGGAATAAGGGTTCAAACAATCCCATAAATAGTTTTATTTCATTCATAGGAGTCACAATTCTGCAGATTTAATGGCAGTCACTTTGAGCTCTATAAAGAAATACACAATAGGGTCCTTATTTATTAAATGTTGTAAGATTGAGCCCTCAAGTATAAAACATTTGCAAACCCTCAAATCCCATGTGAAGAAATCACTTTATTGGGACACTTTTTACCCACGAATCGTGGGTCATTAATATTTTCTAAGTCTTGGGTCACTTTTTATTAACGCTCACGGGGGTTACATATAACTTGAAGTTCATGGGGACACTGTAAACCTAAGGGGCGACATATAATACAGTATGCCCATCAAATATTCTAGGACATAGAGTCTTAGAGCCCGAGCACATCCGAATGTGAGAAGTGTCACATTTGGACACGACCTCTCCCTTGGAGACTAAGTGGAAGGTGAGAGCTTGAGCTATGCAAGAAAAGGGTATGTAGCACATTGAATGCAGGGCCCATTCTTTGGTCGTAGGGTACACTTAAAAGGTAGACGTGAGGGCTCAGTTAACCATGAGACAAAGTCATGGGTCCGAGCTTTGGTCACAAAGATTTTTTTTGACCTTGTTAATGCTAGTGTTCTGTGATCTTGACACGTGCCACGATCATGGATGGTCACAAGGAGGGCCTATATTTAACAGAGCATAGTGAAGGCGGTGACACAATGGAGATTTAGATGGGCATAACTTTTAGTAGATAGCACAAATGAGTGCAGGGTTGGATCAATGGAAAGTTCTCTTTAAGAGATTTCCAAAGGAGGTGAGATTTGAGTCTTTAGACACATGTGCGGGGCTCAATAAGCATTTGAACACCTGGGAAGCCATTTTAAAATATGTCATAATGATCGATGCCAAATTTTCTGGGACACACATACCATAGAGAAAATGGAGAACCCAATAGGCTCCAGACCCTTAACCCACATCAATCACGGGGAAAATATCCAGGAAACTTAGGATGGTTTGGAGAGCATGCAAAGGGATCTAAAGAGTCTAGAAGCCCAAGAGACACATAGATAAATCAGATTATCGAGATCCCATAAAGCAATGAAATCAATAAGGAAGAAATAGAGAGTTGGAGAGTACCTAGAATGTTGAGAGAGCTTAAGAAGAATTGTAGAGGCCCAATTAGATGAAATAGAGTTACATAAATTTTACCGTGTTATTGTACATGTTGTATGGCCTTGTATTATATTAAAATAAATTAAGTTAAATTTGACTCAAACTTGGTTTTAGTGAATGGACATTGCTGAGTCTGAACTATGTATTTTGTATTGCTAGTTAGTTGGGCACTCGTTAACTCAAGCCCCCAACCTTGGCACTCGCATCAATAATTATCCTAACAAATATGAATTATGAAATGAGATCATGCCATAAGATACATAATATATATTTAATGAAATTACAGTTAGGGTTTTAGGGTTAAAAAGATACGATCGTGTTACTAGACTTAAAAGGGTGTGACGGTGGGCTGAAACTAGATGGGGAAGTTGTGTAGACTTTTGTCAAGATGTCTGTGAAATATGGGAACTTGAAAATGAGCGCAGGACAAGTTTGTCAAACCCGTCTGAAAGCTATTGTGATCTTTGGGGTTCTAAGTTGCAATCTAACTCTGGTGTTCGCTTCACCTATGTCTTTTGACCAATTTCTTTTATCTAGATCCTTGCGATGACAATGTTGTACCTGAATATTGCTTCTCTTCACTCATTGATCTAAAAAAAGAGTTGGTCATCATTTGTGTTGGACTGAACTCACAACACCCCCACTAATGTGATGAGCATTGCTCTACATACCAATACTCCAAAGAAGCATCAGGCCACATTTAGTTCTTCTAATCATATGATGAGATGGAGAGTAATAGAGAAATATAAACAAGATGGAGCCCTCAATTCAGCCTGCAACACTTGGCATTTGTCACTTGGTTTGATTGTAGTGCTTGGATTTGTGATCTAGGATACCAATAGAGATGTATTCAAAATTTGAGTAGATTTTTTGTAGTTGTGCTCTAAAGAAAAGGTGATTTACTGCATTTGAAAAGATGACCATTGTAAGTATGAGGGATGGGTTTGTAGCATATGGACAAGTTTGTCAGCGGAACTTGTCTTGGGCCCACGAACTTGTCCAAGCTAAAGCTAGAATTAGATATGAGACATGAGGTAGTATGTCGATGTATTATGTAAAATGTGCATTGATTCTTGCAATATTAAGCTGGATTCTAGGTGTGACCTAGTGGACTCAGGGATAGAGTAGGAAGCTTTAAGTTAGTCAATAAATAGGTAAATGGGATAATATTGGAATAAATGCCAAAGTGATATTGCCAAGTGCCATATCACCAAATTTTGGGTACTACAATTGCTCCACTTTTAATCTAGTATTGACAAATGCTTGATTACAAGGAAAGAACAAGTAAATGCAAACATTACATCCCAATCATAGGACAATAGTATGAAATTGTAGAGTGTGCCCATATGCTAATCTTACATGAAATTTGGAACCACATGGCAAAGGCGTGTATTAATGCTTAATAGAGATATAAAATCAACATATAAAAAACTACAATACGAGAAGTGAAATAATTCATAGATGACTACACCCGATTGGTCATGTTGAACCATTTCCACAATGTGTTGTATTCATAGTTACTAGGTCCGGAAATCCGGGTCCATTCGTGCGGGGAAAAAATACGAAAATTTGGAACTCTTGAAAAAGTTTGGAAAAATTCGATGCGGAATATATACATATTATTTAATTTATTTATGAGCATAATTTATAAATATGAAAAATTGGCAAAGACAATTTTTTTTATTAATAATGTAATATAAAATGTTAATATATTTATTATTAAATAATATTAAAGGGTGTTGGGTGTCTTTTTTTTGCAAAAAAAAAATATTTTTTTTGGAAAAAAACAGGGCCGAACTGGACCGAAATTATTCGGGCTGTCTGGAAAATTTGGATCCGACCGGATTTTGGGTAGATATGGCTGGATTTGGTAACTATGGTTGTATTTAATGTATGCACCCGAGCTTGCCCCATGCTAAGTAGGTGCTCGAAAGCTGTAACTTATGTAATATCTCATGTGAGATCAACATTGGGCCATTGAAGCTAGTGTACCCGTCATTGGGTTATTGCGAGATTCAGATGTATCATTAGTTGGGCCACTGAGAGAGACAAATGTATTAGTAACTAGGCCATTGAGAGAGCTGGATGTATTAGTCATTGGGCCATTGAGAGAGTCGGATGTCTTTTATTGGGCCACTAAGAGAGTCAGATACCTTTGGTAGGATGCTGAAAATATGATATGAGTGTAACACAATGGTCAAAAGATTGAATGACGAACTTTGAGAAAAGTTCATGCCAATGTGCACTGGATAAATGTCATCCATGTGTTTGAATCTGTAAAATGAACTTGTACAAAGTCCATTTAAATATGATTAAATGTCATAAATGTATATGAACTCGAAAGATGAACTTGTACCAAGTCCATGTAAAAGTGGTTTGAATTTGAATAAATGCGATAAGTGTATTTGAATATGTACGGTGAACTTGTACCAAGTCTATGTAAAAGTTGTCTGAATTTGAATGACTGTCACAGGTGTATTTGAATCTGTATGACAAACTTGCGCCACGTCCATGCAACTTTAAGTTGAACCTATATTATTGTCACAACTGTATCTAAACTTGTGTGAAATGATATCACCTTGTCTACCTTGTGGTGTCTGGCCATGATCTGTGTGAAATTTTGAAAGAGACCACAATATGCCCCCCTTTTGAGGTAAGGGATGTTGTAGTGTTTCACATAACTTATAAGAGAAAAGTGGTTAGTTGTAATGAGTATAATCAAAGCATCTAAACCATATAAATTATATGTACTAAACATGGTTGCAAACACAACGTGCATTAGATGTGATCAATAGAGAACAAGTAATATGTGTGTCAATGAATGGGTAAACATAATGTAGACATGCCCAAAAGTCCATATAAATCAATTGCTAAGAATATAACAGTTAACAACATAGTAGTGTGTTAGAAGACACATGACTCAACACCAATGGATCTATTGGGACCCGGCAACATGACAAGACATGATATGGTAAGCTTGCCATATGACGTAGACGATTGACGAAACGTCATGATGATGACTCAATCAATGTTAGTAGTAGATTGTAGTGTGTGCTAAGCAAGTATGTGCCAAACAATATGTGTGTCGGGCACTTTGTGTATCAATAAGTATGTGGTGAACAATATGCATCAACAACAATATCTCATAAGCATTATGTCTCGACAATAGTGTGCTAGGCATCACATGTAAGAAACATGTATGTATTAGACAAGTGTGTTATGCAATGCAAGTAATATAACAAACATGTGCGTGTAAAACAATTAATGAATAAGATAATGTGCAAAGCCAGCAATGAATCAAACATTGTGTAGCAGACAATATGCGTAAAGAAAGTACAAATCAGACAATGTGTGTGCAAATTCAAGAAATGTAATCGACAATGTGTGTGCATGCAAGTAAGGTAGCGAACAATGTGTATATAAGCCGGTAATGAACCAGACAACGTGTAAAAGTAAAAATAGGAGCCATGGGCCAATAGTAGTCAAACAAGCATCGAAGCATGTAATGAACAAGTAATTGTTGTATGTAAATGTACCAAGATCAACAACAACTAAACATCGAGCATATCAAATAAGTATATAGAAGTTAATATTATAATCATCAAATGAAGCACAATATGACACATGTCATAAGATATAAGCAATTGTAAGATAAACAATAGAAGCTTTGTATCACCAATGGATTAGTGTAAAAAAGATATGATCTGGAATAAGTTTTGTATGTAAGATGCCCCCCGGTGTAGGTAAAGTGCAAACCCCCCAGTTTGCTATGCAAGGATGGACATGCCTATTCCACCAAGGTTAAGAAGGAGAAAGATCTATCGCAGCATCTGGTTATCAAGAGGGAGCAGCCCTTGGGAGTCTTAGAAACCCCCAACACTCTTGCCAAAGTGGAGATCTTGGCTGATTTTCCAAACAACACCATAGAGACGCATGGGTTTGATGAAGGTTTGATGCATGAGCCCAGAAAGGAAAGGGAAATCATGGAGTGTGAGTCCCAAGGTAAAGGTTCCTTAATATTTAATGATATTTCATTGGTTTCTGATGGGCGTGTGTGGCAAAATGTCGAAAAGAATCCAAATTTGCTTAAGGGTAAAGAGGATGCATTGGAAGAGGAAGATATCCACCATGCTAAGAAGGAAGAACCATTGTAGCAGCAACTCATAATGATGGATCAGCCCTTGGGAGCACTAGAAGCACCCACCACCATTGACAAAGGTGATCCCTTGTCTGATTTTCTGGACAGCCCTATGAAAACTCAAGAGAATGGAGAAGTTGCTAAGCAAGAATCAAATGAAGTGGAAGGTAAAGAAATTTTGATTTTTAATGATTTTCCCTTGATTTCTAATGTTTGCATATTTTAAGGGAACATGGAAGCATGAACAAAAGGATGAAGGGAAGCATGAGGAGCGAGATGATGAAGTGAATGTTGGAGATAGTCCAAGCAAGTCTCATGCTATAATAGGAGCTGAGCATATTAGGGATGTCCAAGGGTATGGAGGTGTTCCAAAATCATTGCCTTCTTCTACACTAATTCAGTTTTGTTGTCTCGAGCCATTTGACGAAAAGAATAACAAAATGTCGTGGTTGAGGCTCCATTGTAAACCATGGCAAGTGGTTGCACATCATGATCAACAAGCTGAAAATGGGGTTATAATTGAAGAAAAATCTGAATACTGGAGGAAGGGTAAAGCGCTGGAGGAAGGGTAAAGCGAAGCTTCTGAGTGAAGTTGTTATGAGGTACACCCATGAGACAAGGGCATTTCCAGGTGTCCACGATCACTTTCAATCTGTTGTAATTTTCAGACCAGCAACTAATGGTAAGCCATTTGATATTTTGTTTGATCATGAAAAGAGTCTATTGCATCATTATTTATCATTACCATGCTTTGGTGATCATAACTATGCTAATGAGGTAAAGGAGCAAGGTTGGGAGAAGACTCTTTACCAAGGACTCATTATACATCTCCCAAGCGAAGCCTATGAGGTGGTTTTTAATGACAGCCCAAGGTACACATATATTTCAGATCCTTTGTTTCCTTTTTCATCATCATGTTGGGCTGATCATCACAAACTCTTTGTCACGAATTTGGACTTCAAGATAGGGGTTGTGTTACACATGATGATTGAGAGAAGAAGAGGTATGATGAAGGGTTACATAGATTGCTTACATCCTTGGAATCCGGGTAAACCCTTGAAGCTCAATGAAGGTGAAGGTAAAGATTTCAGTTTTGATTTTTCATCTATTTGCTTACGGAACGGAAGGAATTTGATGAGTTTGTATGAAGTGGGGAAGAATTCTAGAGTGGCATGTTTGAGGCATCATAAGCTTGATAAGAATTCTGATTTTCTTTTTTATGTATTGCTAACCCATGGTTCCATGAAGGTACCAAAAGGAATATGGGAAAGGGGGAGCATGTATGATGAATTTGTGGTTGTACATATGTTAGTCATAGAGGGAAATGATGATGATTCTAATTTTCAGTTTCATATGTGGTTAAGCCATGGCCCCATGAAAAGGAATGAATTTTGATTTGACTCCTTTGTTTTAAGTTCAGCCGAGATACACATTGTTTTTGGGGGTCAAGAGCTCCAAACTTTAGAGGAATTTACCCTCAAAATTCACAAGGAATTGGGGTTACTTTTGCAAAATGAAGAAGTCAAAATTTGATGAAATCAGGAAGGGAAAGGGTAGGAATGTTAACTAAGGGAAGGCTGATTTTATCTCCTTACCAACAGTAAGGAAAGGATTGAACATAGTTAAGAATGCAAGAAGGAATTTGGCAAGCAACATCATGTAATGTCCCTTTCTAGGGCACATTGGGAAATGATGCAATCACCACAAATCTGATCACACACAACTGTAAAACACAAATATTAGAGCATAAAAATGATCTTGCAACAACCATAAACCAACCAACAAATCCTCCCAAGTATGGTGAATCAGCCTATATAGATCCGAGGGCTTTAGGCTTCATAAACCCTACTCCAAATATGAATTTCACAATCTGAAAATGACAGTCATAAACCAACAACTGAAGATTGATTTTAGACTCCCTTTAATCACTAGCAAGCAACTCCCTACACAATAGAAGTCTCCTCCCAATGGAGCGTCTGGTTTGGGGAATTTGAACCCTTGAAACTAGGGTTAATTCAACCTCAAAAATTGCATAAGTGTGCCCAAAAATCTTAAATAAATATTAGCAACAACTTCACGCAGGAAAACTGAATTTTCATGCCCTAGATATGGAGATATGATTTTATGTCAAACCCTTGTCTGTAGAAAATTATGGCAACTTCAAAAATTCATAACTCACTCAATAATGCTTTGATCCACACAAATAAACTATGCATAAACTCACAAAAATAAGGAGGACAAGAATATGAATGCTAATCATGAGAAATCCCCTCTAAAGTACCCAAAACTGTACTTTTACTAATTCACCTAGCATCAAAACCCTCCAAAATGGATGCAAACCCCACACATGCAAGTCGCTTCAGCCCTAGAGGGAAGATCTAACCATGTACAACACTGACAAGTAATTCGCTCCACATGGAATAGGTAATATACACCGTGAACACATAATATGTAGAATAACTCCCCAAGGAAATTCACTACAGCTAGGGCATAGACCAACAATGATAACACACTTTATTTGCAGAAATAAACTTCAAATCCGATCTTCAATCCGGCTCCAAATTGATTGGAAAAGAGAAAGAAACACTAGCAAGCTACAACATACATCCCTTGGGCATACATCCCATTTTCTTCAAGCATGAAAATTCAATTTATCAAATGCTCAACATAACTCTCTAAGGCCGTGCATCCTCCTTTTATAAGCTAAGGGGTGCAACATAAGCAGTGGCCGACCTAATCCCTTTTTGGAGGGAAACATAAGAAAACATAATTAATTTATAAAATTACTAATCCAAAGTGTACTTTATGACTTTCTAATTTACTAACGACTTCCACTTGTAGCGCATGACATGCCAAGGGGTTACAATGCAAGAAAATAATGCAACAGATATCTCAAAGAAGTCTCCTAGCTTAATCCTTGAACCCATGGGGAATGGAATGGGTTGAAGGTCTTCGACTTCCTTTATGTTTGAAAAAGGGGACATTACACATCATGAGGATGGAAAGATTTGTAATGTTTGACCCTTTTGAGTTAAGGGCCAAGATGTCTGCTGATTTCAATTGTAGACCTGATGTTCTTAGTCTTTTAGCCTATGTAAGACAATTTTCAGTCCCGACATTACTTATGAAATTGCCTTTCTTCATAAGATTTCAGTTTGGTCGCTGTTATGCCATGGTTATAGGGCTGAATCTGCAAAAATAAGAATTGGGACTGCCATTAGCAGCCATGAATAGCAGTGAAATTTCATGTTTGAAGGGAATTCCATCATGGGTTGATGTGGGAAGAAGGTTTCAGCTGAAAGGAAGGAACAAATCAGATTTGGTAGCCTCAATTTGGATAAGATTCCATGTGAAATATGATTGTGGTGAATTGTTTACAGCCACTCCACAATCTGATTTGCATTTGGTAGTAAGAGAGATAGCTAGTCACGCTGATTATGCATCCATTTCTTGCTTTATGATGGAAACTACATCAGTTTGCAAGGATTTTAGTACAACTGAGCATGCAAAGAAAGGAGATGTCATTGCTGTTTTTGAAGTAGAAGATGATGAAGATTTCCATGGGGAAAGGGGCAGTAGAGGTATGAGTTTGTTTGGGTTGAAGCTCCTTCATTTAACAAAGATCCAGATTATTGGAGCACTACAGCATGCTCCTTTGCCTTGATATGATGATACTTGGGCATATGAATTTGCAATTTCTTGGGGACGAGCAATTTCGGGAAGGAAGGATTGTAATGTCCCCTTTTTCGAATTTAGGCCTAAATATGGACTTCTTGCCTTTCCCTTTTCATGGTAAAGAAGAATTATTGAACAAGGAAACAAATTACATTTCATTTCAGTTTTCCTTTATCAGATTTAATGATTTCTTTCAAGTGTTTTCCTTTAGGAGACATGTCGGCTGGGTTTGGAGACAATAAAGAAGCAATTAAAAGATAAAGTGAGGCTTAAGAGGTTGGTCCTCTTCTATTTGGCTTTTGGCGCCAAGGGGAGGATATAAAAGGGACTTAAGGACTTCATTTGCAATCATCTTTTGGTATTTTGCATCTACAATTGATATTTGGGCTGATTGCTCAATATCATTCCACTTGAGGACGCAAACCCTCTTGTGTGGCATCTAAGGAGAACGAAAACATTCTTTGTGGCTTGGTGGAGGACGAAAACCCTCCATTTTGAATTGGAGATATCAAGAAGAAGGATTGCAAAGACTTTACATCATTTTTAGAGCTCTTCCCTAGGGGAGCGACTAGGGTTTGAAGATGGTTTGGTGCCTTCTAAGGCACAAATTTTATAATCTGAATCTCCATAATTTATAAGGTCGTAATCTAGACTTTGGTGAATTTTGGTAAAGATTTATTATTTTTTCCCAGCCCTCGATTTTGGCTAAACTGCTGTTGTTATAAATATTTAATTCCAGCTGAGCTAATCGGATGTTCCTTCAATCTTTTGATGTATAAATATTGCCGTGGCTAGATTAATTGTTTCGTGGCATTCTACATTGATTTGCATAGTGAAAAGTGGACTCGAATCTCATAGGCAGTTCGCTACCCTAGGAGATTGCTGATTTTGGATTGGTTTTCAATATTTTCAGTTGTTGTGTGTATACTTGAAGGTGTTTTTAGATCAGATCTATTCAGGGCAGCCGATAAACCCATTTTCTCCATTTTCAACACTAAAAGGGGCATTACAACGAAAGAAGCTATGTACAAGTGATTATCATTAGCGAAGAAGCATGCTAGTAAAAAATTCTGCTTATGTGGAGGTCTTATATCCATGGGTATAAGATGCATATTTTGTAGGGGAGGAGTACGGAAAAGAGTAGAAACATTATCAAAATAAGAAAAGTAACCTCATGTGGCACAATAGCCGGAGTCATCAATGTTAGGAGTAGTGGTGTAGGTAAGATCATGGGTTATGGGCAATGCTAGCAACTAGTTATCCCCTATTTTGTGTGTGAGGGGAGTGTACTAGTGTCATCATAAGGGTCATGCTCACATGGTTGTTGTGCAGTACTACTACATATCACACACAGATCACTTAATACATACTACTACAGAAGAAAACGGCCATAGAGGCAAAATTTGAGAATGCAAAAGTGGTGCCACTATGCATTGAGATATCTTACTAGGAGTAGGGTCAGCTAGTGGTCGAGATTGGGATCACATGAGGTATGACTGCGTAAGGTGCTCTATATGAGGATAGAAGTACAAGCTTGTGATGTAACAATGTAATAGGAAACATGATTGGTCACAAATGATACACTATAGGAAACAATAAGGATAATTGGTATCGTGAAAACTGTTAATGTACTTTAAGCACTTATACATGGTAAATTAAATGCCACTGTGTCCCCCATGTCAGCATGTGCTTAGCTAACAATTTCCATGGGAGAAAGTGTTAGGAACCATAATACGACTAATGCTGTGATGTTGGTGAGCTTGGTGAAATATAAGTCTTTATATCCGCAAGTGGGTTTTATTGTTAACTAGGAAGGTAATGATTCTATAGGTAGGTGTCAAGCTACGTGAGGTGTGAGCTTTCGTAATTGGCATTAGTGAAGGGGATAATGGTGCCCATGTTCTTAATTTTGCATGTATCACTAGATAATACATCTTAAATGGCATGTGTAGAAATGGGAGAATCGTTTAGAGATCTGACTAGAAATGACAACATTTGGGTTTTTGTGCTTTTCACTATAAATGGTATTGGGTAGTAAGTGCATTACGATGGCATAGATGGGCTAAGGGTATCATCAAGTATATGATTAGTTGGTGTGGGAGCACCATGCTAATAGAATGAGAGAAGCTAGCAAAATGCTCATAGGTGGTATCATGGAGTAGCGAATGAGACTTGGTCATAGTCAAGAATATTAATTCACTACCTGAGTGCATGATGTCGCTTGTGGCATGATCGTAGGGGATCCTCACCATGTGTAGTGAAAGACTCCATCAATAAGAAAGATATTAGTTGGCAAAGCAATAGTTGTCAAGAGGTGTCATTGTGTTCCGTAAGTAGGTGTCATGTGACAACTTGGCCAATCAGTTGTAGGTCAGTGTCTCATCATAGATGGATAATGAAATGTCTGATATAACAATGGTGTCATCATCAATGAGATGCTTGAATCTTTATGTTGCACATCTTTTAACATCGATTAGTTACATGTTATATGCATTGATGATAATCATAATATGAGTGCAAATGCTAAAACTTAGGGTGTTGAGGACTAGGTCATGTCAATGATTGCATAGGGGTAGGTAGAACTATGATATTGAGTGTGAAGAAACTTACTAAGTACCACCAGTAGGGGTTTCATCATAAGGTGTCTGTTGTCATCATGAAGATAGTGGAAAGGGCTTTGTGGGTTGTAACAAATTGAGAGATTTGTTGTTGCGCATAGGTGTGACTAAGTTTGAGGTAGTCCCTCTAGAGATCTATGGCATGAATTCACATCTAGTAAATAAATTGCATAATCCAATAAAATATTGAAAGGGTTGGCTAAAGGTAAGCTCCCTTCGTTCCTTTTGCAATTGGGATTTATGCTTCAATAGGAATCGGCACTTGTCATTGTGGTAATAATGTAAACAAACACAATCAAATTAGCCGTTTGGAGAACAAACCGCTAGAATCAACTATGATGTTGAAAATTCAGGTTGGAAATTTTGAAACCCTAATGAGTGAGGAACATGAAGCCCCTAAGTTTATGTGGATTCCATAGATAAGCAAATGTTGACCAAAATGTAATATGTCAAAATTATGCTTATGTTGTTTAATTAAATATTATTAGTGTCATAAGATAATTACAAAACAACAAGATAATAATACTCAAACGATTTTAAATTATGTAAGGATATAAGACCATGTCTTAAGATACACATTACAAATATGAGAGTGAAAGTACAATTAGTGTTAGGTTTTTTTTAAGAAGTCATTCTTCAAGCTTAGATTGCAAAGTGACTGTGGGTTGAAACTAGTTAAGGAAGTCCTGTGCAAACCATTGTCAAGTTATTGATAAAATCTGAGAAAGTTGGAACATGTGCACAAGACAAGGTTCGTCGGGTAGGGCATAGGTATTGTTGTTGAATCATATCTTAGGAAGCTATGAATGTGTCATATTTGGTATCTGAGCATGTTTTTTGACTTTGGGATTTTCTTCACCTGTGTCTTTAGATCTATGTCTGGAATCTATATCTAAATCACTGTGATGCCACTTATGTTTTACTTGCATGTTGCTTCTCTTTTCTCATTAGACCTGAAAAGGGGTTAGTTTTCATTTGAGTTGGGCTAACCTCACCTCACCCCTAGTGTTGTGATGAGTGTTAGACTACATACCAGTATTTTGAAGAGGGATGAAAGTCACATTTAGTTCTCCCAATCCCTATGATACATAGGTGGAGATTAGTTGATAAAGTAAACAAGATGAAGCCCTCAATTCAACTCTCAACACTTGGCAACTGTAGTACTTTGCATGATTGTAGTGCTTGTATTTGTGATTTACGACAATCAATAGAGATGCATGCAGAAGTTTGAAGAAGCTTAGTTGTAGTTGTGCTCTCACAGTGATGGTGAATTTCAATGTTTTTCTCAATGACCTTTTTAGAGTATGCCTTCTAATATGAGATCTCTTAGATGTGCCTAATACATTAGGGTTAGGATGTATGTGTTTATATGCATGACTATTTCGAATGATTTCTTGCTCAACCAACCCAAAATTAAGCCTAGGTTGACCAAGGTAACTCATGTGCATTTGAAAAGATGGCCATTGCAAGTGCAAGCGGACACAGTTCATCATCCTGTGGATAGGTTCATTTCGGCCAACCCTGTCCTATGGGCCCACAAACTTATCCAAACTAAAGTTGGAATCAAATATGAGACATGGGGTAGTCTATAGATTGTCTAAAAATGTATTAGGTATGAATGTGCAATGATTCTTGAATTGCTAAGCTAGAGAATTGGTGTATGACCTAATGGACTTGAGATATAGAGATAGAGCTATGAGGATTTAAGTTGGTCAATAAATAGGTAAATTGGATAATGTCAGAATAAGTACTGAAGTGATATTGCCAAGTGTCATAGGAGCACATTTTCGGTACCACACCTAACTCCATCTATGAAGTTTTTTTTCTTTTTTCAAACCGAAATGCATGATTCCTAAATTATGGCTGAGTACATTACTCAAATAAAGTCGCTGTTAGATCCATTGGCATCAGGTGATGCAAATATTTTCAATTAAGATGTTTGATGACACTGCCCTGGGTTTTACGTGTTTAGGGAGCTGATAAGAAACTCACTTTCCAGTAAGCATGTTCATTCCTGTTAACGGAGGAAGCTAGAAAGATAGACTTGGGAAGAGTTATTTTAAACATATGAAGCAACATATTTAGTCACCAAACTCCATGTATGAATTTTTCTTAATTCCAAACTGAAATGCATGAGTACCAAAGTATGGCCAAGTACATTACTCAAATTGAGTCGCTGTTAGATCCATTGGCATCAGATGATGCAAATATTTTCAATGAATATGTTTGACAACTCTGCTCTGGGTTTTACTGGTTTTGGGAGCTGATAAGAAACTCACTTTCCACTAAGTATGTTCATTCTTGTTAACAGAGGAAGCTAGAGAGATAGACTTAAGGATTATGTTAGAAGGTTCCACATCAGCATTTCTTTCATTGGAAGGTAAAGCCAAAGACAGGAGCTTTAGAGACAATATATCAGCCAAAGAATTTTCTTTGAAAAAAGATCAATAACTATATCAATGAAAGAAAGGTATCACAACAAAAGTCATCCACCATAAGATTAATGGGCGACTGAAACAACTAAGAAAAATAGTGCAGGTGAAAATAGAGGCTGGAAAGACCCTCCTCAAATTATTTCGATCCTTGTTTAAGAAAGAATCCATGTTTGATGCAGCATTGTCTAATAAAGTATTGGTATGGACAATCCTTGATGACTGTTGTGTCTGTTTGGCATTTGGAAACTGCTGCTCTGATCGAGCACAAATCCATGTTTGATGCAGCATTGTATTTACAGAATTATCAGCAAAGAAAATGTTATTATCAGCTCCAGAACCATTGTGGTGCGAGCATTATCTACATTGTTTCTAATCCTCTGCTTGTGAATGATCTTTTTGACAAAAGGTAAAGCTATATATTATATAATAGAAAGAGGTGATACAAAAAAAGATGCAAAAGAAAGAACTGATCACCTGGATCAGACTAAGAGGGGAAAGTTACAGAGTCGGTCAAGACAAAAACTACTGATGAGAAGCTTTCACAAGATACATATTTACACGGCCAGAATCAACAATATCATAATAGTAGCCAAGAAGAAATCAGTTATCACACGCAATGTTAAACAGGAAACTTTCCTCCTGCATAGGGCGTCCATGAGGACCATGACTGATCTGAATGTGAGTGAACCTTTGCAGCTCACTAAAGGTGCCGGCAATGACAGGTTAAAGTTTTCAGTGATGGTGAGAATCTTCATGAATTGTGTACTGTGAGTGGTATTGTCTTTCATCCAGAATGATGTTGATAATCAATTGGGAGTCTCCTTCAATGTGTATGTTCTGAGCTTGTGTCGATTAGCTGTAACCACTCCTTGATAGAGTGCCCGCATATTCGCATACTTATTTATTTCCTCTCCTATTCTTTGATTGTTTTGAGCAATAACCTCTCCTCGATCATTGGGGATGACTACACTAATTCCCACAGATCCTGGGTTTCCTTTGAATCCTCATCAAAATTCAGGTTGTGATAAGGGTAGAGGGAGGATCCTATCTGGCCATCTGCGGAACATGAATTCTTGGCAGTGTATAGTGAGATGGGAATCTCAAGGCGTTACATGCGGCCAGTTACTCCATGGTTGAGACTTGGATATCAGTGGAAATGGCATATCCCTTCTGTATCGGGACTGTGATTTTGAGTTGCCTCTTGATATGCTGATATACCTGTTCTGGGGTGAAATATTTTGTAGTTTTGAGCAAGCCATAAATTCCAACATATAAAACTTGGTGTCAACCTATGTAGACAAAGGAGGAAATTTGATGTTCTTTCAAAGGATTTCCAGACATATTGGATAATTGGTAGCACATTTTTGTTTTTTCTATTGGAAGGAAGCTCCTATGTTACACCATATCTCTAGGGCAAAAGGGTGACTTTTGAATAGGTAGTCCCTTGACTCTGAGGCTCGGCAATGATTGGGGCAGATAGCTGGACCGACTCCATCGTCTTTTGAATTTTCTTGAGATTGTTAATATCTTCATGTGCATGAACAACAATAAAAATGCTTTTATTTTAAGCTAAGCCTTGAGGGACCAAATTCATTCCCAATTTTTGTTGTGGAGATGGTCAACGTGCTGAAGCTGTTCATATGCGGTGTAAACTGCGCATTGACCAGAAAAATGGTAATTTCAAGCACATTAATATTCTGCATTATTCATGTGCATGTGTTTGGTTTTTTAGCTTATGTAAGAGAGTCAATGTGTTGGGGCAGAGAAGCTCCTATTTGAGAGACGAGCGCTATGTTCCATGTCTTACCCATGCTTGTGTCAGTTAAATAATCAGTAATGTAGGCATATATAGCTCCGAGGCATTTGTCTCTAAGATCCAAGAGGGATGGCTAGGATTGGAGTAGAAGTTTCCCATTCCAACTATCATCCTAGAAACGAATCTGGGTGCCTTGGTTAACCTGCCACATCATAAACTTTGAGTAAAAGAGCCCTCTTTTTGAGATGTCTGTAAATGGCAGAGCTCTGACGAGGTCATCAAGGATTCCATTTTTGCTCATGAGTCAAGATAGTTTTGTTGCAAATGCCTGATTAAATTTCTGAAGATCTTTTAGATTTGATTCTCCCACCTGTTTTGAGACAGTGATTCTGGACCAAGACATGAGGGGTTATTTATATGTTTCTTCTATACCTTGCCATAAGAGTTTATGTTGTATCTAATCATTTGTGCTTCAATTTTACATGGCAGAGGAAAAAGAGTGAAGAGATAAACTGGAATAGCCTGTTGGACGGGCTGAATAAACTGAATTCTATCTGTAGTAGTAATCCAACCATTGGTCCACTTAGAGTTTTCCTTATAGTGCTATTTCATATACACGAAGAGCAGTTTTTTGTGCAGAGGAATATCCAATTAGACAATGATTATTTGCCCTTATAGAGAGTTTAGAGTGCTCAAAATTGCCACTTTCTCTGTGGAGATATGTTCAGACATACAATATAGGATTGTTGAGGCTGCTAGAACTAATTGTAAGTTTTTGATCTCTTTGAGGATAAGAGTGGAGAGGAAAAGAGTATCATCTGCACAATGAAAGTTGGAGAACCTTTGGCCATGCATTGATACCTTTGGGTATGCATTAATGCTGCTAGTCCATAATTTTTGCCCCTGGATTTTGCTGAATCAATAGACTTGGCAAGGCTTTCCATCATCAAGATGAAGAGATAAGGGGGGTAGCGGGTCACCTTGCCTAAGACCCTGAGTGGAACTAAAAGATTCACCAATTCTCCATCAATTGTGACAATATATGAAGGGGCGGTGATGCAACTATTATCCACTGTCTTAGTTTTCTCCCAAAACGAATCTTGTAGAATTTGATTAAGAAATTTCCAGCTGCATCTATCAAAGGCCTTCAAGATATTCAGTTGAATTAGAACCCCAGGTTGATGTTGAGTGTCTAAGGAGTGAAGAATTTCTTGAACTACAATATATTATCAATAGTTTGTCTTTGTGGGACATAAGCTGATTGAGTCTGAGACACAAGCTTAGGAAGAAGTGGTTTAATTATGCTGGCACTGATCTTTAAAACAATTTTATGGACCATATCGTGAAGAGCAATCAATTTGTATTGGTCTGTCGCCTCAGCTTTGGCTACTTTCAAAATTAGCACTAGTCGGGTAGCATTTGCGCCTTTGATCATTTTTGTTTTGTTTCGGAGAGATTCCTCTACAACTTAAAGAGAATACTTATTATTGAACTCCTTGTAGGATTCATAGAATTGAGTTAGGAAGCCATCAGGGGTGGGAGACTTGTTAGGAGCAAAAGAGAAAACTACCATCCTTAGCTTGACTTCTTGAAATGGTTGTATCAAGTGCGAGTTGCCAATCTCTTGCAAGATGAAAGGGATGTTTGAGACAAGCTGAACCCGAGTACAGTCTATTTCTGTATCTGTAGGATTACTTTGTAGAAATTGACTGTAGATTTCAAGGGCATGCTCAAGTATTTATGGGACACCTTGAAGTAAAGTAACATCTGTTTCACAGATCCTCTGCATTGAGTTCATGTGTTGCCTATGAAGATGTAATGACCCTTTCAAGGGTTTTAAACCACATACAATGGGAATTAGCCAAACACACAAATATGCAGATCTGATTTTTAATTGATGCAGACTGTAAATACAAAACCAGTGTACTATATCTTCCACAAATTATGCCAAAAACACCATGAAACACCTTAAATCCACTTTCCACAATTTCATATGTATTTTATGGAATAACAAGAGCCAAAAACCACAAAAATACTGAAGAAACCCTCAGCTGGAAATTAATTATAATCAGATTATTGCAGCCACAAGAAAATTATAGATCTACGGCATAGAAACCCCCAAAAATCACCAAACTTCACATTCTGGCCTTAGAAAATATGATAAATCAGATTATCAATCCAAATTGCACAAATCGTTCACCAAATGTCCAAAACCCTACCCAAGGTAGGTCGCTCCACTAGTAATAAATCGATAACAAACTGAAAATGACAACTTCCTCTTGAAATTAGCCTTAAACAACAATCCCAAGCCAAGGAGAAGGATTTTCGTCCTTCCCTCAATCTCTAGAAGGGTTTTCGTTCTTCTAGGCAAACACATATGAGGGTTTTCGTCCCCAAGTGCAAGATCATGGAGCAACAAGCTCACAATGCCCAAGTAAAATAAAATGTGCCAAGTCCAGATCTGAAATGCTGCCTTAGCTCTCCTTTTATAACCTCCTTTTGGTGCCAAGGCTCATAAAGGAAAGGCCGACCTTTAATGAGCCATTATAATCTTTCATTAAGCCTTATTAAAGGCACTTAACCCAGCCGACCTCAATAAGAGGGGAAAACTCTAAAAGAAAATATAAAATATTAGAAAAACAATGCAAATAGAAGCTCAAGGTTTTCCTCCATCTTCTTCACTTCTTTGCCATGGAGAAGGAATGGCAAGAAGACCAATTAATAACTCTCAAATGGAAAAAGGGGACATTACAGAAGAATTGATTGTGAAATAAGGCTATGTAAGTATTCCCATTTTTGATCCTTTATTCTTTGAATCGTAGTCTGAAATGACATTTCTCGTTTCTTTGCAGATCTCCTAATTGATTTTGTATCAGTGCTTACCTACTAATAATGTTTCCAAAAGAACGCCCTTTACAGTCTTTAATATTTTGTTTTAGATAGTTAAGCTTGCCTACTAACTTAAACAGTGCACAGCCTTCGATGTGATTAGCCTCTTCCAACCATTGAAACCTCATAGGATTCCACTAAATCACTGTTTAACCACGTGGATCTGTGATCAGGTGGTTTGGACCTTGCATATCTCCAACTTTGGAGTGTTGTATTGGGAGCTTCCTTGTGTCTAATTGTAGCAACACCATAACTTTAATCATTTTGTCTCCAAGGAACTGGTGATTATTAGGGAAACCAAGACCCCTTCTATTCCATGATAAAATCTGCATTACTCTGAAAGCAGGTTTGGCAAGGCTCTTGTGATGTGGTGTAGAGTGTCTTCTGATTCCACAATGGTCCAAATTTGATATACACCTTCTGATCCTCCAATTTCCTCTCTTATGGAAATTTCTTGGCTGAATTCTTGTGTAGGCTTCCTTTTGTTAACTGAAGTTATTGGCCAAAAACATGCCATTGTAATTTTGAGATTTATTGTTACCTGGAATTGTTATATCAAGGATCCATAGTAGAAGAGGAGTCAATAGAGGTGGTTTTGTGAGATTCTTAACTGTTAAGTTTTCTAGTTGAGCACCTTTTGTTCCTTATGTTGTAGATTGACTCAAGTGATGATTCTTGTCTCCCTCATGGTAGTCAATCATCATTGTCCATTTTAGCATGTGTTCTTGTGCTTTAAGAATTTGTAAGGTGTTGTGCTCAACATGCCCCTATGTTCTACACAGAAAGTGGGGACTCTCTTTAATTTTAAAGGATCATTGAAAGTCTTATTTTATGGAGAAATGGATGTTAAACCAAATGAAACAAAGAACACAAAAAAAACAAGAAGAAAAACAAGAGGAGAAAACCACATCAAATTATCAATTTGTTTCCATTAGAACCTTTTGCATACGTTCTTAGGTTTATTCTTCATCTCTACATCATAATCATACCTAAGGCACAAAAACATAATAAAAACACTTGTGAAAATAAAACACCCCTCTTGGTATTAGTTTGGTCTTAAAATGCATGTTGAAATGCCACAAAAGCCTAAGTCTATATCGTGTTTAAGTGGGGGCCCGTTTATAATTGGAGCCAATCACATGCTTTTGGATCATGGTTCAGCGCCCCTTTCATGTTTAAAGCATGTAAAACCCTGTAGGCTTAAGAGCTCGTAACGGACGACACTTGCCGAAAATTGGACTTTTATTGGTACAATTTTCCAACTATGTTTAATTTAACAACGCTTTCGCGGGTTTTGTGTTTTGGTGGTGTACAACTAATGAAGAGAGACACACGACAAGTATTCTAAACTTGGGCTATTGGCAAGAGTGGAGAGGTCAAAGCAAATTGAAACCTTTATAGACACAAAGGCCCGTAAAGGGTGATACGTGTCCAGAGTTGGTTAACCCTTCACCCAAGAATGAAGACACATTATTGGTCAACACGAACCAATGACGCATCTTTGGATTTATGGTACACAACGAAAAGGTCGAAAGAGTCCAAGGTTTTAGATGCCCCAAAACCCGTAACAAGTTACAAGTGGCCCAATCACGGTTTGCAGGTTTATAAGACATGTGGTCCATTGATAGATCATGGGATTTTCAAAAGAGTCAAAGGTTTCATAGGTCAAAAGGTCAGATACTCAGAGACCCGATAACTAGAAAAGTAGACAAGTGGCCTAATCACGACAAAGCCAAGAGTTCATTATTGGCCCATGTGGCTGCAATGATGGGCCTTCAGTTCACGATAGATGATACAATTGAGAAATAGAGAATGAGACTTTAGATACACGAAGTTTGGGGATTGAGATACACGAAGTTCAAGGATTGAGACATGTTGATTGCTCAAAATCAATAAATGTTGAGACACGTATGGTGCCTAACTTGGAGTAAAACACGAAATACCATTAAAGCTCATTTCAAATGAATCCTCAGGGCTTGAGGAAATCGGATTTTGACACCAAAAAGCAGTAAAGACGTCTCATTTGCAAACTAGTTAGTTTTCGAGTGTTCTTTGAGTTTCAAACGATCACCATTATCAATTGAGCTTGAGTTTCAAGCATTGTGAAGAGAATCATAGAGAAGATTTTCACAGAGAAAGCTTGGATTCTAAATTCAATCAAACAATTGCAAAACACTTGGTAAGTGTTCCTTAATCACCATGGCACCTCGCAAATCGGTTCAAGGAGAAAAATCTACTGCAACTGAACTAGAATTCACTAACACTAATTACTTTCAACAATTGTTGGCTAACTACAATGCAATTTATTACAAAACAATGGATTTGGTGGAGAAATACCTAGACAAATCTAGGTTGAATAACGGAGATTTGTAATGTCCCCTTTTCGACGCTAGTCACTATTAAGGCTTTGAGCCCATTCCAACTTCCGTGGGCTTCGAGGAAGGAAGCAAGAAAGGTGAGCATTGCCATTATTGTAAGTACTTTCCTTATTTATTTAATTACTAATTATGGCTTGGACTGATTTGATTAGGTGAATGGCAAAGTGAAAAAGGAACTTCTATCTTCACCCTCATTAAGGTTAGTCTTCTTGAGAGCTATAAGGAGATAAAGAAATACTCTTTTATGAGGTCGTTCTTCTTAAGCGAAGATTAAAAAGTACATTAAGAGGTCTTCCATGAGGATTGGGCTTGTAATTCATCCTTGGCGCCAAAGAAGGGGTACTTAAGGAGGTTCAAATGGAGGAGCATCATCATCATTCATCTATTTGGACATTTACTTGGATTTGGAGCTAGTGTAGCTTCTCTTCTTGCCATTAAAGAATGAAAACCCTTCCTTGTACACCTATTGAGGACGAAACCCTTCAATAGGATCACACTTGGGGATGGAACCCTCTTGTGTACTTTGGTGGCTTCACCTGGAAGTCACAAGTGAGCTTTAAGGAGGATTTTTATATTTATTTCATCCCTTCTAACCCTAGGCGACTTGCTTGGGTGAAGGGTTTGATGTCATCTAGGGCACTTTCAGACTATTTGAGTTGAGATTATTGTTCTTTATATTTTATAAGGTTGAAATCTATATTTTGATGTTTTTGGAGGAGTTTATCGATCATTTCCAGCCCTTGGATTTGGCTGTTCTGCTGCTGTCATAAAATTAATTGCAGCGGGGTGTAATCACTTGTTTTCTCCATTCTTTCAATGTAATTTGGATTGATAAATATTGCCATGATTGAATTAATTATTTAGAAACATTTTCAACTATTATTGCATGGTTAAATGTTGATGTGAAGTCCTTAGAGAGTTCGTTGCCCTAGAGGACTGTTTATTGATTATTTTAATAACGTTGAAGCATATTTTCAGTCATTTTCAGATTGATGCTTATTGGCTGATGGTGTATTTTCAGATTTGGTTCATTAGGGTTTAGGCTAAACCCTTACTCTTGGTTTTAGGCCTAGAAAGGGACATTACAGTGGTATCAGAGCTTCTGTCTTCCCAACCTGAGGCATTTCTTGCAAAAAGATAAAATGGCGGATAGAATTTTTGGTGATGTTAGATTGGAAAGGCTTGCCCTAGGGCAAGAAAATTGGCCAATAAAATGGCTCAACTGATCCATACCATTCAAAATTCAAATGGTGGAAGGAGCTCTTCAAAGGAAGTCAATAATACTCAGCCATCCAAAGTGGACAACATTGCTACATGGTACGAGGAGTATAGGGCTCTTCTGGAGAGGATTCGTGATTCCATGTAATTTTTTGAGTTCATGGGAGTAAGCAAGGGAAGATCAAGGCCCAAGCCTAGGTCATGAGCTACACAAGAAGAAAAAGAAAAATCAGATCTGCAAGTGGGCTTTGAGGTGGAGTCCCAAGAAGACCATGTTGAAGGACATGGAGAGGTGTTGCTAAATGAAGAACCAAAAAGGGTTTTTGATGCAACAATATCTCCAAAGAAAGAGGCAAAAGTATCTATCATTTTCCCTAAGGATGAGCCCTTGACTGATTTTTAGAACAACAATATGGAGGGCCAAGGGTTTGATGAAATCTCAAAGCACGAGCCTAGGGAAGAGAAGGAAGTTATGAAGCACGAGTTGGAAGGTAAAAACCCTTTGATATTTAATGATTATTCATCGATCTCTAATGATGGCATGTTGCAGAAAATTGAAGGAGAAAAATCAGATTTGCATGAAGTATATGAGGATGACATTATGGAAGGGTATGTCCATGAAGGAAGTGCACTTCCGGTTCCTCATGATTACTTTCAGTTCGCTAGAAATTTCCAAACAGTCAATGATGGGCAGATTGAGGGAGGTTATAACCTTGGAGAGGGTTTGAGAGATGTTCCCAACATGTACCAAGAAAATAAGGATGGGATTCTTATTGGCAGCCCAAGGTATGATGGAAAAGATCACATTTTATCTCCTCATATGTCTCTATCATTCTTGTGTCATTATGGGCAGCTTGTTGTTGAGAATGATCATATGTCATGTTTGATGCCTTGTAATATAATTGGTGATAATGTGAAGAACTTGTTGAGTAACATATGGCACATAGATCTTTTCTTGCAAACTCAAGATTATGTGAACATAATTGTTTGGGTTTCGGTTGATCCTTTGAGTCATAAGAAAGAGGAAGATGCTTGTGTTGAAAAAAGCTTGGTTGCAAAGATGGTTTCGAAGGTGGAAGACCTCAAAGGCTTCACATTCAAAGTAGTGGATGGCTATTCCATGCCATGCACAAGGAGTCCCCAACTCTTTTTCACATTGGGAGAGCATGAGGTATGTGATGATCTTTACATGATTGGCATAGTTGGTACAAATCTTGTGATTGGGGTCCAATGGTTACATTCATTGGGAGAGCTCACTCTCAACTACCAAAGTATGGAGTTCAGCTTCAGGGATAAAGGCAAGAAGGTGATACTTCAAGGCATGATTCCGGAAACCACTCAAATCAAGTATTTGTTAGAAGATGTTTTGTCCAAAGAATCATTGCTTTGCTCTTCATCTAAGATAACAACAAATTGGAAACCTTTAATTACAACTGAGTATGACAAGAATAAGTTTGCTAATACTGCGTTTGGGGAAGAAATTGTGGATGAAATCTACAAAATAATTGATGGGCTCATTCTCTATAAGAATGAAGTCTATTTGGTTTCTGAATCGAAGGTGAAGATCAAGATATTGGGGGCTGTTCATGATGCCCCATTGGCTGGTCATCCAGGCTATCTCAAGACATACAAAAAGGTGAGAGAAATTCTTTTGGAAAGGTCTTAAAGAGGAGGTGCCTCAATACATATGGGAATGTTTGGCTTACCAATGGAACAAGGTGGAGCATGGATTTCCAACTGGACTATTGCAGTCCCTTCCTATTCCCACTCACAAATGGGAAGGTAGCTTCATGGACATCATCACCGGGCTGCCCATGGTTCAAGGTAAGAATTGTTTATATGTTGTGGTTGATAGATTCACAACATATGCCCAATTATGTCCACTTCCAACCAAATATAATGTCAGAGTAACACGACTTAAGCATGATGAAGTTATTTCATGGTTGAATATTCATGTAAGAGATCGCCAACAAAGTATGTGGGTGGTTAGTGGTGACAAGAGGAGTGTACCTGGGAGAACTATAGCTCAAAATTCCAGACTTGGTGTTGCTATCATTATTCAAATCAGCCACCACAAGATCTCAATGGCATACATACAAGTGGGTAAGCAAGTAATTTTAGTCAAAGGATGGAGCATTTTTTGATTGATGAATTTTGGGAGAAAAGTTTTAGCCTTTAGAGAGGTGTTTTTAGTCATTGCAATGCTCACATTTCCAATTTTTTCAAGGAGGTTTCAGTTTTGTAGCTACTATTCCATTTTTAAGTTGTTGATTTTGATAAAATCAGATTATAAGTTGTTTTCAGACTTGAACAGCTGCAAGTGTGACCATTTTGAGGTCATTAAATCATTGGAAAATAGTGGTGGATGATTTTAGTTGAAGAAGACAACTACTTCAGCCAACATAGCTCCAAATTGGGTGAAAAATCAAGTGATTCATGACTATAATACTTTGTTTCCAACTTGCATAATTAAAGAAGTAATATGGGATGACAAACACTTTGATCCAAGGGTCAATTTAAGGGCTGTTTATAGACGGTGGACTGCTGCTTTGTGCATTTCCAGCTTGTTCTTTTCATCTTTTTGGGTCATAAAAGGACATCTAGGCAATTGGAAGTTGTATTTCCTAAATGTATACCATCTTGTGATATTTTGTGCAAATAAAAGTGGACTTCCAGTCATCTGCATTCTGATTTTTGAAAGAGAAAAGAAAGATTACATTGGTGTGTGGGACAACATGAGTGAAATTGTGGACACTTTATACTTGGATGGTAATTGTAAGGCCTTGGCAAGAAAAGAAGAAGAGCTGGCCATCATATCCGCGAAGCATGAATGGATGAAGAAGGAAACACATTTTTTCTTTAATGAGTTTGCTTAATGTGCAGGAACATCAAAGAAGGAGCAACTGAGATTTATTTGGGATCTGGGTACGTGCATTTGCTTGAGGACAAGAAAATTTGGGAAGGAAGGACTGTAATGTCCCCTTTTCCACGCTAGTCACTATTAAGGCCTTGGACCCATTCCACCTTCCGTGGGCTTCGAGGAAGGAAGCAAGGGAGGTGAACATTGCCATTATTGCAAGTAATTTCCTTATTTATTTAATTACTAATTATGGCTTGGAGTGATTCGATTAGGTGAATGGAAAAGCGAAAAAGGAACGTCTATCTTCACCCTCGTTAAGGTCGGTCTTCTATCATCATTCATCTAGTTGGACATTTACTTGGATTTGGAGTTAGTGTAACTTCTTTTCTTGCCATGGAAGGACGAAAACTCTTCCTTGGACACCTATTGAGGATGAAACCCTTCAATAGGATCACACCTGGGGATGGAAACACTCTTGTGTGCTTTGGTGGCTTCACCCGGAAGTCACAAGTGAGCTTTAACGAAGATTTTATATTTTCTTCTTCCCTTCTAACCCTTGGCGACTTGCTTGGGTGAAGGGTTTGATGTCATCTAGGGCACTTTCGGACAATTTGAGTTGAGATTATTGTTCTTCATATTTTATAAGGTTGAAATCTACATTTTGGTGATTTCTGGACTTTATTTATCATTTATAGCCCTTGGTTTTGGCTGTGATGCTGCTATCATAAAATTAATTGCAGATGGGTGTAATCATTTATTTTCTCCATTCTTTCAATGTAATTTGGATTAATGAGGGCATATTTAATGAGCTCTATCACCTGTTAGAGGCTACTATGGTCTACAATGAAAACAATTCCGATCAATTGATGAATGAGGTGGACATATGGAATGATGAGCTGGTTGAGTTTGAAAAAGTGTGTTGGATTGAAGAAGAAAAAGTTATCTGAAAGTTGTGGTACACCATTTTAGAAGAGGAATAAGAGTGTAATGGCTTTGTTTAATAGAATTTGGGGAGCAAAGACCATTGACATTGTGGACCAATCTTGGGTGTCCCTATTGGTGGGGATCATCAAGAAAATGTGGAAGCTAGTTTGGGGGTGCTTAGGTAAGTTGAATCCAATTTACAAGAGAAGTGGAACCTGGCTCGTTCAACACCAAACCAGGGTTTCTACATGGCCTCCTTCTTTGTGGATAGTGTGAGTGAAAGGTTGAGCTTTTAGCATGCACTTTTTCCTCCTTGGCCACAAAATCAGCCCATCCATATGGCCTACAGTGCCTTATACTGTGATAGATATGGGCATCTATTCATGTATATGCAACTATGTTTATAAATGTGTATAGGGCGGTTTACAAAGAATTTCCCAGGAGCCAATAGATGATGAAGAAAGCAATCATGGAGAGAGGAGCTTATTGGTACTATGATGATTGTACAAGGAAATTGGTGTAGGTGGATGTTACAACCACCCAAATGTGTTTAGATTATTGTGTACTTGATAAAATAACGAAAATTGAAGTGGCAACACATAATTGTATAAGCATGGAATTGTAGGAATAAGACCATAGCAAAGAGTCTGGTTCGACATCCCATTTACCTTAATGATGTTGAATTTAACACTTGGCCCTCAATTCAATGTGTGTGGCTGACTTGGGAAACCTAAACTCATAGGCCAAGTACATTTCAGGCTTTGGGACCAAAAGGAGTAAGTGAGGCAACATTGTACTATGATTATAGAGCAAAATTATATGGAGATCTATAAAACACAAGTTTATACAAGAGGATGCAGGTCTACTTAAATCCCCAAACAAGGATTAAGATTCATATGAGGGAAGGTACGGTTGGAGATTATCCAAGTTGGAGTTAAACATTAATAAAAAAGGAGTGGATTGACGAATATAATGAATAAGAGGGAAGAACAAAAGGTCTGAGGAAATCCATTGTCAAAGGGATTCTTAAGCCTTCCATCTCCCCTCTTGTGCACTAGCCCCACAATCACCTCCTCATAGGGTTTGCTCAATGTGCTTCAAGTGAGGCTTCTTCTACAATGGAGTTCACAAACAGAGGTCTGACAAGTGTAGTAAGTTCTTTCCCTTCAGAATGTTCCTTTGCCAAATGTTGTTATTCCACCAGTTTCTGAATTTGGTGGTGAGACTCAAGAATTTTCATCGGTGTCATTGGCTCAAGTTGCTTTTGGCCAGTTGATGTTTCTAGTGTTGAATTGCCTAATGTACAATGATGTGATCCCAAGTTGGTATTGCCTTTGTTGATCCTAGGATTTTATCACATGTTGTCCCAATTTTCTCTATGTGGTGGTGAAAAATCAGAGTGTTTCACAAGTAGTGGTTTCCTTGAAGTGGATGTGCAATCCATCATTGAAGTGTCTCATGTTGTTTCCTCTAAGCCTAAACATTGTTTTAAAGTAACTGGCCTCAACTTGAAGATGCTTCATAACGATGACATGAATCTTGTCTCAAGCTACATTGCCTCTAATTACTTTTGCTCCAATCATTCCTCAACGCAAGATTTGGTATTTAAAGTGTTAACCAATACTAGTGCTATTTCTATATCCTTGCAAGTTGCCAAGTAGAGTTTCGCCAAGAGTTGCTAAACATGCTATTGAAGGAGAAGTTTTAAGTGAGGTACCGACATTGGTATTAGGCCAAGCCATTTATATTATGGCCACTATCCAAGTTAACCTTGTTAAGACCCCTGTCTCGTACATCCTTAATCCAATTGCCTCCCAAACCCATCAGTTTTCCACCATCATCTTCCAATGACTTATCTACGAATTCAAGTATCTACATCAATGTCCGCTCCTCCCACCATGACCGTGACCAGTTGGTGATTAGGAAGTATGCAAGTTGGTTAGTTACACTACAAAGATGTTAGCACAACAAAGCTTACAAAAGAGAAGGAAGGGGTAAGGATCAAGGACATGTTTTGAATCGGGGAACTCAGACCCATCAGAAGGATATGTTGAGAAATTGAGGTAGGACTATAGCATCCATCTAGTTTGCATATGCCTAGAGCATCTCTCCAAAGACCATAGTTGCCACATACTAGTGTTGCTAGAACCTATGGCATTGAACCACAAACCCATATTGAGCTTCCTCCTGCCACCATTTCTATGAGCTTTGCAACTGAAATAGAAAGTGTGCACAATGGCACAAATGAGTTTTTTTCCATTCAAGCTGGACACGTGCCTCCACGACCCACTAAGAATGGATTAACAGCAACTACAATGATGAAAAGGTAATACTCACCCCTTCCAAAACATCCCTACAATTTGACAAGAAGGCAAGGAGCCTTAGAAATGGTCTCCACATATAGATTTGGGACATGTTCTAGTATGGTTATATACAAGAAAATGTGAAATTAGTCTTGGAGCTGGAAAGGAGAGCAAGAGAGATAGGGGAAGTCCACATCAATGATGTTGTGCTTAAATGTAAACCCTCTCTTAGTGGTGAATTAAGCAATAGGTTGCAAGAAGATGCAACAAATGCAAGCTGAGATGACTCAGATCAGAGTTTTGTACACAACGTGACTTGAAATGAACATCGGAAAAAGCATAACGCACCCAAGGTTGAAAGGAGTTTCAATAATTGATAGAATTAGGAGCATGTAGTACGTTCAGATGCAAGATTGTTCAATGCAATGTAAAGTCATTAATTGCTCAGATTTCAAATTGGGAGTATCAATTGACAACATTAATGAATGTGAATAAGGCACATAAATCTTCTTCCAAATATATCTTTGATATCTTATGAAGATGGAGTATGATATTCTTAGTTTATTGATAAAGAGGAAACTAGGAGTAAGCTGGCTCAGATGTGAAGATGTTGGGAAATCTATGTAAAACTTGATTTTATTTAAACAAAGTATCAAGTCTCTGTTTCTAGTGCAGGATTGAAAATTATAATACCAGATCACACTTAAAGATGGGTTACAAGAATTTGAACCATGGAGAAGTCTCAATAGAAAATTGAGAAAGGAAGTGGTAGTTGTCAGAATCAAGGGTAAGTGTGTCCATTCATGAATCCATGATGGACATAGGAGAAGACTGAATGGGCAATTTGTGTGAATAAAGGATTTCTTGTACAACACTTGTTGAGATGCCAAGGTTGCCACCTGCAAACTCTCAAAAGAGTGGGCTTAGATCACATTCATGGATACTAAGAGAATAGAAGAGGACTAGGAGTACTTGGAGGCTAATAGAGAGGGAGAAGCAATAATGTACTTTAACCTAGTGTTAAATTTAATTGATCATGAGGCACGAGTTTGGGGAAGAGAAGATTAATTTTAAGTTCTAGTAATCTTGCATGATGAAATTTCTCTTGTGAGTAGCTGGCGGTGCATGTAACTGTTATGATTGAAACATTTGTACATTTGAAAAAGTCCCTAGTCAATTCATTGGGAAAAACTAAATCTATTTTTAGTGCTTTAGTTAACTCTATTATTAGTGGACAGGATAAAGCAAGGAGATGCGGCTTTGTCATCTTTGACATGATATAGTAATACTGGTAATGGAGCCCTTTTATTAATTAGATTGGATGGAGAAGCAAAAGCTAGTAGTATTTGCGTTTAATGTGCATCTTGTGGAGCTATGTACAATCTTTTCAACACCTTTTTGAGATATATGTCCTGTTTTGATTTAGATTACGATGCTAAACTGACATGTATATGTGGTAAATTAACGAATGCAATTTGAGTGAAATCTGGTTTTTGTAGTTTAGAAAAACAATTTGACATGTTTATGTGTGATTGACATAGACGTGCTTAGAAAATCTTTGAAGCATTGCATGAATTGAATATTTGTTGGTGAAATAATTTTGTCAGGCAAATTATTGGTTTCCACCAACGGTCACGGAGGCTAAGTCCCTCCTTCTTGGGTATGGGGAGGCTCCCATTATTGAATGTAAACTAACTAAAACTCTGGGGTGGCCGTTAGGCCGGGGATCACACATGAATACTCCACTAAACCTGTGGCAAACTATTTGTACAATGTACAAGGGAGGAATTAGCTTGGAGAGAGGTAAAGGGGAATAGGAGAAATAGGGAGAGAGGGTTAATGTTGTGAGTAGGCACTAGCAGATTCTCACCAACATTAACTAGAGTAGGTCCACATTCAATATAAGAAATCAACATGTAAGCCATATCAAGACTAATAAATCAGAGACACAAAGTTCTATAGATCCATTAATCAAAGACACAAAGTTCCTTCTTGGTTGTACAAGATTACAATGCTTGCAAAGTTGGAAAGTAGAGAGATGGAGGAACATATACAAGGAGATAGAAGAATGTAGCTTTATTGCTTGCAAGTAGTAGTGAAATCCAACAACTTACAACAAAAAAACCAATTGCCAACCCCTTGGAATGGAGAAGCCATTCCAATTTATAGCTGACAAAATGTCTCTTCCTCTCCCCCATGTGACTTTTGATCTCACCACCATGTGAATTTTCAAATTCCCTAGGAATGAAACTAAGTCCTTTTATTATTTTTGAAAAGGGACTTTTATAGTACAACATTAAGTCACTTAATTCGAATAAGATGAAAGAGTGAAAAAGTACATTCTCTAATGAAGGAGTTAGAATGTTAGAAAGAGAGGGAGGGAGGAAAGGGAAGAGAGAGAGAAGAGAAATCGTTAGGAGACCAAGAAATATCCTTCGTTGATGAAGAGCTCTACTTTTGATGGATCTGTGAGGAAATGCTTCATGAATGTATCCTTTGCACTCTGACCACATTGTTGAGCTAAAACACTATGATTACAAATACTGTTTCTTCTATGAGATGCCGGAACACATTCCTATGCAATTGAATGAGTGTTCAAAAACACTACTAAGTGAATCTTACACCATGTGAGACTCAAGATGGTTTTCCTAATCATGGAAACATGATGATCCTCTTTGAACACAAGGTCAAAGTTCAAAACATGGATGTCATCACCTTACTCCCCTTTGCTTCAAAATTCACCTCTGTGACAAAGATGTCTCCTTTTTTGAATGGAATCAACTTCAGGATTCCCAGGACACCTTCTTTCTCATCTTCTCCTACATTGAAAAAAGGTCTTCTCCTCCAGGTAGAAGGATTTATCCTTGAATGAAATTCTTTTCTTCTAACCTCTTGTTGGACTGAAAGCATTGTGGTTACAATATCCTTCCTCTATGAGATGCAGCCACACTCCAAAGAATTGAATAAGTATTCATCAACACTTTCTTGTTAAAATTGCACTAAGTGGACTTGTGATGACTTCTTGATCCTACAAACATCATGGTATTGGGTGCCTCAGTAGCCTACGGTTTGGGTCACAATATTTGACACATTAGTATCATTCTAGACATGGTCCTTACCATGATGTGATTCACATAATTTCCCCTCCTCTCAAAAAGAGATGTGAACACAAGGTCGGATTTGGAATATGGTGATCATTGCACATTCCTCCTTGTGATTCCATCTTGAACTTCACAATTCACCTCTGTGAAAACTGTTTGAAATGATTCAACCATGATGACCCCCCTTCTTTGATTATTAGGATGAGTATGAATCATCCAGTTTTTTTACATATAAATGTGTCATACAAAATTCATCGTAGAGACTAATGTTTTGGGAGCCTATTAGGGATTTCTTTCCTATTTGAACCATGAGACAGTTTCTTATCCTTACAATTGTGGAAAAAAGAAAAGATATAGGTAGAATGTGGGTTGATACAAGTTATTTAAGCCCAATTGCAAGACTTTCTATTTTTTAGTAATTCCTAACTAGGATAGTCATTTTTAGTAAGTTTTCACAATTTTCACCTTTTCGATTGTTTTTGGTTATTTGGAGTAACACAGATGTTGAAATTTTCATTGTTTTGGAAATACTTACTATATTTAGACATATGAGGCCTTGCAAAACTTACTATTCTTAGACAGAGGTCTTCTGGGTGTTGGATTGGAATGAAACTAGTCTCAAAATATTCAGTATTTGTCTTATGAACCTTCTGACTCTAGTTTTCGAGATATTTTTATTCGCTATAACTCTATAGAATTGAAAAGGAAACTTCCTAGGGGATGAAAATTGCAAATAGATGCAGTAAGTTTTTTAGAGCATTTAATGGACATTTCTCTTACAAAAAACTTGAAGGAATTTCAGGAATGAGTGCATATGATAAAATTTTGTGAGAAAATCAGATGTACTAATTTTGGAGATATGAAGAAAATTCCATTTTTGAGGAGTGTGGATGTTTGGAAGAATTCCAGAAACATAATCTGGTGAAACAATGGAGGTTTTGGGAGGTAAAAAACACAGCTCCTTAAAGTTCAAAAAAATTATTAAGTGTGTGAGGTGAGGAGTTAAGTCATTCAATCTTGTAAATTTGAACTCATCTTTAACCATAGAGCTAAACCAGGATTGGGAGATGGTTTTGATTCACAGTTTTCACCCTAAAAAAGTAGAGTGTAAAGCTACAAAGGTAGCAATGGGGGTAGATAAGTTTGTTTTCTCACTAGATGATGCCAAGTGTTGGCTTGTGATGTAGTGTGAATGGGATGCAAGGGGTGAAAATGGCTTCTTGGAGCTAAAATTTGGTTTTTTCACATGATCGGGGGATGAATGGAAGGATGGGGAGTGCACTTTCATTTACCCCTTATGCATTTTTTCTACTAGTGCAAACCAAGGGGACACCATTAGCCTGAAAATGTGCATCATGTACGTTGTAGTCATGAAGTAGGGGCATGGAGTTAAGCTGATTTACAAGTTGACAGGTTGCTCTTAGATGCAAAAGAGGTGATTTGCAAGCTGCAAGAAGAAGAGGATTCATGGGGGAGTGAAATTTTGTGTCCCCCCATGTCCCTTTTCAACTTGTTAAATCTAAGGGGACAACATGGGTGAAAAAATGTTTCATGGGTCTCAAGATACATGAGAAAGGGACAAGCTAGATGCCAAGTTATGAGGTGCTCTAGGTGCAAAATTTTTGAGTCTTTAAGTTGAGAAGGAGTTGGCCAACATAGGGGAGCACACTTTTTTGTCCCCCTTACACCTTGGTAACAAACCAAGGGGACAAAATGGGTGATCAAGAATGTGTCGATGGGGTCTAATCCATCGTAGTGAAGGGGACTCCATCACTTAACTCCTCCATATGCTCCGCCTAACACACTCAAGTTGTGTTTTAATTAATGAGAACATCTTAAAAATGATGCGGGTTCAAACTTTGGTGTCCCCTTTGTGCCCATCTGCACCTCAAGGACAATCCAAGGGGACACCAATGGGTGAAAATTTTCACACAAAGGCCTTTTTGAAATGTTGATGTCACCCGCCAAGTGTATTTTAGGACACCGAGGAGTGCTTTTTCCGACCCTGGGACCATGGAGTGGTGTTTTGGGGTCAAAACTTATATGATTTTGACTCAAAATAACCTAGTTGATATTTTCCCAACAATTATTAGGATCTAATTCTTCTTACAATTTTAATTTTGGCACCATTCACCTTTTTAGCATGAAGGAGTAGTAGTAGTGACTTGAGATATCATAGAAACATATTCAAAACTTAGGCATAAAAATTATGTTTCCATTGTATGTGTAGAATTCCAATACCTTTATAATGAATATTTTTTGAGATCCCAACTCTTTTTGGAATTCCCAAAATCATTCTGGATAAGTCATCTTTCACCATTAGAACCTATAACATTCCCTGTACACCTGAAATGACCCGAAGTTGTCTTGGTTGATTGATTCCTGACATCAATTTCTTTCAAAAAAATTCTCTTAAACTACCTTGGATAACTTTATTTATGTCCTATAGCAACTCTCTATATGGCTTAAATCTCCCATGTCATCTTCCAAAGGGTATACACCAATTGCAAAATGTCTAAAAATGACCCCTTTCTAGGCCTCTGAGGATAGTTGTTCTACTTTATATCTCACTAAATTCTTCGATCACATCAAAAATACATCCCTGCACATGAAACACACTTGAAAATATTTTTAGCATGTTCTTCTATGGCCATAATGAGGATGACACTTTGGGTAGGCTGGCTAGAGGAAGGGTTTACAGTGACCGGGAGAGGAATTTTCAAGTGGGGGCTTCATTGTCGTGGCCAAAATTTTCAATTTTGCATGCTATACATTTAGCATGACAACAATTGGCTCTAACTCGGGGACATTAGACCGCAAGTGGTAATGAAGAACCTCAGGTATCTCATGGGTAAGTAGACCGGTGCCTTAACAATTGGGCAATAGAGTCATTCCTTCACCAACTAATACAATCAACGACACGAACAAGGAAAAACAAAAAAAACACACCAAATGCAAAGGGACGCACACAACATAAGGGAAAACTATGCTACATGGGAGGGGCAGTTTACAGATACGGGGGAATAATATACAAGATTTTCACGTACCCAACAACGGGATGAGAAAAATAGGTACCATCATTAAATAGTGGACTGAATTCATACCACTTCTAAAGTTTGAAAACAACTAGCTGGTCGTGCCACGCTCTCATGATGGCTGCGCATGGTTTTAGAAGAAGGGAAACCAAATTCCCATTCTCATACTGATATTGCACCAAAAACACATTTGCATCCAATGACCACTTCGTTACTTGTTTAGAATTTTTGCTCTTTGTAGTCTCCATTTGATATCTTATGACCATGAGAAGCCATTCTTCCATATTTTCAAAAACAGAATCTTTGTTTTCACTTAGACTAGGTTAGAATCATTGTGAATATCCATAGGGTATACTTTGGTGTGGGTTAGCATATCCAAAGTTTTCTTGTCCTTCTGATTGGTAACAAAAGCCACATAGTTCCCATTGGTTATATGTCTAGAGTTTTTCCTTACCTTGGGTCTATTTTCTAGCAGGGATCCTGAAACGAGTGAGATTGAATCCTCATCTTCTGTTGGAGCCCGTGTCAAAACTTGCATCAACAAAAGGGATTCTTTGTTTTGATCGGTTCTTCATTGTGGGCTTCCTTTCTTGGTATAGGATTGTTGGATTGTTTTTTCTCCTCAAGAATTTGTTCTTGGTGAACAGACAACTACTCTCCTTTTCCTCTAATTTCCTTTTGCTATTTTTGTTTTAGGCTGCTATTGATCTCCTTTAGTGCTTTCGTCTAGCCTTCAATCACTCCTCTATGAGAATCCTCTTGGTATTGTTGTTCAGGGCAAACTCTTGCCAAGTGCCCATGTTCATGACAAATTCTGCATTTGAAGGGCGTGTTCTCAATGTCAATGGCCTGTCTCATTTGAATCATCCCATCTCTAGCAAGATTCGGACAGGTAGAGGTTTATCCAAATTGAAACTGACATAGATCCTTGCATGATTAAGTACTCCTGGATGCCAAGTTAATTATGAAGTTGTGAAGCACTTACAATTGCATTCCCAATCCTTTGAAGGGATAACTAATTCCAATACTCTCTAGGAAGCATGGTAATTTAATACACACTAGGACCATGGTGGATAGGTTCTTTGTGGGGTTGAAAATTGGTGACCATGTTTGCATGAATAAGTCCGATCTTCATGAACCAAAGTCCATCTTGGAAGATCTGATCCTTCTCTTGTTTTGTAGAGAAGACGGCCGTAAAATATTCTTTGGGAATTGCTAGAACTTCAACTAATCTAGTGGAATTTTGATTCAATTTGCGGATGAGGTCTCAAATGAATAAGAGCCCAACCCCATAGCCTAGAGTCGCATAGCAGAAAACACTTAAAAGCATTTCCTTTCTATAAATTCCAAGCCTTAGTGACATCCACAAACACTGTGACTTTATTTCAATCTTCTTTTCAACTCTCCTAAGCCTCTCGAGGCTTTACCAACAATTGTTGTAGACTTTGCAACTTTCCTAAGACTCTAAGATTCTTTCACAATATCTCTAAGGCTCGGAGGCTTGCATCTACCCAAATTTGTGAGTATCCAACTAAACCACCCCAAATTCTCTATATTTGGGTTCAACAACCTTTTAGTTTCAATAATGCTAACATTCTCTTTTTAAAGGCACAAAAGAAAGTTCTGGATGACTCTCTATTTTGGAATGTCTTCGATCACTGTGAATTCCTTCCAAAACCAATAAATTAGATTGGTTTTGTCCTCTTGGTTTTAGAGTTTTGTGATCTTTGTAAGATTCTTAAAAAATCAGAAACACAACCGCTTAGGCTATTGTGAATCTCTAAGATCTCTCGAGCCAATCACTCATTAATCCTCTGCCATAGTGAGTCTCTAGAGATGGCGTGAATCTTGACCTCTGGTCACAATCCATGATTTTTATGGTGGCCCACACTGTCTCTAATCGCCCCCCAATGCATCCAGTGTGATGTGGCCTTGTGGAACACTCAAAGCATTGAATATGAGCTATTACAGTTAGTGGAAACTCACCGGTGAAGAGGAATGGTTCTATGAAGCTTCAAATGTGGATTGTGGCCATGATATGCATCCATATGCCCTGATTCTTGTCTGAATCAAAAGCTCTCTTCAAGAGCTTTCCAACGAGCTCAATAACACTCAAATTGGAGATTCCTCATGAATGATATGGCTAACTAAATTTCTTGCAAGCCGTTTTCCATTGTGAACATTTGAGACACGTGGCCCAAAATCAGAATTACCTCCAAGTGACAAGTGGCATCTCCTTGGTAATCCAGGATCACACACTTTCCATGCTTTCTTCTCATTTCTTTGTGACCTCCATGAACTCCGTGAAAGACTCACTAGGATTGTGACACTTGTCATAATCTTGTTGTTTTCACTCTAGCGCTTCCCCTTTGACCTTTGACTTTGAGGCATTACGGGATGATGTCATGTGGCATCATCTTGGCCTTTTTGCACATGGACCTTCTTGTAGCTGCTTTTTGATCTCAACTTTGTGTGGCCTAGGTGAAGAGACTTTTTAGGATGGTGACAAGTGTTACCATATCGTACTCCCATATCATGCACCATAAAACACTCGGTCACAACCTTTGTGAAAACTCCATGCAAAGAGCTGATGCATGGTGACACTTGTCACCATCTCGTAGCGTCATGGAATCTTTTGAACCATGGCCTCCCTTTGACCCTTGCAACCTCTATGCTAACTTTGAGACACTATGGGATTGTTACACATGACATAATCCCAGTCTCCCAAACTCATGGCTTTCTTTCTTTCACTTTGTGGCCCCTTTGAAATCTTGTGGACATAAATTCCGCCTTATGTCATGCTAAGTCCACTTCATTGGTGAATTGTTTACTTAGGTGTGAATGGAATTTGAACTCCTCAATAATTTTGTGATATTGTGAAGTTCTGCGAACACTTAAGTGAAGAATTGTAGCTGCTATGACTGTTACTTGGAAAATGTGGCAGTTGATTGAAGTCTGTGAACACTTGGTGACCCTGAATGTGATCTCTTACTGCCACCATCAAATGTAATCATGCGTTCTAGGGCTAAAACTGAAAATAAGAGTTTGGCCACAACCCCAAATGAATCAAATCTGAAAATACACCATCAACCAACAAGCATTAATCTGAAAAATGATTGGACACACAATTTAACCCTACTTGAGCAATCAATAATCAGTCCTTTAGGGAAGCGAACTGTATAGGCACTTCAAATCATCATAGAACCATGCAATAACAGCTGAAAACGCTTCTAAATAATTAATTCAATCACGGCAACATTTATCCATTCAAATTACATCAAAATAATAGAGGAAATAAGAGATTACCCCAGCTGCAATTAATTTTATGACAACAACAGAGCAGCCACAAACAAGGGCTAAATATAGCTTATAAACCTCCCCAAAAGTCACCAAATTGTATATTCCAGCCTTATAAGATATGAAGGACAATAATATCAACTCAAATTGTTCAAAAGTGCCCTACATGATATCAAACCCTTCACCCAAGAAAGTCGCCTAGGGTTAGAAGGGAAGAAATAAATATGAAATCCTCCTTAAAGCTCACTTGCGACCTCCGTATGAAGCCACCAATGCACAAATGAGGTTTTCCGTCCTCAAGTGTGATCCTATTGAAGGGTTTTGTCCTCAATAGGTGGCCAAGGAAGGGTTTTTGTCCTTCAATGGCAAGAATAATAGCTACACTAGCTCTAACTCAAAGTAAATGTCAAAATAGATGAAAGATGATAATCTTCCTCTCCATTTGAACTTCCTTAAGTACCCCTCCTTTGGCGCCAATGATGTATTAGAAGCCCCACCTTCATGGCCGACCTCGTAATGCACTTTTTAATCTTCACTTAAGAAGAACGACTTCATAATGAAGAAATATAATTTCTCCTTGCTTTGTTTGACAAGTCTTCCTTACCCCAGTTGAACCATTCCAATGTCAAGATTAGTTAATAAAATAATTAACTATGAAGGTACATCACTTACAACTATGTCAAGTTCCCCTCCTTTGCTCCTTCCTTGATGCCCACCGGAAGAGGAATGGGTATAAGGTCTTCCATAGTGACTAGCTTGGAAAAGGGGACATTACATCAAACCTGCAACTCCGTGAACGCTAAAATTTGGTTCAAGCCCCCCCGAACACCAACAAAATTCCTACCATATTTTTGGATGATGTGGGATTGGTCTTTGCCATGGATCCTCCTGCATCAGCTTCCAGTGTTCTTGAATCCACACTCTAGTTTTTGGTCTTGGTTAGGCACCCGTGCATCTGCAATTCAATGCCTTTTCCTTAAGAACCTACATGCGGTTCTCCATTTCTTCAAGAGAGAATTGTAACTTAGATAGGGTTTCTTCTAGGTGTGGTGGTTGAACTTACCACGCATAGTATACATGACACACTCATGTAGACTGATATATGGTAGCGGGAAGATGATTTATGGAGGTTTTGTGTAAGTGCTAAGTGCTGCGCATACTGCAAGGTGCTCAATGCAAAGGTACCATGAGGTTACATGTAAGGTGCAAGGAGATGGGCATGTTGCAAGTCACTTTGGAGCTGAATCAGTGCTACGGACTACTGCGAGTCCTTAAGTGTGGTGCGAGCTGTGAGGTTAAGGGGAACAAATTCCTAAGGAAGACTGTGACCGGTTTGCACATAGCTGCAAGATTGTGCACAAATCATTCGCCCTTACTTGAGGAAAAATGGTCTCCATTGCATTTTTTGGTTAGTGGTGGCAATTCAACTTGAAGTTGGTGAAGGTTGTATAGCTTAGCTTGATCAACGTATTGCCTTGCCTTGACCTCTTGAAACAACTCATGTGTGCCTTGGTGGGTGAGAGTTGTCACTTCAATGACTTGATCCTTTGGTGCAGTGCTCAAATGTTTGAGATCCAAATCAAAAGGATGTTGAGTCATTGTTGGCTCAAGCAAAGGTGGGAAGTATGTCTTAAGGAGTTCACTTTAAATATTGGATGTAGACCCAAGTATGTTGCCCAATCAAGAACAAAGGCATTCTCACCAACTGAGCACAAGATGGTGTAAGGACCATAGTCTTTGCACCTCATATTTTGACACTTGCTAACTATTTCTCGTGCTGGTGCTGCTAATGCATTTTCCTCCTGAGCGGGTGCCTCAAGGGGACTGTTGGAATTGGGGTGTGATCGGACTTGGTCATGTTGGCTAGACCATAGAATTTGAGAGATGTCGTTATTATTCCATAGCTCTCTCTTACCCTTTCCTCGTTTCTTCCCTTTGTTCACACATTACATCCTTCATGTCCACTTATGTCAAGATTGGGGTGTGATCGAACTTGGTCATGTGGGCTAGACCATAGCATTTGAGAGATATTGATATCATCTCATTGTTCTCTTACCCTTGCCTTGTTTCTTCTCTTTGTTCATACATTACATCGATCATGTCCACTTGTTCATTTGATCACCAATTAACACGTCAGTATCCCTACTTTCAGTAACACCACTGGACCTTGCTTGCACATTTTCACTCCTACTTATTAAACTTCAGGACTTGGGGATCACCTTTTTGCATTTTGGGTAACCATAGTTTTTCCTTAGGGTTCGCCCAAGGTCTTCTTGTTGAGCTTTCCCCTTCGTCCATGGGCGATAACAATTCTCTCGGTGTTGTTGTCTCTAGGGAGAATTATGCATCAACGGTCACACACACGCTACATATAAGTATTTCTAACATCTCTAGGGAGACACCATGCATCCACGGTCACACACACGCTACATATCAAATATGGATACCCCTTCTTAGTTTTTTATTATTTATACTTGTATGTCATTTATTGGTCATTCATTGTTATACGGACTAAAGTAGATGTATGTTTTCTTTAATCTATTACATTATCTTACTTATAGTATGCCCCTTGGTTTAATCCATCACTTGATCTATCTCTATTATGAATCCTAGTAGCATACATATCTTTATATTCGATACAGGCCATGCAAACCTATATCTATCTTAAGGTTAAGATTACCGATTCTCTATAATTACAACACTAGTGCTCTTTGAGCACCTTAGGTATCTACATTGTATGTATCCAAACGTGGATTTGATTCTTACATTTTAGAACTCAACTAGGAACTTATTTTTGTCCCGTCATGCATTATGATGAACCCAACTTGAATCTTACCCTAGCCCTAAATTAAGTCAAATTCACTTTCGCTTCTTAAATTTTCATACTTTATCCTACACCATCGGCCCCTTATGTAGTACTCCTACTACAAAACTCGATCTTATTTACACATCATTCATCTATTCCTTCAACCCCATTGGCCCCTGTGCACAAGCTTCTTCTACAATGGACGATCTCCATTCTGATCATTCCTAATTTCTCGCTTGTTCCTCCTTAATGCCATCATCCCACATACAACCTTCTTACATACACAATCTCGACCCCCACTTAGAAAATTTTACCAGATTTTTCATTTTCAAGTGTTCCTTGATTCACAATGGATTACTAGGTGATTCTACTACCTCTTTTACCAAGCCACCTCTAAATGGAAACACTAATAACAACATGGCGGATGGTTTCCATAAGCTACTTTCCTTATCACATAGACTGTTTTGCCAAATAGGAATTGTTAATGCTAAAAAGCCTAAACCAGCTCATCATAATATAAAAACCAAATCCAACATTTGAAACCCCGTCTTTGAAACTAAAGAAGAAGGAGAGCACAAAAGATGTCCCTGAGTTTGATTACACTCTTGTTATGTAAGAAAATCTTCAATAATTCCTTAAATATGTCAGGAGAGTCAACCAACATATTACAAAAATGCATTGAAGACTATCTCTATAACAAGTTGGATTCAAGTATTAATCATACTCGAGCCTTCTCCAAATGGAGCAAATGATGATACAAATCGATAACACAAAATCTTCCTCCAAATAAAGGTCCTCCTTATCGTCATCATGCAACTCATTGATCACTTAAAGTCAATAACAAACTATGATTGCAAATCAACTCTTCCAAATGTAATTTAATCTAGCTCATCTTGTCTAATTGACTGCAAACGGTCTCTTGAGGGCTCATGGAAAGACCATAGGTCAGTCCCCTCCTCTTCCAAGTTTGGAATTAATGGAGTACTCATTGACCAACCTCTCATCCACAATAGAGTCCTTCAATCCATTCAAGAGAGCCTCTCGCCCCCCTACATCGTTTCCACAGACATTGGAAGGATCACCCCTTCTGTTTCTTTCGATGGCTCTACTGATCCTGCCCTTCATATCAACGCCTTTTGGAAATCTTTACAAAGACTGGGTCATATCCAATTCTTACACCGCCCACCAAGTTATTGGCTAAAACACTCACAATGGCTATGTTTTAGATTGGTACCATACTCTTTTGGCCAACTCTATTGCCAGACTCGAAAGTTTGGTGAGCACCTTGGTTAATGAATTTTCAATATCATGACCTTCTTGAAAACAACATCAATGCCTTTATCAATTGCAAACAAACGGACAACAAATTTTCCCAAGCTTTCATCAAGTGTTGGAAGACCTTGTCCTCTAAGGCTGAACACTACATCCCTGATGGGAGTCTATTTGTGCTATTCCTTAGGACACTCGAACCTTGCCTTCAATACGAGGTGAGATCCTTCTCTCCAACCTCTTTGGAAGAAGCACTTGATAAATCCAAATGCCAAGATTAACTCATTAAAGAATTCAAAGAGCCTTCCCCCAAGCAATAAAACCACCCAAGAATATTCAAGTCCTCATGCGTCCTAAAAACAAGAATGCCATTGACAATGGAGTCACAAAAATTTCTTCTCAAGGTACTTCTTCTAATAGGACTATCCATAACATTGATCAATCTACCTCTAAATCACAAGGAAATTCTCTTTCTTCCTCCCGTGTTGACTGTCATCAACTGTTGTCTAAGGAGAAGTTGAGACGACGTGTACCCCGACCATTCACCATGGTTGTAGACCCTTCTCGACCTCTTCCTCAATGACATGATGGAAGTAGATTTTGTTGGTGGCATGCTAATTGGGGTCACTCACATGAATATTGTTTTTCACTCCGAATGGATGCCATCAGCTTCTTCTTAGCAACCCAACTTTGATCTATGACGGCCATCACTCATGAGCATTTGGCCGAAGCGGCCATCAAGGCATCGTGATGCAAATCGCAAAAGAAGTGATCTTCATGAAGCGATTCATCAAGCCAGGCTAATGAAAATATCTAAGATCCTGAATCTATAATCATGACCTGTTTCATTGAAAGTTATCAATTAAGCTAACTACTCAATGCTACAATCAATTGCTCCCTGTGCTTCACAGTTCATTACCCCCTAAAGAAAATAGTGTACAATCTAACTGAGAAGAATTGTGCCTTAGTCTCAAATAGAGCTTGTTATTTTGCATAATTTTTGTTGTTTTACTGCTCAAGTAGATTTGATTTATCAAACTCAAAAAAAGCTTCCAGACTTGTTAGAAGATTGGGATACATGTTTACAATGGAAATGAACCTGATAAATTGCAACACAAAATCAATCTAAATTGCTGCAGTAAATCCGAAGCTGCAATCAGGCCCAATTAAAGAATGCATTCTTATCGTAAAGTATAAAGTTGCAAAAACTCAGTCAAGTTGGACTTCGACATATTTAAAGTGTGCATGAAGACATTAATACTTGGCCTTCAAAATATAATTCCCAGAAATCATTAACCGTATGGCATTTCACATACCTGTTGTCGACTAAGTTTATTATCATCAAAGGGTAACTTTTTAGAGAGAGATTGACATTTTTGACGTTCTTTTGTTTCCTTTACTATCAACATTAGTTTATGACTCATTGGTACTAAGTGGCATTTGATTTGATAGTCTCAATGAAGCAAAGGACATGTGATATATGCATTGCTTTGTTGATATTTATTTTTCAAGTCGATTTGCATTATTGCAGATCTTGAATGTTTTCTGAATGAAAATTGTACTTGGTACATAAACCTTCGAAGTCCATAGGGCACTGCAAAATGTGAATTTTACGTGGAGCTTTCTCATATGTCTATACTTCGTGCATTGACAAACTCTGAGATTGCAACAAACGTAAAGTCATTGTAATTGGTTCGAATCTACGCACATCGCCAAAATCCTTATTGACAGACACTTGCTATAGGGTGGGTGTAGACTTGTCTTGATTGATTTATGCTAATCGCATACTGATCAAGTACATTAAGTAAAAGTATTGTGGAATTCTTTTGATGTGCGGGCTGGGAGGGCTAGTAGGATTCTGGTACTAAGGGTCTTGTTATTACATGAGTTTCTTTAGCAACTGACTCAAATTTGCTTAGGTGCATGGAGCTATTTCATTTGTTTATGGAATCAGTGTCGCTCAACTGTACAAGTGTTCCGATGTTGTAATTAAAGTTATGTTTCCATTATTTTTTTGCGTTGAAAGCTTCGAGCCTTCCCATATGGCTTGCGTTTCGCTGGTGTCCAGAAGCAATTGAGTTCCTTGAACAAATTGATACTGACAATGTAGTAAGCTCAGTATGGAGCCTACTATAATATTTATTAATGCTTTTGCACGATGAAATAATATCATGTAGGTCATGACATGAATGCCTAATACATATTCCATAAGAATCGTAGGCTAATACCATCTCCAACAAGTAGTTAGGCAATTAGCTCCGCTTGAATTAGTTTTACAGATCATCAAATAAACTGATAATGCGAAGAACGTGGTTGTTCCCTCATGTAGGAGTGGAAGTTTCGAGTGAATGCAACTCAAGAAAATGCAATAGTCAAAACTGCGAAGGAAATGTGGAGACCTTTTCACTTGCTCATGTTTCAGGATAGATAATGGTTCAAGTAGGTTGAAAGGCCTGACACAAACGAACCATATTAGATGAAATTCAGGACCACTATGGACCAATACTTTAGAGATTGCTAGTACAAGTAACATAGATATAATGTTTAAATCCAAGCACAAATGATGGTGGCACATTTAAGCATGATGGGTGTGATTCAGAAAACCATTTTAAATGGACAATTTAGCTTCACATCAATGGGAGGAATGAAAATACACGTGGCAAAAAGAGATTGAGAAGGCACACGTAAGCAACTAAAGAAGTAAATCCCGAAAACAGCACCAAAGGCATTTCAAATTGCCATGATCTGAGTAAATTTCAAATCTCGCCACAGGAAACATTGAATATTGACCCTATGGAGGTGAGATCTAGATGTTCCAAATCAAGTTAAATTGAATGGCCTTGGAAAGGTATCTTCGAAGTTTGTTTTGAAGTTGACATGGTTTTAGATGATGAGTAAATTGATGATCATTTGGTTGGAGACATTGAGAGATATGAAAAAGACACATACGGTTATATGGTGGTATTAGCTCAACAGAATCCCTCAAGGTTGATAATATGTCCAGCTATCTCTAACTAGGCATGTGATTTCAAGAATCTTTGTGAGCCCAAATTTTCCCCTCTTGCTATGAACAAGAACAATCAGGCGAAATGTCTTTGAGTTTGATAAGTTGCAGACCAAAGTGTATAATATTACATGACCAAGATATGTCCAATAAGCTCTTGTTGTCAACCTAGAAGTGCACCCAAATAGAAAATGGTGTGTACTCTCTCTCTTGATCGACAAAATTGGAACACCTCGAGGTTGTGGGTGACTTAAAACTGAGATGAACCTCCAGAGTGGGTTGGTTCCCATGTGAATCAACTAAGAAACTAATAAAATTGACAAGGAAAAGGGAGAAGGAATGCGAGAAATATAGGAAATTGAGGTGATACACCAATGATTTGACACACACATGTACTATTGCATATAGAGAACTATAGAGATCCACACACATACACAACTCCAGGGTAATCTGCAAAATTAATTCAAAGGTTTAGGTAAAGGACAACAATATAGGGAAGAAATTCCACAACAACGCAATACAATACCCTGATAAACACAATGAATACTCAGAAAACTCAGCTTTATGAAAAGACAAAAAAGGAGTTTTTTTATTTAGAGATGCAAGTACAAGCTAGGATTTCTAGAGCAAAACAACTAGACGAGTGTGTGTAAATAATTCAAAGGTTTAGCCCATATATATAGGCTTCCCTTTGAAACATGCAAGTGTACAAAACAAAGACAAACTCTTTTTGTCTTTTTTTTGACTTTGAAACATAAAGTGTTCAAAACAAAGACAAACTTTTTTTGTCTTTTGTTGACTTTGAAACATGAAGTGTTCAAAACAAAGACAAACTCTTTTTGTCTTTTGTTGACTTTGAAACATGAAGTGTTCAAAACAAAGACAAACTCTTTTGTCTCTTTCATGCACATGGGTCAACACTTTGTTTTATCTCCTCTTTGTCTTCTTCTATTCATGTCTTTTGCATGCTAGAGGGTTGAAATCACTCACAAGCTCCCCTTTAAAACTTTCAACTTTGACACCAAACTTTGTGTGCACAACATACAATTAATTGTGCCCACTATTTACTGTTTTAGTGTCCCCCTTTGGCTATTTTTAGCAGCTAACAGCAGCATGCTTTTCTTTCTAACTTGGCGCCATAACTCTATCTGAAAGCTGTTGCTATTTCTGTGTTAAAAAAGTACCCAGCTGGCTGTTTTAGCAGCTTCAAACATGCTTTATTTGTGCCAGATATAGTTGCTAATTGCAGCCTTAAACACTACCAGTATAGATTGAGTTTTGCTGATTTTATGGACTGTGTAACGCTGATTTTATCCTCTAAAAATGAAAACACAGTCCCCTTACTCTTTTGATGTATGCACAAAAATATAGTAACAATGTCCCCCTTTTGGGCAAATGAGAATTTTAACAAACTTCCTAACCAATCAAATCAAGAAGGATTAGATCCTTTTGATTCAACCTTAAATAACCCAATGTCGGCTAATTGCAACTCAAAATGGGGTTGGAAGTAGCCAAGGTGGTGGGCTAGATGGGCGTATCAATTGGAATTTAAATCCTCTTAATTCTGATTTTTTATAACAATAATTAAATAAATATGACTTCCAGATAGCTGAAAACTTCTAAAATTCATAACTCTCTTGATGCTCATAACTTGGGATTTTTCCCTTTCCAATGAACTAGAGAACATATTTTTTTGAGCACTAAAACCCTTTCAAAATAGCTCTTAAAATTCTAGATCTAGGCATTAGGTTTAACAGAAATTATTAAATTAATAACCAACACTTACCTCAACTGTTTTCACCCTCCAAAAGCTTGTTTTGATGCACAAAAATGCCAAGAAGAAATCTGAACTGAAATCACAATTTTTAAGCACCAAAATGTGTCCCAAATAATCAATAAACCAACCCCAGACTGCTGCAACTTGTAAAATTATTTCCTGCTTAACCAACCAAGTAAAAACTTTCAAACTTTGGATTTTGGGCCACAAAAATATGAAAAATAATATTCCAAAATTAATTTTCGCACAACAAACACAAAACCTTAATTTTGCCCTAAAAAGTAGGCCGCCCAACACATTTAGGGCATCAAATCATCTCCAAAAATTATAAAATTAATTGCAAAACATCGCAGATCTGAAATTCACTTGTTTAACCATCAAAACATGCAAACAAACTTAGATTTCCTTCAACAATCAATTCACTAGGGTTAGGAACACTCTCCCAATCAATTCACCACACAAGAGATGCAACATACACAAATGAATCCTTAGCAAAATCAGATTTACTTCAATTCCAAATCGAATGAGAGAGAGAGCACAATGAAGAGCTAGGACATACGTCCCATTTCTCCAAACATGGAGTGATATCAAATGATTAAATCAACATCCTCAAAAGATGGCCATGCAACCTCCTTTTATAAGATAAGGGGTGCAACATTCACATGGCCGACCTTTTCCCTTTCGGAGGGAAAACTAATAAAACTTAATTAAAATATTAAAAGACTAATTTTATGTGCACTTTATTATTTTTTAATTAAATAATATAAAGTAACTAACTTATGTGCACATTTTAAACTAACTAGAGACTCCCACTTATAGCGCTAGGCATGCCAAGGGGTTACAATGCAAATAAAAGAGATGAACAAATATATTAGTAATGCCCCGGAAAAGGGGACATTACAAGATATTTTTTTGTGAACAAGGAGAAGATTTACTTGCTGTTTTGGGGGGGAAAAATCGGGTTGTAAAAAGACATTAAATTGTAATTGGGCTTGTCCTCATAATTAAGGGAGTTAGTTTTGGTATTCTGATCAAAAGGGGCTTTGTCTTTCAATTTCTGAAGAGGTCTTGAGATATAATTGTGAATACTGCATGATTCCTTTGTGAAATGCATATAGAATTCAGTTTCCCAAACTTTTGTGTCAAGGTGGTTGCAAGTGTACAACCATTGACGAACTTTGAGAGCATTCAGTTGATGTTCCCTTGCTAAGAAATTCAAGAACTAAATAAAATATGTCCGCTTCTAAGTTTAATTTCTGTGTTCCAGATGACAAATTGCTGATTGATGAGTCATACTTTCTACTGTAGTCTTGCATTTACTGTTTCTCTTTGTCATACATTGGATCTGTCCTTAATGTTTGTGCTTTGGTCATTAAGTTTGAAGTTGTGAGCTTTCCCTCTGCAATATTGGACTGGATTGTAAAATCCTTGTCATAAACATTTTGTACTGATATATTTTTGTTAGCCTTTGAGTGTATCTTGGGTGTATGAGAGATGAAGCAGTAAATACTTTATTAAAGTGCTTGCACGATCTCTTGTGTTAAGTATTTTAGAGATTGTACTAAATCTTTTGCATCTATTGAGATTCAATGAATGCAAATAGTTCTTAGTAGAGATTGTTACTTCTTGATCTAGTTTTATGTATTTTTCAGGATTGCAGGATGTTTTGAGTGTTAAATGCTATGTCACAATGAACTTCTCTGCCTATAATTCCCCCTTTGTGAAGTTACAATTGCCATAATTGACCCCATCCCCCCATTATTAAACGTCCTTTTGTTCTATTTCACTACCTTGTTGCTCTGAACATCACTGAAAGTGTCTTTTAGCCTTAATTTCATTATCAAGAGAATGCAAGAGCAATTGAACTTAACTGTCTTTAGTAACATGTGTCTAGTGTGATAAGCATATGCAATACTTTGTGTGACAACTTGTGAGAGTAAAATGTTGTGTCCTTGACCATGTTTGTCCCATATCAGTTCACCATTTAGAAAAAAATTGAGGGAACAAAGATCCTATATCCCCCTCTACGATTCAGGTTACACCTCGGGTCCTCTCACCTTGGTTCAAGGCAGGACCAAAAGTAGAAAGAAAAGGCCATCTCCTTTGTACGTGCCCCTCAATCATCCCGAGACTTGATCCCAAGGAAAGTGTTAGACCCCTCCTCGGCTACAAAACGACACAACAACCCGGTCTACCACCGTTCCAAGCCATTGCCCCCCTTTCTTGAGGAGAAATTGCTGTCAATCCAACGGGGGTGCAAATTTGAGGACCAATACGCCTCTGACGCTGTTGCGGGGGACATTCTTTAAATTCTCCTGGTTATTGATTGATATATGTTCTACTAACTTGTCAACAACACGCTTCTGATGCCGTTGTCGGGAAAGTTTATATAAGATTTATTTGATTGGATCATATTTTGAGTTAAATTTTCTCAAGCTGTATGAATTACTAGTATTTCTTGATATAAGTTAATAGGTAGTTTGGCTTTCAAAGTGCAAATTACCCGTCAACATGCCTTTGGCGCTGTTGTTGGTGACTTCTTGAGTTGCCAGGGTATTGCTTGATACAAATTGATAGTTAAGGTTCAGATATCCTGTCAACAAGCTTTTGATGGCACTATTGGGACTTCTTTAGTCCAAATAGAGGTTCAAAATACTTCCGTTTATAAAGCTTTGCCAAACTAGTCCATTCTGAACGTATTGTCCCAATATTTTCTCAGCATAAGTAGGCTTTCCATAAAATCTGACTCCACTGGGAAAAGCATAGTAAAATTCATAAAGATCTGCAAATCTTTGTCTACTAGTTTGTAAAGCTATCATTTCAAGAGCTATTGGAGTTGATCTATACATCTAAGGTGCAAGACCTTAGTGGTGGCTTCGTTTTTAGAAAGAAAATATGGTATATACTAGTGCAAATCATTTACTCCTTGCTGATTAACTCTTCACTCTTGCAAAGTTGGAAGGAAGAAGGTCCTTCTTCAAGTTTGATCCTACCAGAAGGATACTTCCATAACTGGACGGTACAAATTCAAGAAGAAAGCAATCTAGAAACCAGTGGGTGGTCAAAGGTCAGAAGGCAAGATTGTTCTAACTGTTGGATTTGATCAACCTTTGGTGGAAGACTATCTAGCTCACCTGACAGCTTTAAACCAAGTAGCCCTCAAACTGATTTGCATACTTTGTTTCAAGAATGTCCAACATCTACTAACAACAAAGGTATTCTTCATCTTCCTCCTCTGTTGACTCTTGAGAATAGAGTATTTTGTGAAACTGAGTCCTTGAAGGATCAATATGTTGTGGATCATACTCCTTTGCCTCAAAGACCCCTAGTTCCCCACCGTTTCAATCCTTCTTTTGCAACACCTCCACCAAATAACATGGCTGCTCCCCCCTCCTAGAGAACCTTTCAGAGTTAACACATATAGACCTATTGATTTTAATGACATGGAAGGTTATCCAAATGAAGTACCACATGAAATCAGAAGCAGATTGCCTAGGTTTTAAAGAAATAATGCCATGAGTGGAGATCAACATCTTATATTTTTTCAAAATGTTATGGATGACTATGAAATGGAGCATGAAGATGTTTATGTAAAGTTATTCATACATACATTAGAAGAAGATGCCAGGGAATGGTACAATTTGTTGCCTACAAATTCAATTGATTGTTGGTTACAAATGAAGAATGCTTTCAAACTCCAATATGGTGATAAGATTGATCCTTGGTTTCTCTTGATTAAGTTTGAAAATATCAAGAAAAATCCAAATGAGTGTGTGCAAGACTTTCACAGTAGGTTTAATAAAACTTTAACTAGATTTTCTATTGATCTAAGGCCTAGTGATGATTCTTGCTTGATCAAGTACTCAGATGCCTTTGACAAAAAAGTAGCTTATTATCTAAGGGATAAGAATCCTATAACTTTGAGGCAGACTTTTTCTATGGCTGTCCAAATTGATAACAATATTAAAGCAGCTGGGAAGCCTCCAAAGAGGGAAGGTGTCAAGCTGATTAATCTAGAAAACCTTCAGGCAAGTAAGGTAGTTGACTTAGAAGAAGTGGTTAAGACTTTGGCCGGAGCAGTCAAAGAGATCTCATACAAGCTTGCTAGAGCAGAGAAAGGCTTGACTTCAAACCCTCAAGTTCAGCATTCGGCCCAAGGACATAATAGATTTGGGACTCATCCTAAAGGAGATTACCGGGCTGATGACAGAGGAAAATGACCTATGGGTTCAGACAATAAGCAACAAGCCTCTAGAGAGAACAAAGCAGTCCCATATCCATTAACAACAAGAGTATCATTAGTAGAGGAAGATCACATCATTGAATGGTGTGATAAATGTTTACCACCACTCCCCTTGTGAGTCATTGAGAATCAAAAGTCAAAAAACAAATCCAATCTTTCCATGATACAATGCTGACCCTGGCTTCTATTGGACCAAGTCATCATACCATTAACTGTAGGCACATCCACCAACTGATAGTGCTAAATGAATTGAGACATGACATTCGAATTGACATCAATATGGGGAATCCCACCATGTTTCTCTTGAATATTCAAGATAGTATTAAAATACCCTCCGAAAATAATAGGCATTTGAGGAAAAGATTGGATAATATAGGAAAATCCCTGCCATTGTTGTCTTTTTTCTTCCACAACCAAAGGAGCATAAACATTAAAAATTAAAAAACTTCCGGTCTTCCATTTTAGAGTAGGCATGCAAACATAATACACCCTTAATTGCACAGGATTTTTTAGACTATAATCATTTTGGGATCCCATAGAGAGGCAATACCTCCTGAAGCTCCATGAGAGCTTATAGAAAGATGTTTAGCTCTAGGCCAAATGTTTTCAGCTAGCATGTACATAAGGTCAATGGAGGCTTTTGTTTCTTGGATACAAACCATTATAGGATGATCAACATTAATCATTCTTTATGTTCTTGAACTTTTGAAGGAGAACACTTCAAACCCCTTATATTCCAAGAAATCACTTTGATTGAGATGGATTTTGGAAAAATTGGGACAAGTCTCGTGCTATTCCGGAATTACTCAGTTTTTGGCCCCTCCTGCTGAAGTTTAACTTGATTTGACTTTCTCCAACCTTCGTATTGGTATCCATTTTAAATTTCTTGTGTTTTTCCTGGTCCATTCCTAAAGTAGGTTCTATTTGATGTGACAACTGAGAGTGTAACAACTAGAGCTCTTTCCACTCCTGTCTCTTTTATTTGCTGATTATGTCCCTGAAATTGCTCATGGAATTTATTCTTGCGCTGGTAGCTTTTCACCCTGTTTTTGCTCACATTCTTATTCGGATGAGCTTGAAAAATAATCATCTGATTGTGGCCTCCGACATCCGGTTGAGCTTGAGCTGCTTGTTGCTTGTTCTTCTGTGTTTATGGCACTTGTGATTCCATGAGTATTTTCGGCTCCTCTTCCACCCTGCTCCTGCAGGCTAGCAAATCTGTTATTGTTACTAGTGTCAGCCCATTCCTTACCTTTTTTCTTTGCCGTCTGATTCTTCTTTGGAGTAATAAAATCATCTTTGGTCTTCTCTTCCCCTTGCTTTTCTGAAACTTTATGCTTACAATCCCGAACTAGATGCCCATATTCATGACATATTTGACATCTAAAGGGAATATTTTCATAGTCCAACACTTGGTCCCACTTGTCTTCCTCTATGACTAGAGATATTTTTGTTGGCAATGGTTTATTAAGGTCCATCAAAACACAAATCCTTGCATATATCATCTGTTCCAGTTGTAGAGAAGCATCAATAGTCATCATAAAAGTACCCAACGCATTGCCAATAGCTATGAAAACTTTTTGATTCCAGTACTCAGCTGGAAGACCAAAAAGTCTTTCCCATACAGGGGCTATCGAGGGAATTTCTTCATTTGATATAAACATGGGGTGCCAAGGTTTCATAAACAGCCCAGCCCTTCCCAAAAACCATGGTCCGCCTTGAAAAATGAGTTCCAATTATTCATCACATAAGGTAAAATTCTATATTTATTATTCATATTTCATATTGTGTCATCGACATTAACTTAGAAATTAGAATCGAGATACATACCTCTTGCTAATGCTCTTGCTCTTCCTCTTCCTCTTCTTCCTCTTCATCTTCTTCATCCTCTTTCTTTTCCTCTTTAGTTTAGTGTGATCAGAATGAGTGTGGATTGTGTTTTTATAAGTTTTTTGGAGCGTTTTAGGGTTAGGGATGCAAAATAACACTTTAAGTGAGGATAGGAAAATAATTTATGTTATAAAAGTGTGTATTTTTTTAATGTTGAAATAGAGTAGGCCGTAGCCGTGTCACAGTATCCCTTGTGGCGTCCCCTTGTCTTTGAAGCACCTAAAACTTCTCGGGTGTGTTCCTAGAACTCAGGGATTGTCCCCAAGAAGTTCCCTTCTTTTTTTCAGGTGGGACGTGAAGGGACATTTCGTTCCTGCCCCCAAGCATCTGAAACGTCCCGGACATCCATGATGACAAGGGGATAGGGGTGCGCATCCATACGAGAGCTCTTTCTCTAATACCGATGATCCGCACGATGGGGCCTAGTATGCCGGTATGGAGGAAAACCCTATGCTTGGAGACAAGTTGTAGGTTACAGAATACACAAAGAGAACTAAACACAATAGAAAATCAATCACATTTGGATTTTGAAGTCTTTTGGAGAATAGTGCAACTTCTATTCAATTGATAGAATAGGGAAAAGTACAGCGGTGTACAAAGCTCAGTAGGGCTCAGAATGAAGATTCTTGCAATTAAAAAGGGAGAAACTCTTTCCTAACTGATTTGCTTAGATTGGAATGCAATATAGATGTGTATGAGAGATACAAGATGCTAAGGGCATGCAAGTATTCAATATTATGTGGTCTACGATCATTTTGCTACCCTTTGGGCTGAATGACTCACATATATACATATATCATTACAAGATGGTAATTACAATAGACGATGGTTACAAGAGGGAATGGTACAGAAACTATACATCTTTTTGGCCAAGTGATTGTTGGTTTTCTTGTAGGTGTGGCAGTTGAACTTCCTGTGTGCTGTATGCTAACAGGTTCTCTGACATGACGTGCACGTAGAGAGTGCCATCTTGTGTGTTGTGTGTTAGTGGGAAGCCGATGTTTCTCGAGGTCCTACGCAATTGTGAAGTGGTGCATGGCACTGTGAGTACTGTGAGGTGCTAAATGCAAAGGTACTGTAAGTGAGGGATGTCCTGTAAGTCACAATGGAGCTGTGGGGTATGTTGCGAGGTGCTGCACTAGTATTGGGAAGTACCATGAGTCCATGTGCATGGCATGAGACACTGTGAGGTTGAGAAGCACAAGGTCCCAAGGAAGAGTACGCATGCTTGTGCGGCTGCAAGCCCACCCACTTGCACACGGATTAGAAGAGGGCAGAGGGAGAGAGAGGCAAAGGAGAGGGAGAGGGAGTCTATCCAATCTTTTCTTTGTTCTTTGCCTTTGGAATCCATGTCTTGCAATGCATTTATACCTTGGAAGATTTTTGTTTATAGAAGTAATTCTTTTGATTGAACTTGATGCATGCATGATATATGTATACTTAACGAATGAAAACAACCCAAGAGTGTAAGGGTGATGGTTGTTACAGTATAATAGTTTTAGTTTCAGGTCTATTTGGAGTAAGAGTTAAAAAGATCTTGGCTGTACAGGTTGTTGGATGTCAAGGCTTCATATAATGGCAAGGGCGAGCCTGTATTATTTATGGTATTTGAGTATGCAGATTCTGATCTCAGACAATATATAGATGCATGCCGCCGGAGTGGGGCCAAATTGCCTTCAAAGTCTATCCAGGTTTATTTTTAAATGGAAAGTCACCTCTGCTTGGCGCTGATTCCATTATATGTTTAGTTCTCTCTTTAACATTTTGTGTCGATTGATTACAGAGCTTTATGTATCAACTATGTAAGGGCATCACTTACTGTCACAACCATGGGGTGCTACACAGGTTCCGTCCCTAATCTGAATTCCTAGTTCAACTTCTTGCTGTTCATCCCAGCAACAGACATATAATCTGATATGCTGAATGCACAAATGTTTGCTAGGGATTTGAAGCCACAAAATATATTGGTAAATCAAAGAGTGGGGTTGCTCAAAATTGCAGATCTTGGACTGGGAAGATCTTTCACTGTACCCATTAAAAGCTACACCCAAGAGGTATGCTTTCTTTTGAAATACTGTCTCATATTCTCAATGTTCTATTTTAAATTTTGTATGACAAAGCACAGGCATATATGTGGTGCATGTCCAATTTTGAATCCTGGGCCTATGCTGTTCTTTCTTTCTCCTTAATATTCAGCAGATCTATATACTCTAGAGCATATTCGTAGGTGTAAATACTAAAAGCTGCTCAGAGCTCTTAACTATCTAAACCTCTTATTTGCAGGTTGTTACTCTATGGTATAGAGCCCCTGAATTGCTGTTGGGCACCAAACACTATTCTACAGCAGTAGACATATGGTCTCTTGGCTGCATCTTTGGTATGACCTCAACCAAATGGATTCTTTTTGACAATCATTTTAGCAGTATTTGATAATATGCAAACGACTGGTTGGTTGTTCTTTGTCGTAGCTGAATTATGTAATATGCATGTACTTTTTAATGGAGATTCACAGATACAACAGCTTCTAAAGATCTTCAGGTGAGAGTCGAATGAAAATTTAACTTATGCTATAGAGGTTTTTGGTATCTATGTAGCAATTTTAGCTGATGCTTACCAATTATCAATACCTTCATATATAGAACCGGCATGCGGAGAATGATTTCACGTTCTTAGAAAAGTAATAAATATTCTAATACATGTGTGCTTGAATGCATCCAGGTCACTAGGAACTCCTAATGAACAACTATGGCCCGGAGTGACCCAACTTAATCACTGGCATGAATTTCCTCGATGGAGACCTCAAGAGTTTTCCAAAATTGTTTCCAATTTGGACCCAAATGGCTTAGACCTTCTTTCTGTAAGTTTAATGTACCTTTGGTCTCCATTCGGTTTGTGCTTATTTTTAGTTCGAAATACTCGATAGTTCAAATGAAAATACAGCATTGCTATTTGCATTTGCTGCGCACACTAATGGAAAAGCTTAAACAGCCGGTCTGTTGGTATTGACTGGCTGTTAACGCATGGGCTGTTTAGCACTGTTTGGTGTTTTTGGGTTTTAAAAGTCCGTACGTTCAACACCATTCAATTCGAACGCACCGAATGTTTATGTGAATTCTATCTTATGTTCCAATTTTTTTTTTTGGATTCACTAATTCCCCAAGTTCTGAGGGATATAATTGAAAATGATTGCATATATGCAGAGGATGTTGCAGTATAATCCTGCAAGGAGGATCTCAGCAAAAGCAGCTCTAGATCATCCATATTTTGACAGTTTGGATAGGTCACAATTTTGATTCTAGTTTCAGATGCACGGAGTTGATTGAATATTACCGGTAGCCATGTATAAAAACGGAAAATAGTTGTAAAATTCAAATTTTGCAAATGTATCTTCAACGTGAAAAAAGACATTTATTTTTGGAGATCCATCTTAAATTACAGATGCGGTATCTAGTCTATCTATAACAACGGCTTGGTTACCTGGGTGAAACACCCGGTCTTAGCAGGCCTACCTTACTGCCAAAATGCATATATAGTAGCATTTTAGAAAGTTCAAGGGACTGCAATAGAGATTCTTTAAAGAGTGGTTAAGGGAGAGGAGCCACTGGTTGTGCACCCTGAGTTGAGGGGTATACAACACTCATATAAATATCATAAAATTTGAAAACAAAAAAATCTTTTAATAGATTTTTTTTATTTTTCATATAAATATTTTCTTTTGAATATTTATTTTGTATGGAAAGTGGTTTTTGAAGGTATTTAAATTAAGTAGTTTTCTATACAAAGAAATTTAGGGGTGGACCATTGCATTATGTCATGCATTTTTTTACCACTTATGTGGCATCATTTGATTGGGTGATTATTTGATGTGACTCATTTTATTGGTTATTTTTTTTTTCAAATTTTAAGTGAGAAATATACATGTATTAGCCCTTGACTTTACATCTACCCTCACCATTATTGGTCCATGCTCCACTATTGGCTCATGGATGAGGGGCTGCTATTTTGGGGTGTTGGACCTTGACTCAAACTCGGGTCAATATGGAAACCTACTCAGAACTTACTTTTGCGTTCGATCATCAGGGCTGAAGGGAACCTTGTAGCACGTATAGAAATTTCAAGGGACTCGAGTAAGTTCCTTTAAAGAGTGTTTATTTGTGTTAAAAGTCATTATCTTTTGAGCTACATTACATATGATATTATGTATAAGATGGAGAGTAATAGGCGTTGGAAACATAAAAATTTATTGGTTATATATATAAAGAGTGCTTATTTGTGATAAGGGTCATATCTTTTGAGTTACATTACATAAAATGTAGAACAATGGTATATATATATATATATATATATATATATATATATATATATATATATATATATATATATATATAAAGAGTGCTTATTTGTGATAAGGGTCATATCTTTTGAGTTACATTACATAAAATGTAGAACAATGGGTGTTGGAAATATAAAAATTCATTAGTTATTTTTAGTTTCCATTTCGTACAATACTATGTAAAACAAAAATAAGAATCACACATGCGCGCGCACACACACAAACACGTGTGTGTGTGTATTTTAATTGTTTGTTATATAAAATTTTAATGTTTGTTTTATATATCTATAAAATGTGAGGGTGTGAGAACTAGTGTGTTTCTCATATATATATATATATAGAGTGTGTGTGTGTGTGTGTGTGTGTGTGTGTGTGTATTTTAATTGTTTGCTATATAAAATTCTAATGTTTGTTTTATATCTCTATTAAATGTGAGAGCATGAGAACTAGTGTGTTTCTCATCATTCTTTCTTCGAAAATATTGGCATCTTATAGTTATTTCAAAATGAAAACAATAATTTGATTTGCCTTTTGTCGAGTGGTTAGAATACATTTTGTTTATATATATATATATAACACAAAAAAATTGATTTCCGTCTTTAATTTTAATTTCGTCTGTACTATCTTTCACCTCTATGTTTATGTGGAATTAATTAAAGATTACAAATATGTTTCTAAAATTTGGCATGGTATTAGAATAGGCAGACCTTATCATTTAAAGTGACTAAGATTATAATACGAGGAAATTGAAAATAAATGTTTCGGTTTATGCACATGTACAAAAAACTTCTTTTAATTGGCAAGAGAAAACAAAATGACTACTTCAAAAATTTATCATGTGGGTTATTCTAATCAGAGATACGATTCCAATGTGTATTTGTTTGTTCATATTGTTGCAATATCGTGAATAATTAGCACTGATAGTTTTAGTCAAAATATTTTATGTTGATAGTTTTAGTCAATTTTTTTTTATGTTTGCAATATTTTTTTCGATACTCATCTTTGTTGTTTACTTCGACCAAAGAGACTTTCAAAAATTACTTGTTTATAAACTTAAGGCATTTTTCTCTTATAACACTACTAAAAAATATGTAGTTTTAGTTTTTTCCTACATTTTCAAAATGATTTTTTTTGAAGCAAAAAAAACAAATCTAGTTTATATGTGAAAAAAGTTGTTTAAATAACCATGTTCTTTGTTGAGAGACGAAGGCTTGTGTAGGATTCGTTTTGGGTGAAGAATCAATACCAATTAATGAAGAAAAACATATAAAGGGCAATATATTAGAGTTACTCCAAAAAATGAGGAATTGATACAAGAGCATTCATAGGGTATAGCCAATCTTACATCAACCAAAAACATGTAGGGGTGTGTTTGTGTAGACTAGTCAATGCATTTGCAAGTTTGACATAGTTGAAGTTCATTTATGTAAAGCATCAACATTCCCACACTTTTAAAAGAATCAAATACATCATAATTGATAAATTTTTGTTAGCAACATGGTTCTGACTCAATTGGATGAGTCAGTTGACTATTGGTCTAGGATCTAGGGAACAACTATAGCCATTGGTGACTTGAAAATGATAGGTTCTTGTGCAGAGGAAAAATGTCACAAGTAATATCTCCAAATTGGAATGTGATTTTGTATTTGGATTTTCCTTGAAAAATTATGCACTTAAAAAAATGACATTGGATTTCAAGTTTGCATACAAAAGTTATGCCCTTTAGAAGTAATAGATTTGAATCATTAATACAATTGATGAACATTGAACCATAAACACTTTTGCCGATACTCAAATTATAGATGTCACTTCTTGTTGAGTGCGAGCAGCGATCCGTAACTCACAAATTGTCAGTTTCATGCATTTCTATGCATCCTGAGAATGTGGATTGGTACTAGAATTGTTAGTTCTTGAGTTTGGAGTTAGTTTTTGTAAGAAAGCAAATAGCAAGAAAAAGGGGAAGGTTTTGCAACAAACTAGTTAAGAGCTTACAAAGTGAGTGCTTAGGCTAGAATAGAGCAAAGATTGTTTTAATGCCTCAAGGGACTATATGGGGGTGTCTTTTATCTTCATATGCATTGTACCTCCATAAAGAAAAAGTGTTTTATGTGCATACTCTCTCCAATTAAGTCATTTATGTAATAAAGTTTGAAGTTTGAGTCCCAAGTTTGAGTGGGTGTTATTGCGAGTGTCCATTTGAGTGAGTGAGTCTCAGCTGCAGGGAAAGGTTGTGCTTCATTGGACACCCTCACTTTACCTGTATCATTTGGTATCATAGAAAGTGTATTTTGCAAGGGTGTTGAGAAAGTGTGTTTTGCAAGTGTGTTGAGAAAGTGTGAAGACATCTTCTAACATAGTGTTCGTTAGAAGTTTTTGTGTTGAGTGTCCCGTATATGCTATCTAAGATGTTCCATATGATTATCCTCTCTCTCTTTCTCTCATTTCAATAATATAGATTAAGATATAAGTAGAGGACCACTTTAGGTCCAACACACAACCCAAACATAGTGCCTAGGGGTGTATTGTTCATGGAACTAGAAGAGAGTAACCCACACTCGTATCAAAGGCATACGATTCCAAAGTTTATGTCTAAGATATGGGGTTGGGTCTTATGGGGACCCTAATGGGTGTGAGAATGAAGATAATATGTAAGAGCTAAGCTAAGGGTCGTAATGCTATTTGGTGGGCTATAAAGGAACAATAATGTAATAGACAAATATATGCTACACTATCCTGGTTCAATACATAATACATCAACATAATCAATCACATCAACATAAACGAAATAGAAGGGTTAGGGGTACTTACCTTTGTGAAGACAAACTTGTTGCATTAACCCCTCTAGAGTTAGTAGCATCTCATGAGAGGGTTGTCACAGGTGGATTACAATAGGGATAGGTAGAAGATCTAAGTAGATCAAGTCCTTGGGATTTCAAAGGCTAAGGTAGACCTTGCTGATATAACTCCTATTCTTGTTGCTTTTAGTAACTCAATGCTCCAAAGATGACCTTCAAATATAAGCACCACTAAGACCCTAAACCTTTTAAGCCTTTAACAGAATATTTGTGAGTGTAAGTAGAGAAAACTATGTGATTATATCTTAGAAAAATGACACCAATGATGCTTATTTATAGGAGAATGTAACCTCATGATTGGTGCTCAACCTACCTTGATGTAGTTTGTAGTTGTGCAAGCCTCCTCAAATTTCTTGTGTAATGCAAACTCTACTCCTTTACAAAATCTCACAGTAAGGATATAACCTCATGACGGTGCACACTCATGGCCTAACTCATTGCAACATTTCATGTAACTTACTCTTTCATGCAACTCGCCTTACCTTTAGAAACATATAGTGACAAATATACAACCTCATGATATTGAATGCATCTCCTTGCATAATTCCACGCACCTTTCCTCTCTTTTACAACTTCCTCAACACTTAACATCTTTTGTTGAGTCTCGCAGTACCTCAATGATTTTCCCCATGCAATTCTATTTGATTCACACACTTGCTTCACAACCCACGCAACTTGTGTAGTCTTGTGATAGCACTGTGAAACCTTTGTGGATATGTAATCTTACACAAATTGATATGTAAGTGTTCACAAATTTTGTATCATTGCAAGCATTACATCTGTAACTTTTGCATTGCCACATAAAATTTCGCATCCCCTGTATCCTACCTTATCGTTGTGTAGTACTTTGCGGCTCTTTTGCATTCATCACACTTGCACATTGCTTCCTCCCATGCCATTCGTCACCATGGATATACACATGACCACTTTTCTTCAGCATTTACTCAACACCCGGTTGTTAAGAGACACATTAGGCTGATGTATGCAGGCCAAAATGTGTCTTAACAACATGCACTCTTACTCATCTGTTCAACTAGGGTATTCAAGGCAATGAGTAGGAGACACACAAGTACCGACATATAAGGGGGTAGGCTTAAAGGGGATACAATCAGTGCTAGAGTTGCATATCTAGAGGGAGGTAACCCTTACAGTAGGTCAACCTAGGGTTTCCAAGGCCCGTGGTCAGATAGAGGAATGAACCCTACTAAGATATCAATGGTTGGGTGTGGAGAGATATGGATCAACAAAAAATGAAAGAAACATGCAATAATTGAAATGAAAGTAACTAAAGAATTGATATTTGATAAGAGTACTAAGTTAACTAGCATCAAACATGTATAATACTAAGCTAACATAACACAATGAAAGAGGAATTGAACTAATCTATGCAAAGTGACAAATAAGGGCTAGAGCACTCACCTTGTACATGTAGGGTGGTTGTTGATGCATCTATCTCCCCTGAGAAGAAGCACACAGAGAGAGAGAGTCACTATTAGGTGGAGTAGGGGAAGACAATTCCTGTCCTAGACTCACTATATGATGACCCAAATAGTGCAAGAAATCATCCAAGAAGAGAGGTGTCCAATCCAATCCAAGCAAAATGCAAGATGAACCAAAAGTAGAAGTGAGCAGATGCGAAGATGGCGCAAAAGAAGTAGAGCAAATGACAATTCAGGATGTCTTAGCTTCCTTTTTCTTATGAGTGTCAAATGAAGTGGAGGTATATATAGGATGTCATTGCCACGTGGGTGATGGAATGTCAACCATGAGAAAATATAACACCGACACAATCGCCCACAAGTGATTGTGTCGACCAAGGATGCAAAAATAAAGTAATGTGTCATGAAAGGTAAAAATATGTGTTGTGAGTCATGAAAGAGGATGAACAAGGTGTAAAATGGTGGAATGCAAGCAAGAAGTCATGAATATGATATGCATGAGACCTAGGAGGACAAGGATACCTAATGCAAACTAAGGCCAAGACCAAATAGCGACACTCTCTCTGTGTATTGTCTCTAACCCATAATGGTTACATGAATAACCATTCCCCATTCTTGGCAGGCCCCTTAAGGCACTCACTCAGGAAATAGATGCATCAACAACCCTTATCTACACAAGGAAATTGTTAGTAACATGTATGAAAGATGAAAAGTGAAAAGTGAAAAAATTAGGTGTATACATATGCCCCAGCCATTGATCACCACATGTTGCAATAGTGAAACATGGGTGGTCAATGGAAAAAGACAGTCTGTAACACCAATACTGAAAGTAAGTACATAAAGAAGTGTTGAAAGGACTAGCTAAAATGAAATATACCCACCAATGTGTACCTGATAGTGTCGCTTGTCTTGCCAATGTGTGGGATGCAATCCATGCTGCTAAGAACCTGGAGAAGCAAAATCTGAAAGGAAACACTAGAGGATCATCAGTAAAATAAGACATAAATCACCTAGCTAGGGGTTCATGGGATGGATGTCGTGATATCATGATGTCGAGATTTCATGATGGTATAGTGTCAAAAATAGGTCAAAATCGAAGATCGTCAAAAGGAGGCATGTAATAGGTCGAAATAAATGGCATGAGATCACGATCAAGAATGCAAAAAAATGACATGAGCTATGGAGATCGGGAGAAGTGAAAATGACGGGTATTTGAAGATTAAGGCTGATCACGACCAATTTTGAATAGAAATTTGAGATTTATATAGTAATTTTGATTGTTATTTGCTTATTACTATTTCTAGAATTGAGAGAATGTGAGCTCTGGAATTCAAATTTGGGTGAATTTTAAACGACATGACATGAGTACGTGGCGGTGATGGAGGACGATGAGGAGGAGCACACAACGAAACTCGACCACAAGTAAGTCGTTGCATTCAATTCCATTGAGTAAATTAGGTGTAATTTAGTTTTATTTTTTTGAAGTTGTTAGCACATAAAACTTGGTCAAACTTGTGCCATTGGGTAGGTTAGGTTAAAATACAAGTGGGTTTGGGAGGGTTTTAAATTACATTTTTTGTCATTTTTCGTATTTGAAAAGTCAGAATTGGGGAGGTCGCGGCCATGATTTGGCTAGACGCCATCGTCCCCTTGCAACATCAGGGCCGATGTCGTCGAGATGGGAAAAACAAGAGCGGAAGGGGACGATGGCATCTACTAAAGGGCCGATGATGCAGGGGAAGCCTGCCAGGGGCCGATGGTGTCATGATGCAATGGTATAGGAAAAAAATGTAAATTTGGATTTTTGATTATGGATTTATGATGCAGACATCTAATGCATATTTATTATGATTTTGTGGATGCAGATAGAGCGCAGGATCCACCTATGGTAGAGCATAAATGTATCATGGCTTAGTGGGATGATTGCAGGATTGAAACAGAGACAAAGATAGTCTAGCTACAGGGTTGGGGGTTTGGGGGCATCATGCAGATGCCCAGGATACCACTAGATATGGATTTACTGTAGATGTTTTTGGCTGCATGGGAGACTAGGTCTAACACCTTTCGGTGGTGGACAAGATGGGAGATGATGGAGATGGCTTTGACATTGGAGGATGTACATGGGATTTTGGGGTTACTGAATTGGAGGCACCCGCATGTACTGTGATTTGACACCCGATGTTGTAGATCAGAGAGCATTGGCCATATGGGCTATATGGAGCAGTGCATATGACGAGTGCATGTTGTGTGTTCGACTCAGCACAGTGTAGGTAAGGTAGGGATTTCAGACATCTGGAAGGTAGCTGATGGGGATTTTGGTGGCATGCATAGTGTGTCACAAGGATGATGGAGCTATCCCATTGTTCTTGATAGAAGTATGTAAGGATGTTGTGGATCAGGGTGTATTATTCAGCTGGGACACCACCATATGGGATGTAGTTGGTTCGTGATCTTTATAGGGTGCGACACAGAGGCCAGAGGGTCATGGGACCCATCATTTTATTGACAACATGGATATACGAGAGTGTTCCCTGTACATGGCCGATGCAGGGACACCACATGTTTTAACAGTGGCAGATGCCTCGAGAGTACTTCAGTGGGCACAAAGGGCGGCAGTGAGAGCACTTCAGGTTACTTACCACTAGCACAATGTGGGTCTAAATGATGTGATATGACAACCTTACATAGGGAATGCAGATCAGTGGCCCAGCTAGACCTAGAGTAGAGTATCTTGGAGGCCATGATGGAGGTGACAAGACATTATTTGTATTGGGTGGAGAGACATGCATAAAGATAGATTACAAGATAAATTTGGATGTTTGACACCAACAGTGATACCACTTTGTACCCTGCCAACGTCGTCATGCTAGAGAGGCTTCAAGAGCAGGGGTTTGGGTTCTAACATTACAACCGTCGCAAGGTATGGGAAACGGGTGTACCAGGGTGGTGACAACGCATACGCGGTGGGGATGCTCAGGGACCACCACAAATCATAATGGATAGTGGTTCAGAGGAGGGATTGATGGAGGATCAATAGATACATAGGGATGCTAGGTAGGGTAGGTCCTAACACTGCAGGAGAGGGAGCTGAAATAACCAACACCATGGTTGAGAGAGCACAAGATATAACAGATAGGTAGAGGGTTTTTGATGCCATTTGGGGTTTAGATGGCCATTGCATCTGAGACAGAGGCCCAAACCACAATAGATGAGAGGGGATGATATTAGTGCCCTGTAATAGGTGGGCACAATATATAGGAGCCACACCTCATCATGATGACGAGGTGGAGGAGGTATTGGGTAATCGAGGAGACAATGAGACCATTGTGGAGAGACCTTGACATCCAGGTATGAGTGATAATATGTTAGTTAAGTGATTTTTTATAGTCATATGTGATATTGTTAGTGATGTATGTCAATTTTTTTAGTTTTGCAGAGTGGAGGGCCGGAGGAGTGACACTCACTGATTGAGAGTGCGCACCATGAGATCTTGGAATCTGTATTAGATGTCCAAGATACTACAGTGATGGTGGATCAAACAACACCATTGGCTGGGGATTTAGTGCGATCATTTTGTCTAGTGGGCGAGACATCTAGGACACTGAGGAGATATCAGAGATGCACAGGTGCATGCTGCCACCAACATCATAGATGTGATGTTGCAGAGTCTACTACAGGAATGACACATCATTGGTACAAGAGCAGGAACACACTTGACAGATGCCTAGAGGTTCATGGAGTAGATTACATCATTGGAGATACAAATGGCGAAGGGCATAGTGAGAGGCCTTCAAATCCTGATCTAGGACAACATCCCTAGCTCGCACAACGAGAGCAGATAACATGGCCTTATCAGCCCAAAGCATCCAAGGACCATCCACAAGGGGCGAGGGTCCTTGAGTAATACTTTAGATGGGCCATTTTGTATGATTTTTGTTGATGTATAAACTAATTATATATATATATATATATATATATATATATATATATATCGAGTTGGACAAGTGCTCGAATCCTTATATTCCTTTAGAGTATAGTACCGCCCAACTATTTCCCCCTAGAATCTCCCTATTCTATTTTCTATAGTGGTTTGTTTCCAATGCTCCTCTAGGCCAGATCCGCTAGGGGACCAAAAAGGAATGGATACCGCAGGTCCCTCTATAGAGAGATATGAGATTCATGAAAGAAAGGTTAGTTAACTGATGCTCAATGCACTATGTGACTATGTATATATATATATATGACAATTTTTTGATGGTATTTGGGTATTTGGTGATATATGATGATTTACTTATCATTTTCCCGCTTTCCGCATATATGTATGTGAGGATACCATGATACTTAGGAATAATGATAATGTGATAGATAGGTAAAGCTGTGAGAAGAGGATCGATAAGATAGCCCAATTCACGCGATGTGAAAAGGCCAAGAGGCAGAATAAGGCCAAGATATCCAAAAATAGGGTGTTAGTGAGTGGATGGTGATGAGTCCAAGTGGAGTGAATAACCCAAGGATGAGATATTTTAGATATTGGAGATAGTGTGATAAACCCAAGAGGGGATCGAGAGCCCAAGAAAATATAGAAGACGTTTGTGTGAAACCCAAGTGGGGTCCGAGAGCCCAAAAAAAGGTGAGGGATGATGACATAATAATAAAGTAAGATGTAATCATGATTTTTGTAGGTAACTAGCCATCAAGGGAAAAAAATTGTAGTGTATCAGTGATAATGTCATTAAATTGGTGCAAAATGTGACTTTGGGTACATGTCATGAGGTCCTTAATAACATGTTGTGTAATAGCTACCTATCGATGGACTTCAGATCGCGTGGAAAATAAGGTATCATATATCTTGTTCTCCAACCAAGCAAGGACGCTGCACCGAATATCGTCAAGAGTGGGGCGAGGATCAATGAGAGGTGGAGGCCCATATGTAGGTTATGGTCTAGGTGGTCTAGGGGAAGGTGGGTGTTTTTGAGAGGAATTGACCCTACTCTTCCGAGTGCGTGAAGGGGTTTCAGGGACGGGATGCTTGCTATGTAAAACCTTATAGTCACCATATCAATATGCACACAATATCCGTGATGAGATTAGAAGAAATGATTTTAAATGCTGAAGGTTGTGTTGAATTCTCAGTTTGGTCATGTTTGACCTCAGCTTCAAGCTTCTTCATGTGGCATCTATAAGGCTCTATAATCAGAAACATCATGTCCCGGAGTCTCGTGTCCATGTGTAATATGGCTACGCCATAATAGGCTGAGGAGCCATAAGGGAAAGAGGTAAGGGAAGAGGTCTCATAGGTTGTAGAGGGCCAATGATAGTGTTTGATAGGGGGTACCGATGCAATGGGTGAGGATGGCACTAATGGAGCAGTGTGTTCCTTAGTCATCGAGGCATGATAAATAGGATTGTCACCCATGAGATCATCGACTTCATAGTCAAAGATTAACAAGCCTATTAATCCGATTCTATTAAAGAGAATGGGTTGGCCAAGTTGATGTTGGTATGTGAGAGTATAACTAGTGGAGAAATATGAGGCTCAATCACCGGTGACAATGTGTCAATAGTGTTAAGGGGTTCTTCTTGTACCAAAATTACATTTACATCTTGAGTTATTTTAGTATGTAGGGTTTCTTGGTAGCGCAAGACTTCCCTACCCCGAATATTGGCATAACCGTCTATATGAGGGCCGTCTAAGGAGTTAACCATCATCGTAATCTGATATGGAAGCGTCCACTGCACATGTGTCAACTATGGTTTCGAGTTGATACGATATGCTTCTACGAGGGTTATGGTGTTTGTGAGATAACTATGGGAACCTAAGGCTACATTCTTGCGATGCCACAAGGAAGGAGTTCTTCACTGATATATGCCATGAGTTCAGGAAGGTCAAAAACACTATTGATTCTTCTTAAGGGTAGACTTCATCACAATTCATTGCAAGTGGGTCCTCTTCAAGAGCTTGGGAGGCAGTGGACCAACCATCTTAAGGATGATCAACATTTCTTAGAAGACTATCCTATGAGATAGTTCAAGAGTTCAGATTCCCGTCCATGGCATGGGTGATACGTTCCTCTCATTGTCCCTAGCTTCTTCTGTGTAGATCAAGGATTTTGCGCTTGTTACCTGTCCAAGTTAATGCACCAAACTAAACACAAAAACCCTGAAAAACTCCAATGAAATTGATACCTGATGAAGATGTAGACTGATGAGGAAGCCGATGTAGATAAGACGGGCGCACACAAGCAATTCGCACAATAGATCCGAGTAACCTGCAAAACACCGATGCTTGACAGAAAAAGATGGCGTTAAAAGATATTTAGGTGGACTGCCCGAGAAGCGGGTCCGGGAAGCGATAAGCTTCCTCGGCGGATGTCAGTCCACGTTTTCAATTAAGAAAAGAAGCATACATGATAAAAGATGTAAGTAAAGAGCTAGATTTTCTGATTGCAGTAATAAGACAGAATCTAAACAGCAGACAGAAAGTACAGAAAACAGGGAACTATGAAATAATGCTGGATTTGTGTTACCTGTATCCTTTTACCTATCTGCAGGGAAATCGGCGTCGACTGGGTATAATCGGTGTCGACTTGATGTGATCGGCGTCGACTGGGACCTGGATCGGCGTCGACTGGATAAGATCGGCGTCGACTGGAGGCAGATTGATCAATCAGGGACTGTGCGATAAGATTCGGGAATTGGAAGGTGAATGTGGTCTGCTGGATGTGCCGAAGTTGGCGAGACACTGGAACAGAGTCACCAGATGATAGATGGTTGTGTGCGATGCTGATGTGACAGAGACAGAGTAACGGTGCTCCTCTCAGGGATTGATTCGGACAGGATCTGCCCTAATTTGATACAATTGATGCTAAAAAGATCTCTCTTTCTCACAACCTGTATCTCTCTCGCTCTCTGTTCGTGCGTAAGTGCTTCCTTTTTTCGTCTGTTCACTTTTTCACTCGTTCGTGGTCTCTTTTTTTGGTCCCTAGAACTGAGTTCTGGACTTGCTTTTATAATCGGCGCCGCTCCTAGAAAATTGGCGCCGACCATATGGGTCGGCGCCGATCGCGGAATAGACTCCCGAGATGGCCAAAAATGAGCGATTTCAAGAAAGATAAGACTTATCCCGACTACGGGAAATATCCCGCTTAGGGAAGATTAAAAATAGATGTGATACATAGATAGAATAAATTTGGGGTGGATAAGTGATTAAGATGCATGGGAAGAAGCGTAATTAAATATTTAATATTTAATCACTCATGGGTAAGATATGATGGGGTGAATTAAATTTAGAGTAAGTGATTAAATCACAAATTGGATAATATCCCAAGGGGATAGTTGGTGACGTAAAACGTGCCCCAGGTTACCTAAGCAAGTAAATGAATGAGAGGGACACTAAATTGGGTAACCAATTTTAAGTGTCTACATTTTGCCCCTTTTTGTCGAGTAACTTGCGATAAGCAAGGTTATGAGACAAAAACAAAGGGATGGAAGAAGGGAAGAATGAGTGATGATGTGATCCCCCTCAAACTAGGGATGGGATGGATGATAGAACAGACGATCCCAAGTTTGAAAAAGGTAGATGAAAAATGCAGGATGCCCCAGTCGGATGCCTGGAGTAGATCTGATCATTGATGACGCATAAAAATAAACAAAAGGCAGCAACCTAAGGAACTCACATTGGTAGGGCAAACTAGCCGGTCTCCTCATGAGACGACGTTAGTGCCTACAGACCCATGAGTGTAAGGAGAACTGCAAAATAGTCCAGCATCTAAAGAGAGACACATTGGTAGGGACAACTAGACGGTCTGCAAAGCAGACGACGTTAGTGCCTACAGACCCGTTTAACTCTAAGCTGCCAAAACGATACGAGTGTCCCACGCAAAGGGAACAAACCCGAAATAGACAATGATATCGAAAAGATGTGCCAAAAGGCAAAATTCAGCACACAACAATGATCAGATAGATAAGTAAGCCAAGCATCAACACTATGGCAAACAGACATGGAAAATCGGCGGCGACCAAACTAATCGGCGACGACTAAAACAAACGGCGTCGACCCAAAAAATCGGCGCCGACCAATCCAGGCACATATAAATATGCGAACGGAAAACGTAAACGATTTATTTTCAACGTGACGATTGATTCAGAGAAAGCCAGATTTTTGATTTGAGCATCATGGAAGCCTCTGGGAGAGGTCAGAAGCGCAGGAGGACACGACCTGGGGTAAGTGGTCATTCTTGAACCCATTGTTCTTAATTTAATTTTTTTTTGTTTGATTTTTTTTGCATGGGAGGCCAGGGTCCGGTTTATGTCCGGACAGGCAGTCGGCGCCGATTGGTAGTAATCGGCGTCGATTGGTGTTTGGATCGGCGTCGATTGGTATTAATCGGCGCCGACTAAAATGAACGACGCCGATTTTACCAAATCGACGCCGATTGATAGATGTTCATTTTTTTTTTGTTACTATTTTGGAGGATGTGATTTGGGGAAATAAGAGACTAATTATGTTTTTGATGTCGTGGATGCAGGCACGAGAGGCTCTTCATATGAGGGATGCCATTCCTGAGCTATTGGAGACGATTCTCCCTAATGTGACTGATGTCAGATTGGCAGACATTTAGAGCTAGCCGGGGCTCGGGTGTTTCTGGTATTACAGACGAGTGCCACGAGATGTGGAGCTCATGCGGGCACTAGTGTGACAGTGGGACAACCACACGTGCACTTTTTGGTTCAGGACGGGTGAGATGACTATCACCCATGAGGATATATTCCGGATCCTGAGATTACCGATTACTAGGGACCCGATTGAGATCACACCCCGGGGAGCAGCAGCAAAGGGCCCTCGGTCGGTTATACAGAGATAGGGCAGATGATTCTGAGATAGTATCTGGGGCAGTGAGGATAGCCTCACAGTACAGGCTAGGATAGTCCTCGGAGCAGGTGGATAGTGCTTGATTCAGATGGCGATATCTTACTTTGCCTTGCCAGACTCAGGAGGTGGGAGATTCCCATTATTACTATTAGACTGTGTGTGTGACATCTTGCAGTACAGACATGTTTTTTCCTTCGTCGATGCCCTGATAGCTCAGATATATCATGAGCTATGGATGTACACCGCTGGGCCGGAGGGATAGGGATTGACGTCAGTTTTTGTGCTCCATTGCTGGGCATATGAGCACATAGCGGTGATTAGGCCATCCGGGCTTCCTTGGATGCCAGTAGGAGTGGGAGGGATTGATTATGGATTTCGGAGATGGCGGGCTGACATGGCTGCAGGGGATTCAGGCAGATCATCCGAGTGGTACTCTGAGCGTTTCAGGATGCTTACACCAGATCAGGTCATCTGGAGACCATATCGGGCATTTCCGACATGGGCCAGTCAGGATGCCCACTTGGTAGGATTAAGACGAAGCCGGGTGGTCAAGGGCCGTAGGCCGGATATGTGGGAGCGAGTCCCATTCATGCGGATACTGAGATAGTTTGGCCTAGATACAGATAGTGCCGACCACCTACACGCCATATAGGCGGGATAGCAGGGAGATGGATTTGCCGATTTTGATCCCGGCAGACCCATTGAGAGAGGCCCCACCCTCTACAGACAGCGATGATGACACAGGGGTGGAGGAGGGCTATGCAGCATGGTATGACACCGAGCTACCACGACATTTCCCGCCATCTATAGATGTTGATGAGGAGGACATAGCTGCTATGCTGGACAGATTGGAGGGAGAGCATGCCACCCTCACTCAGACACATCAGGTAGCTCTGGAGGAGATCAGTGCTTTGACAGAGGAGAGGGATGCCTTGATTGTGGAGAGAGACACTGCTCGCCAGGAGCGAGATATAGCGATCCAGCAGAGGGATCGCTACCTTCGGCATAGGGAGGCCCTCAGGGCCAAATACGGAGAGACAGGTGCCACGTCAGAGTCCGGTACACAGGGCACGACCCTAGGAGGAGCACCACCAGCAGCGCCAGCAGCCCCAGCAGCACCAGCAGCATCGTTACAAGCACCGGGTACTGTGAGCCTGATCACATACTAGTCTCTCCTCACTGAGGTGAGATACTATGAGGATGCCCTAGCGCAGCATGCCCCAGATGTGCCTCGGTTACGGGGCGAGGAGGGATAGCAGCGACAGCTACAGCGAGCGGAGCCTCAGGTGGAGGGGAGTACTGGGAGAGATCGAGGCGGGGCCGGAGAACTCTAGCTGTAGGTGCATCGAGGCTCGATAGGTGGCGGTCAGGAGAGACAGCCAGGTGCAGAGGAGGGTGGAGGAGATAGTGTCCTCCACGCTTCAGATTTTACTATATAGAGACTTGATAGATTTTGTATCTGTTATAGTGATGTAGCCTCGATTGGAAGGCATTGTATAGATGGCTTGATTGTAAGCCACCCATTTTTGTACAGACACACATGTATATATATATATATATATATATATAGATTCGTGATTTGTCATATAATTGTACTCATGCTTTTAATTTTGAATATACATGGGTAGCTGGATATAGATATAGACTGATAGAGGATAAAATAGATGTGATTGGATAGATATAGACTGATAGATGACAGAAATAGATGTGATTAGATAGATTGATATGTGGATATAACTTTGATAGATGGATGTGATGTAACTTGGATGTACGTCTGTTTAAATGTTTTGATGGATAGATTTAGATGGATGTGTTTGATGTATGGATTAGATATAGATAGATGTAATGTACCTTGGATGTACACTTTGATGGATAGATTTAGATATAGATAGATGCAATGTACCTTGGATGTACATTTTAATGGATAGATAGATGGATGCGTTTGATATATGGATGTAATTTTAATGAGAAATGAATACAGATAGATGTTTTGATAGATAAGATGAATTTTGGTAAAAGATAAATTTTGATTGGATTTAACATGTGAAATGTCAATTTAACTGGATGCAAGACAAAAGAAATGGGGAATACTCCTTGCAAGAGCCAAAGATGTAAATGGAAACAACCGTGACTTAGAAGAGAAGATACTCGGAGAAGGAGAAAAAGGATAAGTCGGACTTCCAACCGACCATAGATAAGATCCAGATAGGAAATCGAAAGACCAAGCATACAAGGCCCTATATAAGATTAAAATAAACCTGACACTAACTAGTCGCAAACCAGATCTAGGATAGAAACGGGAAGAAAAGTAAGTAAGTATCTTGTCGGAATTTACAAGGGACAGAATACATGTCCATAGTAGGAAAATAGGATTCTCCATATGATCGACGAAAGGCCCTAAATCTCAGCTTCATGATTTTGACAGAAAAGCAAACTGATCAATGCGGGAAGTTTGCTTGATATGGAAAGACTGATCGATGTGGGAAGTCTTTCAGTGATGCTAAAGAGTGTATAAACTGACTGGAAGGCTGATTAATTACAAGAAGCCTTGAATTTTTCTTTGAGAAACAGCCGTCCATCAAGGGAGCGGTCTATATTTTGGATTTTAATGATAGCCATCCTTCGAGGGTATGGTCTATATTTTTAGAATTTTTGACAATAGCCATCCTTCAAGGGCATGGTCTATTTTCTTTTTGATTCACTTGATAATGAAGGGATAGCTGTCCTTCAAGGGATCAGTCTATCTTTTGGATAGCATTCTTTTTTTTTTTTTTAATCTTTTTGAAAGAAGCTGAGTTTAGACCTAGATAGATCAGACGGAGGGGAAGAGATCATAGAAGAACATGCACTCATGCCCCGAGTAGATCCGATTAAGATAAGTACTTGGGACAGATGAAGTGGTGATTAAGGTATTCCTACCATGGGGAGGAACATATCCAAAAGAAACGTGCAATGAGTAGAGCCGCGATACTCATATTTAAGGTAGACGAGGCAATAGGCGGAGAACCACACAATTTCAAATCACCACGAAAGTAGATGACTGGTTAATAGGATGGATGGAAGATCTGTGTTGCGACTAGATTTGCGTAAGATAGATTTTAACAGTAGAAGGGCCGTAAATGCAAAGCATTAAGAGGTTCCGCTTCAGGTATACCATCCATGGAAGATAAACGATAAGCCCCAGACCCATATTTATGAGTGATAATGTACGGGCCCATCCAGTTGGGAGCAAACTTACCCCGCTGACTTCTTTCAAGTGTAGTGACATTTTGATTTTATCCTTAAGAACAAGGTCACCAATTTTGAAGTCACGATGCTGCAAATGCTTGTTATAAGCATGCTTGACACGTTCAAGATAGACCTGATGATGCTCAAGAGCGTTGAGATGCCGCTCATCTAATAATTCAAGTTGTGCTAGACGATTTTGACAATAATCCTCATTGGAGACAAATTATCTGAGAGAAACACGGAGAGATGGGATTTGGACTTCCAAAGGAAGGACAGCCTCAGACCCATAGACGAGAGAGAAGGGACTAGCACCAGTAGGAGTACGAATGCTAGTCTGATAAGCCCAAGAGAGCAAAAGGGATATGTAAATGCCAATCCCTACCAGCTCGACTAGTTACCTTTGCGAGGATACTACGCAAAGTTTTATTGGACGCTTCGGTCTGACTATTAGCTTGAGGATAGTATGGAGAAGAAAAACTGAGTTTGATGTTGAAAGCGTTGCAGAGAGTCTGCAAATCAGCGTTCTTGAAAGACTTACCATTATCTGTGATTAGCTTGTGTGGAACCCCAAAGCGACAAATGATGTGTTGATAGACGAAATCAACTATGGGTTTAGCCTTTGTTGAAGAAAGAGGGATAGCTTCTACCCACTTAGTAAAGTACTCAGTGGCAGTAATGATAGAATGATGATGCTGTGAAGAATGGGGATTGATGAGACCAATAAGATCAAGACCCCACTGCGAAAAAGGCCACAAATCCGCCACAGGTTGCAAAGCTTGACTAGGGATGTGCGTGAGATTGGAATGTTGTTGACACTTGACGCATTTCTTAGTGTATTCACAACAATCTTGATTAAGAGAAGGCCAATAATATCCCAAACGTGAAGATGCACTTAGCTATAGCTAATCCACTAAAATGTCCACCACAAATACCGTCATGGACCTCCTGGATAGCTTTAGATGATTCATGGGTTTTGAGGCATCGAAGCAAAATACCATCAAAGCCGCGCTTGTAAAGAAGGCTGCCTAGAATAGTATAGCGATTGACTCGTTGGACAAAATACCTTCTACCATTGGAAGTTAGATCTGGAGGAAGTATCGAATGAGATAGATAATCAACTATCTGTTGATACCACTCATCCTGAGTATGGGTTGTGACAACATTGATCGAAGTTAGTTGCTCAAGATGAGATGGTTGATCTAATCGTTGCACAACCACATAAAGACGCGAGTCCTCGGTAAAAGGTGGGATAAGTGAGGCTAATGAGGCCATTGTATCTGCGAATCGATTTGCAGTGCGAGGAATAGCTTGGATAGTGAACTTATCGAAAGATTGGAGTTGAGCAAGAACAATGTCACGATATTTTTGAAGGATATCATTTTTGCATTGATAGACGCCCGTGACCTGATTAACGATGAGTTCAGAATCACCAAAGATGTCAATATGATGAGCGCCGAGATTAATGGCATTCTGAAGACCTAAGACAAGAGCTTCGTACTCAGCCATATTATTGGTGCACTCAAAGTTTAATTTGTGTGCAACTAGGATAGGCGTACCCCAAGGAGGAATCATCACAAAACCCGCACCTCCCCCTTGCTGGCATTTGGATCCATTAAAGAAGAGCTTTACTTTAAATGGAGATAGACCAAAATCAATTTGTTGGATATATTCATCGGGGAATTGAGCAAGGGCGTCTTGAGTGTCCGGAAGAGGAGCATCAGCTAATTGATTTGCAATAACCTAACCCTTGATAGACTTTTGCAGGATAAACTCGAGGTCAAATTCTGTCATAAGCATGAGCCAACGAGTGATACGATCATTATGATAAGGCTTTGCATGAATTGTCTTAAGTGGATTGACACTTGTGACAATGTAAGTTTTGTGATTAAGGAGATAATGACGAAGCTTAGAAGTTGCGAGAAGAAGAGAGCACAACATAGTTTTTCAGCTTCGGAGTAATGTGTCTCATACTCATGGAGGGTGCGACTGATGTAATAGACAACTTGTTCTTTACCACAAGTGTCCCGATGTGAAATCATGGCTCCCAGAGCATGGTCAGTCACAGAGAAATAAAGATAGAAAGGCTCCCCCTCGCGTGGAGGTGTAAGCACAGGTAGAGAAAGAAGATAAGCTTTGAGATCATCAAAGGCCTTTTGGCAATGCTTATCCCATTCAAAATGAACATTCTTACGGAGGAGATGGTGAAAAGGTTGACAACGGTCCGACAATTGGGAGATAAAACGACGCACTGATTGAAGATGTCCTTGGAGACTGCAGAGTTGCTTCAAGTTAGAAGGGGGAGGCATCTCAAGGATAGCTTTTATTTTTGCGGGGGTCCACTTCAATACCCCTAATGGAAATGATTAAAACCTAAAAGTTTACTAGTGAGAATGCCAAACACGCACTTAGCTGGATTTAGATGAAGACAGAAGCGGATAAGCCTCTCAAAGAGAGGTGCAAGGATGAAAAGATGATCCTGACGACACTTGGACTTGCCGAGGAGATCGTCAACGTAATCTTCCACAGTTTTGTTGCAAGAGATCATGGAAGATGTAGGTCATTGCTCGTTGATAGGTTGCTCCTGCGTTCTTAAGACCAAAAGGCATGACATGATAACAAAAGGTCCCCCAAGGAGTTATGAAAGAAGTCTTATGTTGGTCTTCTGGTGCAATGAGAATTTTATTATATCCAGAGAAACCATCCATAAGAGAAAGCATCTCATGACCCGCAGTTAAATCTACGAGTTGGTCGATATTAGGTAGAGGAAAATCATCTTTTGGAAAAGCAAGATTAAGATCGCGGAAGTTGGTACAAATTTGAATTTTCCTAGTAGCCTTAGTTACTGGTACTACATTGGACACCCATTGTGGATAATCGATGGGTTGGATGAAGTTAGCCGAGAGCAAGCGCTGTAACTCTTCTTTAACAAGAAGGGATACTCTAGGGTACATTTTACGTAATTTTTGCTTAACTGGTTTGATGTTGGGAAGAGTAACGATATTGTGGACCACAATATCGGGATCGAGTCCTGGCATATCCTCATATGACTAAGCAAAGGCTTGACGATGGTTGGAAAGAAAAGTGGTGTAAAGTCCCCTAATTCCTGTGGATTAAGGGATTGGCCGACCTTAATGATGCGAGGGTCTTCAGAAGTCCCTATATTAAGGTCGACAGTGGCTTCGTTGAGAAGCGTAGACGAGTCAGAAGGAATAGTCTTGGGAAGATATGAATCCTCTGCCCCCAGATAGGTGAGGATGGAATCGTCATCCACATAGTGGATAGTGTTGATAGTAGGAGAATCGTCTCCAAATATTTCAGGGAAGATTAATGGTATAGAAGCGGACCGATTGTTAGTCTCATAGGCTAACGGCCCTAAGGAAATGGTATTGATAAAAAAAAAAAGTTAGACGGGATGGAAATGTCGTCGTCCACATCAAGTGATGCTTTCTGACTTAGCGGGAGAAGATGGTTCCTTCAGTAGGAAGAGGCTCATCAAGAATAGTGACGGTGGCTTTTGAAAGGGGTTTAAATCCTAAACCAAATTTTTGATGTGGCATGAGAGTGGGAATGGATGTGAGGTCATGTATACCTTGTTCATATTTTCCCAGGCCAAAGCCTTTCCACGCGCATTGATATAGATAAGTTTTTACAAACATGGGATTCTGTAGATAATCAAACCCTATTAAGTAAGGTTTGGTCCTAGGAGGAGAATCTGGGCGATAGTGAGGCGTATCAAGACCACCGTAGATGAAATTAGTCTATTGATTGGGCAGACCAATGGTGACGATGCGACCGAGACTTGGTTGATATTCAGGTTGTTTGTCCGGTCTACCATACTCACTAGGATTGAGATGTGCATCAAAAGAAAAGAGAGGAAGCTCTCCTAGTGAGAAACGCTGCAATGTCTCTTCTAGATTTTGTAAATCCAGGTAGTTTGGTTGCAGGTATGGAAGGAAGATGAGGCCCCGTCAGGAGAACATGCATTTTCTTTTAAAGGGGCAGATCTTGTGGTCATGTCGCATTGTGCGGAAGGAAAAGGATCTCCTGGATGAGTATATATTTTGCCCTCATATTGATATTTTAAGCATCGATGGAGGGTGGATGGGACACAATGCATTGCGCGAATCCAGGAGCATCTGAGGATCATATTATAGTGGAATTTTCCTTCGACGATGTAGAAGAGTTCGTGAAGCAGCTTCTTACCTACTCGAATGGGTAAGACCACAGTTCCTAGAGTGACTGCTAGCTGATTGTTAAATGATCGAAGGGCGAAAGGCGGGGGTGACACCACATTCTTTGGTAACTTGAGTTGTTCGAATGTGTGCGAGGAGATGACGTTTAGTGCAGCTCCACTGTCGATCATAACCCGTTTTAACGTGGTGTTGTCGATTTGGACCTGTGATAAATAGGGGAGCCTCCAAATCTTCTGAAGAAAGAGGAGGAATTTCTGAATCTTCAAAAGAAATGGCAAGTTGATGGTCTATTCAATCCAACAACCAACTCGTAGGGCTGGGGCTCATCTGAATTTACTGCGATGTGACGCAAATTATCAATCAGAGCCTGGTGATGTTGTGGAGAGGATTGGATGAGGTCAAAAAGAGACATTTTGACCGGAGCCTGGGTGAGTTGTTTCATAACACTCTCCTCGAACAGACACGGGAATTTGAGCCTGAGGTACAGCACGAATAGAGACTCTGAGGTCGTGGGGCTGATGAGGAAGGAGAAACGCCTTCAGGGGCTGCAGAAATGACAACCCGTGGTCGAGATGTTGAAGATGAAGATGGATTATCATAGTGTTGGGTTCTAGTGGCGATATGGATTGTGTCAATTTGAGAAGGTGGAAGATCAAGTGGAGTGGAACCACTAGAGGTCTGAGTGGATCATTGGGGCTCAGATGGGGCTAAGGTGACAGGAGGTACTTGTTCCTCCTCCTCTAGCAAAATATCACTTTCTTCCAAAAGGTTGTTCACAACAGCTTGAAGAGCTTTACATCCCTCAGTATCATGACCCGGGGTACGGTGGTAAGCACAAATCAAATCAGAGTTAAACCAGGTAGGTTTCACTCCTTTAGGGTTATAAGGTTTAATCGGAGGAAGGGTTATGGATGAAGATTTGATAAGTTGATGAAGGATTTCAGTGTAGAATCCGGTAGACGAAGATGAGGACAGAGATGATGAAGGTGGTTCTTTTACATTAACCGACTGCCGAGGTAAAAGAACTTGCATGTTAGGTTTAACAGTCTTTTTAGGGATCCTCTTATTTGTTTGGACATTTGGAGGAGCAGTCTTGGGCACTTGAGATGGGAGTAAGTGAGACATGATTGACTTTGGTGGAGGAGGAGCCCCTAAAATATATTTTGAAGATGATGGAGATGTGACAAATTTTGCGGTCTTAGATAATGTCGATTTAGATGATGAAGAAGCTCCCAAAGTAGGTGTAATCGGAGGAACATAGAGTGCCTTGGTTTTTGGTAATGAAGATGATGATCCTGATAGAAGAGGTGACGTATTTTTAGTAGGTAAGTCTATTTTTCGGAGTATTGGTGAGGAATGTGTTGTAGAAGAAGATGATGGTTTTGGTAAGTGTGTAGAAGAAGACGCCTTCTCAGCGGGAAAATCCAATCGTTTATGAGGCGTAGAGAGAGATTTTTGTGGAAGAGCACCAAGAGTCTTGATGGTCCGAAATATGGGCTTTCCTTTTTCAGGGATGGTGACAACTTCAACGGCATAAGGTGATTGTAACCTTTTCGGGGGGAGAAAATGGGGAGATACTGATGGTGTAATGTTAGATTTTGGTTGTCTCGGTTTAGGTTCCGGAACCGAGCGTATAGGTGTTGGTACTACTTCTTTTGATTTTTCTTTAATAGGAAAAGTAACATTAGTGATGGAAGAAGGGGGTGATGAAGAAGCAGTTCCTTGCGAAGGGACTACTTCTGATGCAGTAATCATGGGTGAAACTACTGTAGGAAAAGAGATAGGAAGGGTCAAAATCGAAGACGCTTCCGTCGAAGTCGGCACAATTATAGGTACATTCACCAAGGGCATAGTTGCAGCGGGAATGGGAGCAACAGAAGTAGATGTGTCTGCAGTGGAAACTCGAAGGGATGTAATTACCTCGAGTATTGAAAGAATGTCTGACGATGAGACAGATGAGGATGACACTGTCTCGGGTATGGATGGAAGGTCAGACAAAGGAGCGGAGAGAGATGACTCCGTGCTTAGTAATGTAGGAATATTCAAAGACGGGCTATCTGAAGATGGTGGAGTTCCAGTGATTGATGAAGTGGAAGGATGTTCTGATTCGATTGATGTGTTCGCAGATGGCTTGGTTTCAAAAGAAGATTCTTCAGTAGAGATGAAGTTGATAGTGTGGGTGTTTGGTTTTTGAGACTCTGAAGCATTATGGTTCGGGGCATGATTGGGAAAAGGTTGTTTAAAAACATCGAGTGCCTGATTTGGGGGAGCATTTGGGTTATCCAGAATGATCTCGCCTTTATCAATGAATTTCTGGACAAGATTTTTGAAAGTCTGACATCGTTCAATGTCATGACCTTTGGTTCTATGATAAGGACAAAAATCATTTTCCCTATACCAGAATGGGCGTTCTCGGCTTTCATCAATATTCCTAATGGGGGGAAGTTCGATCATGCGAACTTCCAACATTTTTTCTAAGATAGAGGCATATGATTCCCCCATTGGAGCGAAGGATCGAGATGATGAAGTCCCTTTTCGAGAGGATGAGGGGTCTCTTTGTGATGTTTAATTAGGAGTATTATCGGCTCGTGATGCTTTTAATACGATAGCGTTGGTGGATCCTTGATTTTTGTCTTTAGAAGGGGAAGAATTTGGTTTGGTAAACCGAGAAAAATCTGGTTTAGATTTAGAGCGAAGTTTTAGCTTCCCTTGCTCAATGGCGCGAGATTCAAGTTTGCGTGCCATCGTGAAGGCTTCTTCAAAGGTATGAAAAGTTTGGATCCTTAAAGTAGAAGAAATGTGATTAGCACAAGATCGAGTAAACAACTCGATTTGTTGGGATTGAGGAAGGGAGAAAGACAATTGGTTGATTATCCCTCTCCAACGAGCGACAAAGTCTGCAATAGACTCATCATCGAATTGGTGAATGTTATAAAGATCTGTGATCGAGATCTTATGCGCGATATTTATTGAAAAGTTTTCAACAAACATCTGGGCCAATTGAGAGAAAGAAAATAAAGAATGTTGAGGAATGTTATTGTACCAGTCTAAAGCAGGACCCGCTAGAGACATAGGAAAGGTATGGAGCATAAGCTCCTGATCCTGGACTATGAGGTAGCAAGCATGTTTGAATGCTCGCAAATGTTGTTGAGGGTCTTCCCGACTATGAAATTTTGAAAATTTAGGAAGTTCCCATTGGGGAGGATAAGGCTTGAAAGCTACTGAGGGGTGAATGGGTTCATTACACACTTCTTCAAAGGAGTATGAAGGATGAGCCCCTTTTGTGGAGGCTTCCAAGTCTGTGATTTTCTTGAAGAGAATTTGAACCACGTTAGATTGAGGAGGAGGTACATTGGTATGTCCTACATAAGAAGTAAGTGGTGGATGTTGTTGAGGTGTCAATGGAGGATTCATCTGTTGATGGATAGGATGATAAGAGGAATAACCAGGTGTTCTGGGTGACACCGGGTGGGGTATTTGCTGTGAGGTGGCTTGCGTATAGGCAGGCTGTGAGATAATAAGTGATTGAGAAAATGAAGGTTGGATGACGGGTGGAGCCTATGATTGGTGGACTCCTATGTTTGTTGATTGGATCGGGACAGATTGAGGAACATGGGTGTTGGTTGGATTGGACATGTTGGGGAACAAGACCTGAAAGGGGCCTTCTACTGCCGGATTAGGTATTAAGGGTGCCGATGTTAAAGGATGGGCGAAGGTCACAGTTGCTGGAATATTGGAAGAAAGACCCCCTAGAGGACGAGAAGTAGGAGCCAACTGACTATTCGGAGGGGGTTGGCTCATGAAGAGGTATTGACCTTGGGACACGATGGAGGGCATAGACGAATTAACAGCAATATGCGGGTGTACAGACGCATTCATTATAGCCAGGGCAGAAGACCTCTCAGAAGTAGGTTGTGGAATATTTGAGGCAACTGCGGTGTTAGGAATAGGTAAGACTATTTGAGAACTAGTCGATATGGTAGGTGGAAGAGAAAAGGGAGGCATAGGGGCCTCGCCCTTCTCCATGGCTCGAGGCAAGAGCGATGATGCAAACTGCTCTACAAAGGCTTGGGATGATCCACGAGGATAATCGTACACTTGTTGGATTGGTGGTCCTTGATCGGATATTTGAATAGACTTGTGTACTAGGTAGTCCATGAGGGCTATCGGATTGCGGTCGAGGAATGCCTGGAATTCAGGATCCCCGTGGGGAACATACTCCGAGCCAGATGATATTTCCGAAGGACTAGGGGAAGCTGGACGTGATGGGATTGCCTTGGCTTGATAGAAAGGATTATATGACCAGGATGGGGAACCAACTAACAGCGGTCCCGAGGAAGATTGGGGGAGTGCCGAAACCTCCTCACTAGTGGTGATCTCGGAGGAAGAAGGAACCAGTTGAGACATTTTTCTAGATTGTGACCGAGTGATAACCGTCATAAACACGCAGAAAAGAAGATTGACCTAACTAATGCACAGACAATTCAAGCAGCGCAAGTGATTATCTCCTTTAAATTTTGATGCTTTTAAGAAAAGAAAATGTTAGGGAAGGCTTTTTAGAACAGGAACTACTCAGATAGCCAAACTAAGGATGGTTTGGGTAATGTTTGGTGAGGATTCCTGAAGGCACTTCAGTAAAAGACCGGTACATGGCTTGATATAGGGGCCTACCCCCGCACTTCACACACCGCTGTGATAAGGGAGTCGGGTGCTTTGCCAATATATACCAAAATCTTCTGTGAATTTATAGCGCGGCCTGAGTACCGCGTAGGCTCTTCCTCTTGGATATCACTTCCAAGTAGGCGAGGCCAGGGAAGGAATTTTGTTTAAATGCTTTATACCTAGTGATTTTGGCTTTGTGTGCAAGGGTGAAAAATAAAAATCAAATAGTGTCACTACCGATTTTGATCAATTTTCCAGCCTAATTAAAACTAGATGAAAAACATGCAGCAATGACAAAGAAAAAGTTCTTTTTAAGCACTTAAAAACGAAGTGTTTGATTTTGATGAAGACAAGTCAAACAGATTCTTTCCCAAATGCGATTAAGTTTTTTTTTTAAGCACCAAAAAATTGAAATGTTTGGATGTGATAGACAACCAACAAAGAAATCCTAAAAAAAAAAAGGAGAAAACACCGCAAAAGAGAAATACCTGTAGATTTAGCTCTCCAAGGTGTGTGGACTTCAAAAAGCGCGTTGTTGAGCTTTTCCTCTCGAACAATCCCACGAACAAGCAAAGTGCTCCGCAAGAAGAGGTTAAGCAAATGACAAACAAGATCCAGAAAGATATATCCAGATAATGGTGAAACAGAAATTTCTATTTTTGGGGAAAATAGAAAAATTTCCGAATAACGATTTCGCATAAAAAGAAAGATGGGAATGATGAAAAGAGATGCTCAAGCAGAATTGATAGAAATCAGTGAAGAAAAAGGACAAAGCTCAAAACTAAAAAAGAAATGAACTTACCAATAAGGGACTTTGGTTAGGTCCCACCGGGCGTGCTAGAATGTAGATCAAGGATTTTGTGCTTGTTACCTGTCCAAGTTAATGCACCAAACTAAACACAAAAACCCTGAAAAACTCCAATGAAATTGATACCTGATGAAGATGTAGACGGATGAGGAAGCCGATGTAGATAAGATGGGCGTACACGAGCAATTCGCACAATAGATCCGAGTAACCTGCAAAACACCGATGCTTGACAGAAAAAGATGGCGTTAAAAGATATTTAGGTGGACTGCCCGAGAAGCGGGTCCGGGAAGCGATAAGTTTCCTCGGTGGATGTCAGTCCACGTAATTAAGAAAAGAAGCATACATGATAAAAGACGTAGGTAAAAAGCTAGATTTTCTGATTGCAGTAATAAGGCAGAATCTAAACAACAGACAGAAAGTACATAAAACAGGGAACTATGAAATAATGCTGAATTTGTGTTACCTGTATCCTTTTACCTATCTGCAGGGAAATCGGCGTCGACTGGGTAGAATCGGCGTCGATTGAGATGGATCGGCATCGACTGGATAAGATCGGCGTCGATTGGAGGCAGATTGATCAATCAGAGACTGTGCGATAAGATTCGGGAATTGGAAGGTGAATGTGGTCTGCTGGATGTGCCAAAGTTGGCGAGACGCTGGAACAGAGTCACCAGATGATAGATGGTTGTGTGTGATGCTGATGTGATAGAGACAGAGTAACGGTGCTCCTCTCAGGGATTGATTCGGACAGGATCTGCTCTAATTTGATACAATTGATGCTAAAAAGATCTCTCTTTCTCACAACCTGTATCTCTCTCGCTCTCTGTTTGTGCGTAAGTGCTTCCTTTTTTCGTCTGTTCCCTTTTTCGCTCGTTCGTGGTCTCTTTTTTCCGGTCCCTAGAACTGAGTTCTGGACTTGCTTTTATAATCGACGCCGCTCCTAGAAAATCGGCGCCGACCATATGGGTCGGCGCCGATCGCGGAAGAGCCATTTCAAGAAAGATAAGACTTACCCCGAATACGGGAAATATCCTGCTTAGGGAAGGGGAAAAATAGATGTGATACATAGATAGGATAAATCTGGGGTAGATAAGTGATTAAGATGCATGGGAAGAAGCGTAATTAAATATTTAATATTTAATCACTCATGGGTAAGATATGATGGGGTGAATTAAATTTAGAGTAAGTGATTAAATCACAAATTGGATAATATCCCAAGGGGATAGTTGGTGACGTAAAACGTGCCCCAGGTTACCTAAGCAAGTAAACGAATGAGAGGGACACTAAATTGAGTAACCAATTTTAAGTGTCTACAGTATGTCCCCTTTTCCTAAAGTATATCATAATTCCAAGGGTTCGTGTCCCCTTGAATCCTATAAATAGCTCCCTGGTGAGAAAACTTCACATATTGACATGTGGAAAAGGTGTTGGCGTGCATACAGTGAGTCCAAGGCTGCCCTAGGAGAATGCTATAAGATAGGGGAAAGTTAAATATCATAACTTTGAAATAGAAAATCCTAGGGGGAATGGTGATGGGTAACCAAATACACCCCATCGGAGGCATCTGTTGGAAGTCGTATCTTTGGAAAGTAGTTTGTTTGGATTTTAGGTTGTTGATGGAATAACTAAGAGATTTGATGAAATCTAGCAAAGCCACATATGTTCCTACAACCTCACATATAAGAGGATTCTTAACTAAAGTAAGACTGATTTGAACTAAGATGAGGACCATTGGATAATTTGCATAAAGAAATATCTCATCCAGGATCATAAAAGCTATGGGAAGTGGATACAAGAATAAGAATCTGTGGCAAGATCAGTACAAATGAAGAGTTCCTCACATTTTTGGTGGCTACTTTCTTTATAACCATGTAATGTAGGACTTTTCCCCAAAGGAGGAAAATGAATGTTCATGTCATACAATGTAGTCATGAGATGCTTACGATGGTGAGGTGACATGTGCATATGTTCTAAGAAGGGAATTCAACTAGGAATTTGAGCTAGTGCTTCGAGGGTATCCCACTTATCATGACTGGACTGTGAAATCGACTTAGAGTGTTAGGAATCTGTTAGTGTAGGGATTTGCACACATGCAAATGACATGTAACAGTGTGGGAATGAAGTCCCTCCTCAATGAAGGTGAGGCTGCCATTATTGAAAACCAAAACTGTATTTACATCTGTACATTCAAAATTGTATGTGGGGGGTGTTTTGGAACATCAATGGAAAGAAAAGTGAATGAGGGAGATGGAATGGAATGAAGGAAAGGAATGGAAAGGGATGAATGGAAGGAACATGCAAGAGTTAGGTAAAAGAAGAGCCTAATATTGCACGAAGAAGAATGATGAATAACTAACACAAATAAAATAGATTTTGCGTCAGCTAAATGAGAATGAGTAAAAGGGAACACACATGAGTAAGTAGATAATTAGAGCTTGATCACTTTGAACTAGAACAACATATTAGTAGCGTTGACAATAAGATCCAAGACAATATTTGTATGCAAGATCCAAACACTAACATCTAATGAACATAAGAACATAAAATGCTATAATAGACAATGAATGGGACACAAAGTTCATATTTCATTAACTCCAAAATGTCGTCTCAAAAGAGCACAAAGTTTCTTTCTTTGAAATAAAGCTTGCATACAAAAGTATTTTCTTCTCCTCTTCAAAGTCACCCTTTACAAATGAGCCCCTAACATCCTTTTATAACCCAAAAGTTGGTTACAAAGTAGTTAGGGTTTACATGATTATTAAATACGACACTTAAGTGACTTTGAATTTTTAAACCAACTTTATTAAAAGCAACTAAAAATAGAAACCACTTAAGTTATCCACAATTTTCTAAAAGTAAGCTTGATAATAACATCCTTTTTTTAAAATTCCACTTTTAAAACATACGACAATAACCAGTGCCTTATCCATTGAAACATGGGGTCCGCCTATCTCAATCGTGTGAGAAATGGACTCTCCCACTTCGTCAGATACTAAGAAAAACTATCTCCTTGTCCCATCAGTGAAATCAGGATCTGCCGCCTTCGCCCAATTGAAAGGATCTAAACCTTCCCAATGTTTCAAACATCTTTTCTTCTTCTAGAGGTTCATTTGGTCGAAGAATAGCCTCACGAAATACCTGTAATTCCAAGATCCTGCCAGACATATCATTCAGATTGACCATATTTGATTGAACATTCTAAAAAAAGTTATTTAATTTGATGAAACGTTTCGTTGAAGTTGAAGAGAAATTGATGGTGGGAGTATACATGTTCTTAAACAATTGTGAAAATTGCTCCTCCACATGTTCTAATGAGTACCTTTGATTTTTCTCATTTACAAGATCACAAGGGATCTCAGCTCATGAATTCTTAGAATCAAGGCGAGTGAAGTGAAGGCTTCATTGCATACACTCTCATAATGGATCATAGAATCCTCGAGAAGTGTCTTTCGTGATTTGAGATGCAGACACCATAGAAAACATGTCCCTCGACATTCAAATTCAAGAATTCCTTCAATGGCGAAAGTCGAGGACTCCATACTTGTCATCTCTTGTAGACTAGGCAATATCTCATCCAAATTTGATATGTTAGAAACACAAGTTTCCTTGAAAGAAAGAATTGGATCAAGATACACACTAATATCTTCATGGAGCTTAACGATTGTTTTGATCATCTCTTTACCAAAAAAGAGAATGTCTGAAAGCCAAGATTTAGTGACATGACCCAATGTGTTTATTTATTTTGACAAATTGAGAGGAGCAGCCACTGCATCGGGTATTGGGAAAGTGGATGATATGATATTTATCAAATGTTGAACATATTCCACCAATTGATTCTTTTCAGCCTTGAGCTTAGAGTTCTTAGACTTATATTTATCAAGTATTTTTAGCACGATATCAATTTAATCTCGGGTCATCGCCATGTCACTTTCCAATGTGGACTTCCCAAGTCCAAGTCTGGAAACTTCATAATCAGTAGATGTCATGACATTACATTCCTTGTCAACTTGTGGGATGGCAAGATCCGCAAATCTATTTCTGTCATCGTCCGCCATTATTTGGTAGAGCACTTTAGGCTTCTTGGGAATGACGTCATTTAAAAGTTTGAAAAGGGCATCGAAGTCAATGTCAATTGCCTTGAAAACCCTCTTCCTTTTATTGATTTCACAATGAACCCAAAAAGAAGTATCATTCACTACTTCCGCATACAGAAGCCTGGAGCCCGAAACAACATTCTCATTGTTCTCGACATCATTAGATTCTACAAGAATCCTTTCCATTACCTCAACCTATAGAGAAATAACCTTAATATCTACCTCTTGAACATTAGGGAGATTTTGAGAAATCTCTTCGTGAACTATAGGTTCATAATTGTTTGATATCTGGACTACTTACACTTGAGTAGAATCATGTGCAAGGAACGACTGAGGATTGTTTGTTACGAGCTTCTGCGAACTATCAACAATGTGAGTAGAATAATCTCTACTTGAAGTGGAAAATCTAGATACACGCTCCCTTACTTCACTAGGGCTAGAACCCTTAGCTTTTTCACCTTGTGACACCTTCTCTGGTGAAGTGGATTTTAGAAACCACTCCTGTCTTGTTTGACATGTATGACTAGATGGCACAAAGGTTGATTGAGAAGAAGCTTTGGTTAACTAGAGACCTCCTCTAGATTGACAGTTTTTGTAATCCTGAGGTATGATCTTGGATTGATTGTAACTTTGTAAGTTCTCTTCCATACCAAGATATGTTTCTTTCAAGAATCGTTTGATTCTTGATATCAAGATAAAATTCATCTCTTTTGGTCCAATCAATTCCTGGCAATGGGGTAAAAGTAACCACATTATATGAGGGATCAATAACATCTTCATCATCATCCATCAATGAATCTGGAGAGTTTTTGATATGAAAGGCCTTAATCTGAGCAAGGGTTAGGCGGGAAAAATATCGCCTTCTCACTTCATGTTCGTTGGAACAGGAAACCTTGAAATCATCCATGGTAGGGTTGTGCTGATAATTTTCCCCAAGACATCTTCTGCATATATCAGTTGATATCAAACTGGAATCTCTTCACATATAGATGAATAGTGATGAGGGAAAACTATTTCTCCATGAGTTGTGCACTGGAAATATTTGGACATTGGTATTCCCCAATTTGGATTAGGAAATGAATTCCTGAATGATGCTTGTCACTGAGAAGACTAGTGAACTTGGAATAGTTGTCACATAAGCTCCATTAATGCCCACTTGTCACTGACGTACTTAGGAAGCTTCCATGGAGTACCCGTCAAATCCGCTCACATGAATATAGGAGAAGGATGAAAACTGAATAAACCATTTTCCCCATTGGGAAATGACATCCATGGTGTCTTTGGAGAATCTTTCCTCTGTATTGTGATTCAGGTTTCAAATCACTCAGAAGGAGAATGCATCGTTAACTCTTCTAAAATGATGAGAGCTATTTTTGAAACTTAGCTACAAATAGTAATGGAAGACATTGTTTGATGGACCCATGACTCCTCTCGTTACGAGTCACAAAAATAGCTTTCTTTTAGCCACTGCATAAGTTAGGTATGATGTCATGTAGAAACAACCAATCATCTTCAGTTCGATGAATTGTTTGTGAAGGGTATCACTGATGATGGTGGCCCAATCCAAAAACTCTCTCTTGGAAAAGATGATATAGATAAACTGATACATCCATGGGTGGAAAATCCCGGTAGAGGGTTAACTGAAGACTTGACTCAGGAGAGTGATCATGTCCCCGATTTCTTCCACGAACTCAGCGCGATATAGTTCTTTAGGAAGTTGGTCAACTCGAGGCCTCTTGGTCACCAACCAATTGTTATTAACCATCTTACTCCACCTGAGGGGTTCTTCATCCTAAAATTCTTGCTTCTGAATTTCAAGTGATGTTCGCATTCTCAGGGAAGTTAGGTATGCTAAGCAATTCCTCAATGTGCTCTGGTGTGATTAAGACGAAAGGCTTACGATTATCTTTATAAATTCCTTGTCTCTCGGGATCATAATGCTCTATGCAAGCGATAACCAACTCTGGGCATTCCATCGAGACTGGAAATGCCGTTGCTTGGGGTAGACCGTTATGATAAAGTCTATCCAAGTATATGGTTTTGCCTTCAGCTTTTACCCCATCACAAAATTGTTACACATTGATGTGACCAAGATTTGTATCGGTGATATTGTCGTATGCTGAATTGATAGAACTGGGAGGGATGATTCTTTGGAATTTGTACTTGAGCATGGAGTTATTCGATTTATCCACTGGTTTCCTCGTTTTTCCCACATATTTATTAGATTTTTCAGCCATTATGAATTTTATAGAAAAATGACTCTGGCACGCAACACAATATAAACAGTGTCGAGTATTAGTCTTTGAAACACTGTTTATGCAAAAAGGAATATAGCGCGTCTTATTATTCTTATTATTTTAAAAATAATAACAATAATAATCGATCCCGGGTTTAAATTTTTTATTTATTTTAAAATGTCAATACATCATACCGAGACTAGGTGTGGATAACTTTAATCCCCCCCTTTTTTTAATTCACCTGAGCAAGTTTTCCTTTGCATGCGTACACTATAACTTCTCTTTTGCATGGAATTTCTTGATTTTAATGAATGCGTGGACTTTGCTTCTCCTTAGACGTGAACAATATGTTTTTTTTTTGAAAAATGAGTGGAAGGTCTTCCTCTTTCCTTGTGTTTAGCATATTTCTCCTTAGATTTGTGGCCAGTATTTTCTTCAACGTGGGCTATCCTTTCTTCCTGACAACTACGAGTGCATTATACGTATGGTGCATGCGTTGGCTTACCAAGAAATTTTTTTAACAAATGTTATGGCCTTTGTTGGTGAATGCATGGACTTTTAAACTGCCTATGCATGGACAATGCGTGCCTTTTCCTTTTATTTTTCTGCTTTGACAACTGTGGTCACCTTGCTAAGTAATATGCATGGAAATGTTGCATATGTGATATTTATTTCATTTTGGTCTGCATGGGATTATTCACTTCAGCATGGAAATGATGTTGGGCCTGCGTGGAAATAATTTCTTTCTTTGCTAGATTGTATATTTGGTTGTGTGAAGGATTGTTTTCTTTCTATTTTGGACTGTCTCGCTTGCTTCCACCTTGGCATGGAAACTTATATCTCAAACCAATGTGTTGAAATACTCTCCTTTATAACCTACATTGAAAACTTACTTTTTCCTGAAAAATGCATGGTGTTCTAGCATTTTGTCTTATGCTTGTGTGGATTTATCTTGGACTATTATAGGAATGCGTTTTGGACTGGTTTGCATTGAACTTGTATCTTTTTTGGCATGGCAACTGCTGAAAAAATTCTGCATGTTGATCTCCCTCTCCCCCCATGTGGCCTGCCTGGTTTTGGCATGGATTTGCTTCTTTCAAATCAATGTGTGGATAGCTATGAATGTGTATTAGCTTCTATTACTCCGTTTAGACTGCGTGGCCTTTGATTTTTTGCTAATGCGTGGCCTTTACATGTCCTCTTCTCCTATGCCTGGGTGTTGCTTCTATAATCTATTAAAACTACTATTTTCTCCTTTGCCTGATTCGTATTCCTCCTTCACAATGGCATTCGTAGTAAACTAGTATTCTTTGTTTCTTCAAAACCTGTGATGAAAATGAATCTTTCAAAAAGAAAAGATTTCTCGGTAAACGTTTTCACATAGAGGAAATAATAAGAAGTTGGAAATAAAAAACCTCCAAGCTTCTTAATTAGTTTCACATGACTTTTTCCATAGATTTTAACGAAATAAAATTATGAGGATTTAAGAAGCTTCCTCATAACCGTTTCTTCTTCTTCCTGTTAAAATAAAAAACTTCTTCTTTCTCTGGGTAGTGGCATTAATTTCCAGGGGAAAATGGGAAAAAGATATCCATTTTTTAGCGGAAATGACAAGGCAAGATGGTAATCCCCTCCGTATTTCCCCATGTGGGAGATCTAGAGATTTTTTGCCCATTTGACCACTAATTGGATTGGAAATTAGTAGAAGAAATCCCACAAGTGGGGAAATAAAAAGTATTTGCCAGGAAAGGGAAAATCTGAGTACGGGAAGCCAATTTGGCATCCCTTGCAATTGGAAGCGGAAGCTTACTTTCCCCCCGACAATTAAAAATAAATCTTGTCGATTGAACTTTAATAAATATTATATCGATATTTATTTAATTAAAAAACCCAAAAATCAATAAAATTGATTTTATCAAATAATGGGTAATAAATTATTAAATATTAATTAATTAATTATTAACGAATTTTGTGACCTAGTGGGAGGAGTTCTCACCCGAAATGAATGAAACGAAGACCAGAACGATCACAAGAATGAGACAATCACGATGAGGGTGATAAAACACGCAAAATAATTCTTTTGAAAAATTTCAAAATTTTAATGTTTATTAATTTTGCGAAGTCAAAATTAGCTGAGAACAGAATCCTAAGAAATAGGGTCAGAAGGAGTGGGGGTAGTTTGAGAAACTTTTTGAAATGATTTATGCTCAGTTCCTACGCCATTAGTCATGAATGGTTGATTTTCATAGGGGCCGATGGTGTTTATAGGTACAAATGCAGATCCAAAAATCATCAACCATGTGGGAAGATTTCGACAGGGGTTGATCACATCTGGAGGAGGCAGGTTTTTGGTTTGAGGAGCTTGATTCTGAGGCATATAAGGGTAAATGCCCCTATTACTCCTAGGATGGAATGCTACAGGATGTTCTGGCTTGACATAAATGATAACAAATTTTACATTATTGATTGCAACCATTTTCTCAGGAGGATAATCCATGTCAACCCTATTAGTTGTAACATTCTCTTATTTTTTATAACTTTCAACAACATTGTGATTAGACATGGTATTAGAGAAGATATGGAGCTTCTCATTAGCCTAATTGATGGCTTCATGACAATCTTTCTTTTGAGCTGCATCATGATCCTTGATGGCTTTGGTCAAAAACTCACGAGTGATGACATCATAGACAAAGTTAGGCCCTAAGAAAAAGTTGATAGATGCCGTATAGAGTGCATGACAATTTTCATGTGAGTGATCCCAATTAGCGTGCCACAAAAATAACTTACTCTCATCATGCCAATGAGGAAGAGGTCAAGAAGGATCTAGAATCACGGTAAATGGCTTAGGTAACCAACACTTTAAATCTTCCTTATTCAGTGGTTGATGAGAGTTAGGTTGATTCTTATTGTTCATAGGTTGTTGGCCAATGTTGAAAATAGTTTTATTCGAAGAAGCAATAAGAGGAAGAGTGTGTGAGACTCCATCATCTGTCACGTTCTTGTTCTTAGAACATTGGAGGATTTGGACCTGCTTGTTAGCTTGTGTCTTGGGAGGAACCTTCTCAAATTCTCTCATGAGATAATATTTCCTTTTGGCTTGTTCAAAGGCTCCTTCTAGGGGGGTATGAGAAAAGGACTCACCTTATATTGAAGGCAAGGCTCCAAGGCTCATAAGAAAATTTGAAAGAGGTTATAATTGGGCATAATGTGATATGCCCGTGTGGACAGGTTCTTCTAACACTTGATAAAGGCTTGCGATGATTCATTTTCAGCTTACTAGCAGTTGATGAAAGCATTGATGTTATTTTCTAGTAGATCATGATATTGGAACTCATTTACTAGGTCTGTCACTAGGGAATCTAGCTCATCTATAGAATTAAGAGGTAGAGAATGTTACCAATCTAAAGGATCTCATGTAAGGATCTTGGCTAAGATTTTAGTGGTAGTGTATGAGTTAGTTTTGATCTATTCTTTCTAGAGATTTCCGAAGGACTTAATGTGAAGAGTAGAATTAGTAGACCCATCATAAGAGATAGATGGAGAATGCCACTAATGTCAATACTAGAAATATAAGGTGCTAATGGCTCCTGTTAGAATGCTTGTAAGAATTTGTTTTGAATGGGGGTTGGAGTGTTGGGAGCCCCATTAGACCCATTTGGTAAAGGAGGGGGCGTGGTGCCTCAAGATCCTGTTTGAGGGAGGTTGATTAATTGATCCATACTGGCTTGCATTTGTAGGAGGTAAGTGGTAGTGGAAGGTTAATGTTGATTCATTTTATCAATAATATGAAGAATAAGATTGGTAGGATCATAATTGGAGGCATTTTCGGATAAGAATATTTCAACGAATTTCCCCTTTTTTGCCCTATGGTCGAGTTGATCGGAGATGAAATCAAGAAGACACTTACTAAATATTTCTTCAAATTCTCCCTTGTATCGAGGGAATTTAGATATAATTTTTTGGATCTCAGGAGGATGGTTTAGAGAATCATCATCCTGGATTTCTTCCTCCTCACCCTCACGTGGGACATTGTGGCGGGTAGAAGGATTATTTCTAAGTGCTCCTATGATGAAGTAGTCCATATAGAAAGGAAACCTAGTTTTAGGATGATAAGTTTCTGGAAATGATTGTACAACATATTAAGAGGACCCCAAGCCAAAATAATCCATGATGGAGTGTTGATCTAGTTGAGAAAAGGTTTGGAGATAAAAGCTACAGATAAAATCGACCCTGCATAAAAATGTACATAGGGGCCAAAGGTGTTTGGAGGTAGAATTGGTTGAACAGAAAGGATCAGATGTGTAGAGAGGTCTACACAGGGGCCGAAGGTGTCTGGAAACATATGAGATAAAAACATAGAGAATCACCCAAAGGGCGATGGTTTTTATGTAGGTGGGTTTTTAGGTACTTAAATGAAATCAAAATAAAAGATGGATATTTTAACAAATTATTCTCGATAAGAAAATCTATAAGATTCATGTTGGGCTCACCAAAGAATTTATGTGGGCCAAAATGTGTCTCAACTACATGCACTCTTACTCATCCATTTAACAATAGGACACACACAATTACAAATATACAAGTGGTAGACTTAAAAGGGGCTATAATGAGTGCTAGGGTCACATATCTAGAGGGAGGTAACCCTTATGCTAGGTCAACCTAGGGTTTCCAAGGCCTACAATCAATATAGAGGAAGGAACCCTACTAGGATATCGATGGCTGGGTGTGGAGAGATATGGATCAACAAATAAAATATGTATACAATAACTAAAATGAAAGTAACTATGAAGCTGATATCTAATAAGAGTATTAAGCTACCTAGCATCAACCATGTGCAACACTAAACTAACATAGTACAATGAAGAAGAGGAGCTTAACTAATATATGAAAAGTGACAATGAAGGGATAAAGCACTCACCTTGTACCTGTAGGTTGGTTACTTATGCATCTATCTCCCCTGAGAAGAAACACGTAGAGTGAGTCACTATTAGATAGACTAGGGGAAGACCATTCCTTTCCTAAAATCACTATACGATGACCCAATAGTGCAAGCAATCATCCAAGAAGAGAGGTGTTCAATCCAATCTAAGAAAAATGCAAGATGAATTGAAAGCAAAGCGATCAGATGCGAAGAAGGTGAAAAAGAGCAGAGAAAGTGTTAGTTCAAATGTCTTAGCTTCCTATTTTTTTAGTGACAAGTGAAGTGGATCTATATATAGGACACCATCGCCCATGGGTAATGGCGTTGGCCATGAGGAAATACAACACTGACACCATTGACCATAAGTGATGAAATGAACCAAAGATGATGAAAAGAGATAAGGTGTCATGAAAAGTAAAAATGGTGTGTCATAAGTCATGAAAGAGGATGAACAAGGTGGAAGATGGTAGAATGCAAGCAAGAAGTCATGAATGTGATATGTAAAAGACCTAGGAGGATAAGGATACCTAATGCAAACTAGGGCTAAGACCAAATACCGAATATCTCTCCGTGTACTATCTCTAACCCACAATGGTTATGTGAATAATCATTCCCCATTCCTAGAAGGCCCCTTAAGGCACCCACTCATGAAATATATGTATTAAAACACTTATCTACACAAGGACGATTGTTAGTAACATGTATGAAATATGCAAAGAGAAAAGTGAAAAATTAGGTGTATACAAGTGACACTTACAGACATGTTGTGTCAGAGAATCCTTGGAACATGACACATGTTGAATCCCAACTACCATGCAAACATGATGATGGAATGTTTGTAATTGTTTATTCATGTTCCATTATCATTTGTAACTAGTTGTATATATGCATGTTAAACACTACGGTGGATGATAGAACCTGAGAAATTATTCTGATGAAAAGTTTGTATAGCATTTTATGTTATAAATCCTATAAAACATTAATAATTTCTTCAATATATGTTCAATGATTCAAATTAAACTCAAACGAGAGTCTGGATGTAGAATTTAAATCAAAACAAGATTGGTTATGGAGTTCCATATTAAGAGAGATTATCCATATAGGAGTGGACTTTTGAGATATTTTGGGAACTTTTATCACCCCAAAATAAATTTTGGTGTACCTAAGAAACCTTTTTAATTACTTAGGCTCCCCTCCAATGAGTTATTAAAAAATAGTGCATAAAAATGGCCTTAGGAGAGGTTTTGGGAACAAAAGTTCCAATGCACGGGTGGCCTCACAATGTGTTTTTAGAACAAAAGTTCCTAAACAAAAGTTTTGGAACAAAAATAAATCAAGAGCTCCCAAAAAGTGAAATATTAACTCAAAAAGTGCATGAGGTGGGCTTGGACTGATTTATATTTTATGGCCTTGGACAATAGTGCCCATTTAGGACAGAAGGGCCCAAGCTCTCTTGTCCCTTCTAGGCACTGCTGACCCTCTTAACTTTCTTCTTGCTCTTTTGGGTATCTTTTACTTTTGGGTCATATTTTAGAACTTTGGGTCAGCCTTTTAGTTGTTAATTACGAAATTCAAACAAGGGAATCATATATATAGATAATTAAAACTCCCAAATGAAGGGAAAAGAACTAAGAAGTACATAATATCACCTAAGCTCACATCTAAAGGCACAAAGAGCATTAAAAATCTTCCATCTAGCACATTTAATCAAGGGACAAGGGATGCATTCTTTTGCATACACATCATACGAAGGGAATTTCATTCTATTCCATCTCACACATTCTATACATTACTACATTCTAGATTTATCATGCTATCAATGTGCAACTTTCACAAGGGCATCGTAGGGAATCATTGCACACACTTACACTCAGAACTACATGGAGTCTAAAATGTAGTGCATCGCTCGGTACTAAGTACACTCTTCGTGTGACTGCAGGGATCAGTCCAACTCCACATATTGCATCTTTATTTTTAGGATTTGATGTGGTTTGTAGGTATGTGTAACTAGGTATCTATTTTGCAGGTTACAGGTGTGAACACCAACAATGGAACAAATACAATGTGAAAAATAAAGACTAACAACAAAGCTCCTCTTACGTAGAAAATATTAGAACTTGAGCATCTGGGTTGACACTAGCACCCAAATCTAGTCACTAGCATCCGTGTGCTCCTGTAATTTTGTGGGAACTTCTATCCTGCACATTTTTGAGTCCCAAAATTTACAGTGAGCCTTGAAAAATCTCCTCACATTCTGTTCCAAAAATTCCTCAGTCCATACTACTTGATCACTTGGAAATCAGCTAAGTCACCCTCTCTCCCTCTCTTATTTAGGGTTTCATATATTTACTTGTTAATTGTCTATTTACTGTATTTTATCATTTGTATATTATTCATTATAGTATTTAATCTGAAATATAAATTTAATTCAAATTATATTAAATCATTTGGTGAATCCGACCATTCAAACCCTACCTTCTGAACATGCATAGGATTCTATCTGCTTCTTCTGAATTTATGGACCAATCTTCTTATACATCCTATGTCCCAACCTGGGTTTTTGGCATGTCTTCCACTTCTGCTAATTTTATGCAAGTTTGTACCCAACATCCTCCCCACTTCACTACTCTAATTTTTATCCAACCATTAATGTTGTCACCACTTGTCGCAATCGTCCACCTACTGCTCCACCTGTCTCTATTCCGCCACCTATTACCTCTACAGTTCCTACCACCACCTCCAAAGGATATGATATCACTACGCAACTCAACAATACATTGGCCAAAGTCTCTCTTTATGATATTTTACACAGTACACCAGATTGTCATCACAGCTTAGATACTATCCTAAGCTCCATACATAATTGAAAGTGATAATTCCCATGTTTCCTTTACCCATCTTATTTAATCTCTCAAAAACCTACCACATAACATATCCTTAAGTGATGAGGATATCCCACCTACTTCTGCTAGCGATCTTCTCGTAAATTTACTTATCACCACTATTATTAGTTCCACTTATATCAAGTGTATACTCATTGACAATGGCTCCGCTATAAATCTATGCTCTCTCTCGCTACTCAAGCAATTGCACATTCCTGATAGTTTGATCACTAAATCCTCTACCCTTGTTTGCGGCTATGAATCCACTACTTGCATATGCATCAGAACCTTCACCTCACCTTTACAATTTAGACCTAAAACCCTTCCCACTCTACTCGATGTCATTGACACATCATTTTAGTTCAATTTTTTACTTGGTAGACCATGGATTCACGCCATGCATGTTGTTCCTTCTACGGTTCATTGGTGTGCTAAATTTGTACATGATGGATATGAGCATACTATTTATGTTGACCCAGAACCATTTACGTTCTGTCACATAGATCTAGTAAATGCCATTCCCATACATTCATTGCATCCTATTCCACACTATAATATCCACACATATGATGTTGGTCAATCTAGTGCTCACACTACTTCTTATACCTCCACATGCCTCCCTTCCATTCCTACATATACCATTGATATTATATGACCTACCACATCTCCTTCTATCACTACCAATACCCCACTTTTTACTACTCCTCCCAACCCCACATCTAGCTCCATTCCTCTTAATATCCTTGATAATGCTATCCAATAAGATAATGCTAACACTGATGATTATGATGATGAATTTGATGTTGTAGAGCTCACTAGTGACAATTTTTGCAACCTTTATTTCGCCCCTCTTGAGATTGACAAGTCCTACTTCCAAGACACATTTTTTTCTACTGGCATAAGTGAATATCAATTTAAAAAATCTCATCCTTCTACTACAACTATGATCCATTTCTAGGAAACTATAAATGCAATAGATCTTATGCCTTGTCCTCTAGTCATATCTGCCCTGCCGCTTGATCCATTTACATGTACCTTATTCATACATGACTCTTATTAGACTCATATTCCATTTGATCCCACTTTCCTTGACAATGTTGTCACACATGAAGGCTTAGCTCACTTAGGATTTGATGATCTTCTCCCTCCATCTCACTCTCCCCACCTATACCATGGATATGTACTGATTACTGCTACTTATGGCCTCTATGTCTTCCACTTGGCAATATACCTTTAACATGCACCCTGTTCCTTTCCACTCACTCTCAGACAATTGTGGCTTTACTATATTGGTGACACTCTTGACCCAAACTATACCGATATCACATTTCCTATGCCCTTTGGTCGTGTCTATATATGCAATGATTCATTCCTTGGTTATACACAAAACCTAACTTGCCAGTACACACATGACTATCCACAACCCCCCTTTACTGATGAAGAATATGCTATGCGTATGTATAATTTATGCCACATAAGATGTTTATATGATCAACCTCACACTATCACATACTAGGTCTCCAACCCAAATCCTATAGATTACGAACTTGAAACTGATGACCTCTTTAACGAGTTTACTTGTCTTTTTGGGGAGCATCGTCCCCTATCACTATTAGCTATCTCTAGTATCCACTCATAGTATTTTTAATACCTTACATGTTTAGCACTTCACGTATCATCTTTCTAAGGATACTCATGTCTCTGGTACACACATTGTACCATCATCACCCGATGAAACACTCTAGTGCTACGATTCACACTTTACTGTTGAGGGAACACTTCATCAATGAACCTCAAAATCATCTACACTTAACGCTCTGTACTTCATGATACATCTTTCCTGGTATCTAATTTAAAACACATACAACATATTCCTTTCTTGATGATGCACTCTTGTTCTATGGTTCATTCTTGATAGTTGAGGGGTTATTTATAAATGAACC